>CANSGD010000490.1:0-170328 GCA_947645195.1 Patellifolia procumbens
CCTAAAAGACTATGACGGTTTTACCCTACGATTTGAATTGAGGTTGATCCAAGGACTTCATATGCTTTAAATAGACTTAATACCTATTCTAGGACTCAAAAAATAATTGGTAATTATTCCCAACAAAATGATTTGGAAGGTGTTCATTCACCACAAATCGCCTAAGAGACTATGACGGTTTTACCCTTTTATCTAAATGGAGTTTGATCCAAGGGCTTCATATGCTTTAAATATATATAATACCTATTCAAGGAGTCATAAGTATTTGGTTATTATTCCCAACCAAAGTAATTTGAAAGGTGTTCATACACCACAAATCACCTAAGAGACTATGACGGTTTTACCCTTTGATTTGAAATAAGTTTGATCCAAGGGATTCATATGATTAAAATATATCTAATACCCATTCAAGGAGTAAAAAATATTTTGGTCATTAAGCACAAACAATGATTTGAAAGGTGTTTATACACCATAAATCCCCTACGAGACTATGACGATTTTACCCTTTGATTTGAATTGAGTTTGATCGAAGGACTTCATATGCTTTTAAAGGATCTAATACCTTTTCAAGGACTCAAAAAATATTTGGTAATTATTCCCAACAAAATGATTTGAAAGGTGTTTTTCACCACAAATCGTCTAAGAGACTATGACGGTTTTGTCCTTTGATTTGAATTGAGTTTGATCCAAGGGCTTCATATGCTTTAAATATATCTAACACCTATTCAAGGACTCAAAAACATTTGGTAATTATTCACAACAAAATGATTTGAAAGGTGTTCATACACCACAAATCGCCTAAGAGACTATGACGGTTTTACCCTTTGATTTGAAATAAGTTTTATCCAAGGGTTTCAAGTGATTGAATCATACCTAATACCAATTCAAGGAGTGAAAAGTATTTGGTAATTAAGCACCAAAAATGATTTGAAAGGTGTTCATACACCAAAAATTGCCTAAGAGACTATGACACTTTTACCCTTTGATTTGAATTGAGTTAGAGCCAAGGGCTTCATATGATTTAAATATATCTAATATCTATTCAAGGACTCAAAGTATTTTGGTAATTATTCAATACAAAATGATTTAAAAGGTTTTCATACACTACAAATCTGCTAATAGACTATGACGGTTTTACCCTTTGATATGAAATAAGTTTGATCCAATGGTTTCATATGATTGCAATATATCTAATACCTATTGAAGGAGTCAACAATATTTGGTAATTAAGCACAAAAATGATTTGAAAGGTGTTCATACACCACAAATCCCCTAAGAGACTATGGCGGTTTTACCCTTTCATTTGAATTGAGGTTGATCCAAGGACTTCATATGCTTTTGAAAAATCTAATACCTTTTCAAGGAATCAAAAAATATTTGATAATTATTCCGAACAAAATGATTTGAATGATGTTCATTCACCACAAATCGCCTAAGAGACTATGACGGTTTTGTCCTTTGATTTGAATTGACTTTGATCCAAGGGCTTCATATGATTTAAATATATCTAACACCTATTCAAGGACTGAAAAATATTTGGTTATTATTCACAACCAAATTATTTGAAAGGTGTTCATTCACCACAAATCGTCTAAGAGACTATGACGGTTTTACCCTTTGTTTTGAATTGAGTTTGATCCAAGGGCTTCATATGCTTTAAATAGATCTAATACCTATTCAAGGACTCAAAAACATTTGATAATTATTCACAACAAAATAATATGAAAGGTGTTCATACACCACAAATCGCCTGTGAGACTATGACAGTTTTACCCTTTGATTTGAAATAAGTTTAATCCAAGGGCATCATATGATTAAAATATACCTAATACCAATTCAAGGAGTGAAAAGTATTTGGTGATTAAGCACCAAAAATAATATGAAAGGTGTTCATACACCAAAAACCGCCTAAGAGACTATGACAGTTTTACCCTTTGATTTGAATTGAGTTAGATCCAAGGGCTTCGTATGATTTTAATATATCTAATATTTATTCAAGGACTCAAATATTTTTGGTAATTATTGAATGCAAAATGATTTAAAAGGTTTTCATACACCACAAATCGCGTAAGAGACTATGACGGTTTTAACCCTTTGATATGAAATAAGTTTGATCCAAGGGTTTTATGTGATTGAAATATATCTAATAACTATTCAAGGAGTCAAAATTATTTGATAATTAACCACAAAAAATTATTTGAAAGGTGTTCATACACCACAAATCCCCTAAAAGACTATGACGGTTTTACCCTTTGATTTGAATTGAGGTTGATCCAAGGACTTCATATGCTTTAAATAGACTTAATACCTATTCAAGGACTCAAAAAATAATTGGTAATTATTCCCAACAAAATGATTTGAAAGGTGTTCATTCACCACAAATCGCCTAAGAGACTATGACGGTTTTACCCTTTTATCTAAATGGAGTTTGATCCAAGGGCTTCATATGCTTTAAATATATATAATACCTATTCAAGGAGTCATAAGTATTTGGTTATTATTCCCAACCAAAGTAATTTGAAAGGTGTTCATACACCACAAATCACCTAAGAGACTATGACGGTTTTACCCTTTGATTTGAAATAAGTTTGATCCAAGGGATTCATATGATTAAAATATATCTAATACCCATTCAAGGAGTAAAAAATATTTTGGTCATTAAGCACAAACAATGATTTGAAAGGTGTTTATACGCCACAAATCCCCTACGAGACTATGACGATTTTACCCTTTGATTTGAATTGAGTTTGATCGAAGGACTTCATATGCTTTTAAAGGATCTAATACCTTTTCAAGGACTCAAAAAATATTTGGTAATTATTCCCAACAACATGATTTGAAAGGTGTTTTTCACCACAAATCGTCTAAGAGACTATGACGGTTTTGTCCTTTGATTTGAATTGAGTTTGATCCAAGGGCTTCATATGCTTTAAATATATCTAACACCTATTCAAGGACTCAAAAACATTTGGTAATTATTCACAACAAAATGATTTGAAAGGTGTTCATACACCACAAATCGCCTAAGAGACTATGACGGTTTTACCCTTTGATTTGAAATAAGTTTTATCCAAGGGTTTCATATGATTGAAATATACCTAATACCAATTCAAGGAGTGAAAAGTATTTGGTAATTAAGCACCAAAAATGATTTGAAAGGTGTTCATACACCAAAAATTGCCTAAGAGACTATGACACTTTTACCCTTGATTTGAATTGAGTTAGATCCAAGGGCTTCATATGATTTAAATATATCTAATATCTATTCAAGTACTCAAAGTATTTTGGTAATTATTCAATACAAAATGATTTGAAAGGTTTTCATACACCACAAATCGCCTAATAGACTATGACGGTTTTACCCTTTGATATGAAATAAGTTTGATCCAATGGTTTCATATGATTGCAATATATCTAATACCTATTGAAGGTGTCAACAATATTTGGTAATTAAGCACAAAAATGATTTGAAAGGTGTTCATACACCACAAATCCCCTAAGAGACTATGACGGTTTTACCCTTTGATTTGAATTGAGGTTGATCCAAAGACTTCATATGCTTTTAAAAAATCTAATACCTTTTCAAGGACTCAAAAAATATTTGGTAATTATTCCCAACAAAATGATTTGAAAGGTGTTCAAACACCACAAATCGCCTAATAGATTATAACGGTATAACCCTTTAATTTGAAATAATTTTGATCAAAGTGCTTCATATGATTGAAATATATCTAATACCAATTCAAGGAGTCAAAAACATTTGGTAATTAAGCACAACAAATGATTTTAAAGGTGTTCATACACCAGAAATCGCCTAAGAGACTATGACGGTTTTACCCTTTGATTTGAATTGAGTTTGATCCAAGGGCTTCATATGCTTTAAATATATCTAACACCTATTCAAGGACTGAAAAATATTTGGTTATTATTCACAACCAAATTATTTGAAAGGTGTTCATTCACCACAAATCGCCTAAGAGATTATGACGGTTTTACCCTTTGTTTTGAATTGAGTTTGATCCAAGGGCTTCATGTGCTTTATATAGATCTATTACCTATTGAAGGAACCAAAAATATTTGGTAATTATTCAGAACAAAATGATTTGAAAGGTGTTCATACACCACAAATTGCCTAAGAGACTATGACGGTTTTACCCTTTGAGTTAAATTGAGTTTTATCCAAGGGCTTCATATGCTTTAAATATATGTAGTACCTATTCAAGGAGTCATAAATATTATTTAAATATTCACAACAAAATCTCTTTAAAGGTGTTCTTGCACCACAAATCGCCTAAGAGATTATGACGGTTTTACCATTTGATTTAAATTGAGTTTTATACAAGGGCTTCATATGCTTTAAATATATCTAATACATATTCAAGGATTCATAAATATTTTGTAAATATTCAAAACAAAAAAATATGAAAGGTGTTCAGACACCACAACTCGCCTAAGAGACTCTGAAGGTTTTACCCTTTGATTTGAAATAAGTTTTATCCAAGGGCTTCATATGATTGAAATATACCTAATACCAATTCATGGAGTGAAAAGTATTTGGTAATTAAGCACCAAAAATGATTTGAAAGTTTTTCATACACCAAAAATTGCCTAAGAGACTATGACACTTTTACCCTTTGATTTGAATTGAGTTAGATCCAAGGGCTTCATATGATTTAAATATATCTAATATCTATTCAAGGACTCAAAGTATTTTGGTAATTATTCTATACAAAATGATTTGAAAGGTTTTCATACACCACAAATCGCGTAATAGACTATGACGGTTTTACCCTTTGATATGAAATAAGTTTGATCCAATGGTTTCATATGATTGAAATATATCTAATACCTATTGAAGGAGTCCACAATATTTGGTAATTAAGTACAAAAATGATTTGAAAGGTGTTCATACACCACAAATCCCCTAAGAGACTATGACGGTTTTACCCTTTGATTTGAATTGAGGTTGATCCAAGGACTTCATAGGCTTTAAAAAAAATCTAATACCTTTTCAAGGACTCAAAAAATAATTGGTAATTATTCCCAACAAAATGATTTGAAAGGTGTTCATTCACCACAAATCGCCTAAGAGACTATGACGGTTTTACCCTTTTATCTAAATGGAGTTTGATCCAAGGGCTTCATATGCTTTAAATATATATAATACCTATTCAAGGACTGAAAAATATTTGGTTATTATTCACAACCAAATTATTTGAAAGGTGTTCATTCACCACAAATCGTCTAAGAGACTATGACGGTTTTACCCTTTGTTTTGAATTGAGTTTGATCCAAGGGCTTCATATGCTTTAAATAGATCTAATACCTATTCAAGGACTCAAAAATATTTGATAATTATTCACAACAAAATAATATGAAAGGTGTTCATACACCACAAATCGCCTGAGAGACTATGACGGTTTTACCCTTTGATTTGAAATAAGTTTAATCCAAGGGCATCATATGATTAAAATATACCTAATACCAATTCAAGGAGTGAAAAGTATTTGGTGATTAAGCACCAAAAATAATATGAAAGGTGTTCATACACCAAAAACCGCCTAAGAGACTATGACAGTTTTACCCTTTGATTTGAATTGAGTTAGATCCAAGGGCTTCGTATGATTTTAATATATCTAATATTTATTCAAGGACTCAAATATTTTTGGTAATTATTGAATGCAAAATGATTTAAAAGGTTTTCATACACCACAAATCGCGTAAGAGACTATGACGGTTTTAACCCTTTGATATGAAATAAGTTTGATCCAAGGGTTTTATGTGATTGAAATATATCTAATAACTATTCAAGGAGTCAAAATTATTTGGTAATTAACCACAAAAAATTATTTGAAAGGTGTTCATACACCACAAATCCCCTAAAAGACTATGACGGTTTTACCCTTTGATTTGAATTGAGGTTGATCCAAGGACTTCATATGCTTTAAATAGACTTAATACCTATTCAAGGACTCAAAAAATAATTGGTAATTATTCCCAACAAAATGATTTGAAAGGTGTTCATTCACCACAAATCGCCTAAGAGACTATGACGGTTTTACCCTTTTATCTAAATGGAGTTTGATCCAAGGGCTTCATATGCTTTAAATATATATAATACCTATTCAAGGAGTCATAAGTATTTGGTTATTATTCCCAACCAAAGTAATTTGAAAGGTGTTCATACACCACAAATCACCTAAGAGACTATGACGGTTTTACCCTTTGATTTGAAATAAGTTTGATCCAAGGGATTCATATGATTAAAATATATCTAATACCCATTCAAGGAGTAAAAAATATTTGGTCATTAAGCACAAACAATGATTTGAGATGACGATTTTACCCTTTGATTTGAATTGAGTTTGATCGAAGGACTTCATATGCTTTTAAAGGATCTAATACCTTTTCAAGGACTCAAAAAATATTTGGTAATTATTCCCAACAAAATGATTTGAAAGGTGTTTTTCACCACAAATCGTCTAAGAGACTATGACGGTTTTGTCCTTTGATTTGAATTGAGTTTGATCCAAGGGCTTCATATGCTTTAAATATATCTAACACCTATTCAAGGACTCAAAAACATTTGGTAATTATTCACAACAAAATGATTTGAAAGGTGTTCATACACCACAAATCGCCTAAGAGACTATGACGGTTTTACCCTTTGATTTGAAATAAGTTTTATCCAAGGGTTTCATATGATTGAAATATACCTAATACTAATTCAAGGAGTGAAAAGTATTTGGTAATTAAGCACCAAAAATGATTTGAAAGGTGTTCATACACCAAAAATTGCCTAAGAGACTATGACACTTTTACCCTTTGATTTGAATTGAGTTAGATCCAAGGGCTTCATATGATTTAAATATATCTAATATCTATTCAAGGACTCAAAGTATTTTGGTAATTATTCTATACAAAATGATTTGAAAGGTTTTCATACACCACAAATCGCGTAATAGACTATGACTGTTTTACCCTTTGATATGAAATAAGTTTGATCCAATGGTTTCATATGATTGAAATATATCTAATACCTATTGAAGGAGTCCACAATATTTGGTAATTAAGTACAAAAATGATTTGAAAGGTGTTCATACACCACAAATCCCCTAAGAGACTATGACGGTTTTACCCTTTGATTTGAATTGAGGTTGATCCAAGGACTTCATAGGCTTTAAAAAAAATCTAATACCTTTTCAAGGACTCAAAAAATAATTGGTAATTATTCCCAACAAAATGATTTGAAAGGTGTTCATTCACCACAAATCGCCTAAGAGACTATGACGGTTTTACCCTTTTATCTAAATGGAGTTTGATCCAAGGGCTTCATATGCTTTAAATATATATAATACCTATTCAAGGAGTCATAAATATTTGGTTATTATTCCCAACCAAAGTAATTTGAAAGGTGTTCAGACACCACAAATCACCTAAGAGACTATGACGGCTTTACCCTTTGATTTGAAATAAGTTTGATCCAAGGGATTCATATGATTAAAATATATGTAATACCCATTCAAGGAGTAAAAAATATTTTGGTCATTAAGCACAAACAATGATTTGAAAGGTGTTTATACACCACAAATCCCCTACGAGACTATGACGATTTTACCCTTTGATTTGAATTGAGTTTGATCGAAGGACTTCATATGCTTTTAAAAGATCCAATACCTTTTCAACGACTCAAAAAATATTTGGTAATTATTCCCAACAAAATGATTTGAAAGGTGTTCATTCACCACAAATTGTCTAAGAGACTATGACGGTTTTGTCCTTTGATTTGAATTGAGTTTGATCCAACGGCTTCATATGCTTTAAATATATCTAACACCTATTCAAGGACTCAAAAATATTTGGTAATTATTCACAACAAAATGATTTGAAAGGTGTTCATACACCACAAATCGCCTAAGAGACTATGACGGTTTTACCCTTTGATTTGAAATAAGTTTTATCCAAGGGTTTCATATGATTGAAATATACCTAATACCAATTCAAGGAGTGAAAAGTATTTGGTAATTAAGCACCAAAAATAATATGAAAGGTGTTCATACACCAAAAACCGCGTAAAAGACTATGACGGTTTTACCCTTTGATTTGTATTGAGTTAGATCCAAGGTCTTCATATGATTTAAATATATCTAATATCTATTCAAGGACTCAAATAATATTGGTAATTATTTAATGCAAAATGATTTAAAAGGTTTTCATACCCCACAAATCGCCTAAGAGACTATGACGGTTTTAACCCTTTGATATGAAATAAGTTTGATCCAAGGGTTTCATATGATTTAAATATATATAATACCTATTCAAGGACTCAAAAGTATTTGGTAATTAACCACAAAAAATGATTTGAAAGGTGTTCATACACCACAAATCCCCTAAAAGACTATGACGGTTTTACCCTTTGATTTGAATTGAGGTTGATCCAAGGACTTCATATGCTTTAAATAGACTTAATACTTATTCAAGGACTCAAAAAATAATTGGTAATTATTCCCAACAAAATGATTTGAAAGGTGTTCATTCACCACAAATCGCCTAAGAGACTATGACGGTTTTACCCTTATATCTAAATCGAGTTTGATCTAAGGGCTTCATATGCTTTAAATATATATAATACCTATTCAAGGAGTCATAAATATTTGGTTATTATTCCCAACCAAAGTAATTTGAAAGGTGTTCATGCACCACAAATGACCTAAGAGACTATGACGGTTTTACCATTTGATTTGAAATAAGTTTGATCCGAGGGCTTCATATGATTAAAATTTATCTAATACCCATTCAAGGAGTTAAAAAGATTTTGGTAATTAAGCACATACAATGATTTGAAAGGTGCTTATACACCACAAATCCCCTACAAGACTATGACGATTTTACCCTTTGATTTGAATTGAGTTTGATCGAAGGACTTATTATGCTTTAAATAGATCTAATACCTATTCAAGGACTCAAAAAAATTTGGTTATTATTCAAAACAAAATGATTTGAAAGGAATTCATTCACAACAAATCGTCTAATAGACTATGACGGTTTTACCCTTTGTTTTGAAGCGAGTTTGATCCAAGGGCTTCATATGCTTTAAATAGATCTAGTACCTATTCAAGGACTCAAAAATATTTGGTAATTATTCACAACAAAATGATTTAAAAGGTGTTCATACACCACAAATCGCCTAAGCGACTATGACGGTTTTACCCTTTGATCTAAATTGAGTTTGATCCAAGGGCTTCATATGCTTTAAATATATAATATACCTATTCAAGGAGTCATAACTATTTTGTAAATATTCACAACAAAATAATTTGAAAGGTGTTCATACACCAAAAATCGCCTCAGAGACTATGACGGTTTTAGCCTAGAATTTGAATTTAGTTTGATCCAAGGGCTTCATATACTTTAAACATATCTAATACCTATTCAAGGACTCAAAAATATTTGGTAATTATTCACAACAAAATAATATGAAAGGTGTCCATACAGCACAAATCGCCGAAGAGACTATGACGGTTTTACCCTTTGATTTGAAATAAGTTTAATCCAAGGGCATCATATGATTGAAATATAACTAATACCAATTCAAGGAGTGAAAACAATTTGGTAATTAAGCACCAAAAATGATTTGAATGGTGTTCATAGACCAAAAATCGCCTAAGAGATTATGACGGTTTTACCCTTTGATTTGAATTGAGTTAGATCCAAGGGCTTCATATGATTTAAATATATCTAATATCCATTTAAGGACTCAATTTTTTTTGGTAATTATTTAATACAAAATGATTTGAAAGGTTATCATACACCATAAATCGCCTAAGGGACTATGACGGTTTTACCCTTTGATATAAAATAAGTTTAATCCAAGGGTTTCATATGATTGAAATATATCTAATAACTATTCAAGGAGTCAAAAGTCTTTGGTAATTAACCACGAAAAATGATTTGAAAGGTGTTTATACACCACAAATCCCCTAAGAGACTATAACGGTTTTACCCATTGATTTGAATAGAGTTTGATCTAAGGGCTTCATATGCTTTAAATATACTTAATACCTATTCAAGGACTAAAAAATATTTAGTAATTATTCACAACAAAATGATTTGAAAGTTGTTCATACACCACAAATCGCCTACGAGACCATGACGGTTTTACCTTTTGATTTAAATTGAGTTTGATCCAAGGGCTTCATATGCTTTAAACATATCTAATACCTATTCAAGGACTCAAACATATTTGTTAATTATTCACAACAAAATAAAACTAAAGGTGTCCATACACCACAAATCGCCTAAGAGACTATGACGGTTTTACCCTTTGATTTGAAATAAGTTTAATCCAAGGGTTTCATATGATTGAAATATACCTAATACCAATTCAAGGAGTGAAAAGTTATTGGTAATTAAGCACCAAAAATTATTTGAAAGGTGTTCATACACCAAAAATCGCCTAAGAGACTATGACGGTTTTACCCTTTGAGTTGAATTGAGTAAGATCCAAGGGCTTCATATGATTTAAATATATCTAATATCTATTCAAGGACTCAATTTTGTTTGGGTAATTATTGAATACAAAATGATTTTGAAAGGTATTCATACACCACAAATCCCTTAAGAGACTATGACGGTTTTACCCATTGATTTGAATTGAGTTTGATCTAAGGGCTTCATATGCTTTAAATAAACTTAATACCTATTCAAGGACTCAAAAATATTTTGTAATTATTCACAACAAAATGATTTGAAAGGTGTTCATACACCACAAATCGCCTAAGAAACTATGACGGTTTTACCCTTTGATTTAAAATTGAGTTTGATCCTAGGGCTTCATATGCTTTAAACATATCTAATACCTATTCAAGGACTCAAAAATATTTGGTAATTATTCACAACAAAATAATATTAAAGGTGTCCATATTGCCTAAGAGACTATGACGGTTTTACCCTTTGAGGTGAAATAAGTTTAATCCAAGGGCTTCATATGATTGAAATATACCTAATACCAATTTAAGGAGTGAAAAGTATTTGGTAAATAAGCACCACAAATGATTTGAATAGTGTTCATAGACCAAAAATCGCCTATGAGATTATGACGGTTTTACCCTTTGATTTGAATTGAGTTAGATCCAAGGGCTTCTTATGATTTAAATATATCTAATATCCATTCAAGGACTCAATTTTTTTTTGGTAATTATTGAATACAAAATGATTTCAAAGGTTTTCAAACACCATAAATCGCCTAAGAGACTATAACGGTTTTACCCTTTGATATGAAATAAGTTTAATCCAAGGGTTTAATATGATTGAGATATATGTAATAACTATTCAAGGAGTCAAAAGTATTTGGTAATTAACCATGAAAAATGATTTGAAAGGTGTTCATACACTACAAATCCCCTATGAGACTTTGACGGTTTTACCCATTGATTTGAATTGAGTTTTATCAAAAGCCTTCATATGATTTAAATAGACTTAATACCTATTCAAGGACTCAAAAATATTTGGTAATTATTCACAATAAAATGATTTGAAAGGTGTTCATACACCACAAATCGCCTAAGAGACTATGACGGTTTTACCCTTTGATTTAAATTGAGTTTGATCCAAGGGCTTCATATGCTTTAAACATATCTAATACCTATTGAAGGACTCAAAAATATTTAGTAATTATTCACAACAAAATAAAATTAAAGGTGTCCATACACCACAAATCGCTTAAGAGACTATGGCGGTTTTACCCTTTGATTTGAAATAAGTTTAATCCAAGGGTTTCATATGATTGAAATATACCTAATACCAATTCCAGGAGTGAAAAGTTATTGGTAATTAAGCACCAAAAATGATTTGAAAGGTGTTCATACACCAAAAATTGCCTAAGAGACTATGACGGTTTTACTCTTTGATTTGAATTGAGTTAGATCCAAGGGTTTCATATGATTTAAATATATCTAATATCTATTCAAGGACTCAATTTTGGTTTGGTAATTATTGAATACAAAATGATTTCAATGGTGTTAATACACCACAAATCCCTTAAGAGACTATGATGGTTTTACCCATTGATTTGAATTGAGTTTGATCTAAGGGCTTCATATGCTTTAAATAGACTTAATACCTATTCAAGGACTCAAAAATATTTTGTAATTATTCACAACAAAATGATTTGAAAGGTGTTCATACACCACAAATCGCCTAAGAGACTATGACGATTTTACCCTTTGATTTAAAATTGAGTTTAATCCAAGGGCTTCATATGCTTTAAACATATCTAATACCTATTCAAGGACTCAAAAATATTTGGTAATTATTCACAACAAAATAATATTAAAGGTGTCCATATTGCCTAAGAGACTATGACGGTTTTACCCTTTGATTTGAAATAAGTTTAATCCAAGGGCTTCATATGATTGAAATATACCTAATACCAATTTAAGGAGTGAAAAGTATTTGGTAATTAAGCACCAAAAATGATTTGAATGGTGTTCATAGACCAAAAATCGCCTAAGAGATTATGACGGTTTTACCCTTTGATTTGAATTGAGTTAGATCCAAGGGCGTCATATGATTTAAATATATCTAATATCCATACAAGGACTCAATTTTTTTTGGTAATTATTCAATACAAAATGATTTGAAAGGTTTTCAAACACCATAAATCGCCTAAGAGACTATGACGGTTTTACCCTTTGATATGAAATAATTTTAATCCAAGGGTTTCATATGATTGAAATATATCTAATAACTATTCAATGAGTCAAAAGTATTTGGTAATTAACCACGAAAAATGATTTGAAAGGTGTTCATACACCACAAATCCCCTAAGAGACTATGACGGTTTTACCCATTGATTTGAATTGAGTTTTATCAAAGGCCTTCATATGATTTAAATAGAATTAATACCTATTCAAGGACTCAAAAACATTTGGTAATTATTCACAACAAAATGATTTGAAAGGTGTTCATACACCACAAATCGCCTAAGAGACTATGACGGTTTTACCCTTTGATTTGAAATAAGTTTTATCCAAGGGTTTCATATGATTGAAATATACCTAATACCAATTCAAGGAGTGAAAAGTATTTGGTAATTAAGCACCAAAAATAATATGAAAGGTGTTCATACACCAAAAACCGCCTAAAAGACTATGACGGTTTTACCCTTTGATTTGTATTGAGTTAGATCCAAGGTCTTCATATGATTTAAATATATCTAATATCTATTCAAGGACTCAAATAATATTGGTAATTATTTAATGCAAAATGATTTAAAAGGTTTTCATACCCTACAAATCACCTAAATGACTATGACGGTTTTAACCCTTTGATATGAAATAAGTTTGATCCAAGGGTTTCATATGATTGAAATATATCTAATACCTATTCAAGGACTCAAAAGTATTTGGTAATTAACCACAAAAAATGATTTGAAAGGTGTTCATACACCACAAATCCCCTAAAAGACTATGACGGTTTTACCCTTTGATTTGAATTGAGGTTGATCCAAGGACTTCATATGCTTTAAATAGACTTAATACCTATTCAAGGACTCAAAAAATAATTGGTAATTATTCCCAACAAAATGATTTGAAAGGTGTTCATTCACCACAAATCGCCTAAGAGACTATGACGGTTTTACCCTTATATCTAAATCGAGTTTGATCTAAGGGCTTCATATGCTTTAAATATATATAATACCTATTCAAGGAGTCATAAATATTTGGTTATTATTCCCAACCAAAGTAATTTGAAAGGTGTTCATGCACCACAAATGACCTAAGAGACTATGACGGTTTTACCATTTGATTTGAAATAAGTTTGATCCGAGGGGTTCATATGATTAAAATTTATCTAATACCCATTCAAGGAGTTAAAAAGATTTTGGTAATTAATCACATACAATGATTTGAAAGGTGCTTATACACCACAAATCCCCTACGAGACTATGACGATTTTACCCTTTGATTTGAATTGAGTTTGATCGAAGGACTTCATATGCTTTAAATAGATCTAATACCTATTCAAGGACACAAAAAAATTTGGTAATTATTCAAAACAAAATGATTTGAAAGGTGTTCATTCACAACAAATCGTCTAATAGACTATGACGGTTTTACCCTTTGTTTTGAAGCGAGTTTGATCCAAGGGCTTCATATGCTTTAAATAGATCTAGTACCTATTCAAGGACTCAAAAATATTTGGTAATTATTCACAACAAAATGATTTAAAAGGTGTTCATACACCACAAATCGCCTAAGCGACTATGACATTTTACCCTTTGATTTAAATTGAGTTTGATCCAAGGGCTTCATATGCTTTAAATATATATAATACCTATTCAAGGAGTCATAACTATTTTGTAAATATTCACAACAAAATAATTTGAAAGGTGTTCATACACCAAAAATCGCCTCAGAGACTATGACGGTTTTAGCCTTGAATTTGAATTTAGTTTGATCCAAGGGCTTCATATACTTTAAACATATCTAATACCTATTCAAGGACTCAAAAATATTTGGTAATTATTCACAACAAAATAATATGAAAGGTGTCCATACAGCTCAAATCGCCGAAGAGACTATGACGGTTTTACCCTTTGATTGGAAATAAGTTTAATCCAAGGGCATCATATGATTGAAATATAACTAATCCCAATTCAAGGAGTGAAAACAATTTGGTAATTAAGCACCAAAAATGATTTGAATGGTGTTCATAGACCAAAAATCGCCTAAGAGATTATGACGGTTTTACCCTTTGATTTGAATTGAGTTAGATCCAAGGGCTTCATATGATTTAAATATATCTAATATCCATTTAAGGACTCAATTTTTTTGGTAATTATTTAATACAAAATGATTTGAAAGGTTTTCATACACCATAAATCGCCTAAGAGACTATGACGGTTTTACCCTTTGATATAAAATAAGTTTAATCCAAGGGTTTCATATGATTGAAATATATCTAATAACTATTCAAGGAGTCAAAAGTCTTTGGTAATTAACCACGAAAAATGATTTGAAAGGTGTTTATACACCACAAATCCCCTAAGAGACTATGACGGTTTTACCCATTGATTTGAATAGAGTTTGATCTAAGGGCTTCATATGCTTTAAATATACTTAATACCTATTCAAGGACTAAAAAATATTTAGTAATTATTCACAACAAAATGATTTGAAAGTTGTTCATACACCACAAATCGCCTAAGAGACCATGACGGTTTTACCTTTTGATGTAAATTGAGTTTGATCCAAGGGCTTCATATGCTTTAAACATATCTAATACCTATTCAAGGACTCAAAAATATTTGTTAATTATTCACAACAAAATAAAATTAAAGGTGTCCATACACCACAAATCGCCTAAGAGACTATGACGGTTTTACCCTTTGATTTGAAATAAATTTGATCCAAGGGTTTCATATGATTGAAATATACCTAATACCAATTCAAGGAGTGAAAAGTTATTGGTAATTAAGCACCAAAAATTATTTGAAAGGTGTTCATACACCAAAAATCGCCTAAGAGACTATGACGGTTTTACCCTTTGAGTTGAATTGAGTTAGATCCAAGGGCTTCATATGATTTAAATATATCTAATATCTATTCAAGGACTCAATTTTGTTTGGGTAATTATTGAATACAAAATGATTTGAAAGGTATTCATACACCACAAATCCCTTAAGAGACTATGACGGTTTTACCCATTGATTTGAATTGAGTTTGATCTAAGGGCTTCATATGCTTTAAATAAACTTAATACCTATTCAAGGACTCAAAAATATTTTGTAATTATTCACAACAAAATGATTTGAAAGGTGTTCATACACCACAATTCGCCTAAGAGACTATGACGGTTTTACCCTTTGATTTAAAATTGAGTTTGATCCAAGGGCTTCATATGCTTTAAACATATCTAATACCTATTCAAGGACTCAAAAATATTTGGTAATTATTCACAACAAAATAATATTAAAGGTGTCCATATTGCCTAAGAGACTATGACGGTTTTACCCTTTGAGGTGAAATAAGTTTAATCCAAGGGCTTCATATGATTTAAATATACCTAATACCAATTTAAGGAGTGAAAAGTATTTGGTAAATAAGCACCACAAATGATTTGAATAGTGTTCATAGACCAAAAATCGCCTATGAGATTATGACGGTTTTACCCTTTGATTTGAATTGAGTTAGATCCAAGGGCTTCTTATGATTTAAATATATCTAATATCCATTCAAGGACTCAATTTTTTTTTGGTAATTATTGAATACAAAATGATTTGAAAGGTTTTCAAACACCATAAATCGCCTAAGATACTATAACGGTTTTACCCTTTGATATGAAATAAGTTTAATCCAAGGGTTTAATATGATTGAGATATATGTAATAACTATTCAAGGAGTCAAAAGTATTTGGTAATTAACCATGAAAAATGATTTGAAAGGTGTTCATACACTACAAATCCCCTATGAGACTTTGACGGTTTTACCCATTGATTTGAATTGAGTTTTATCAAAGGCCTTCATATGATTTAAATAGACTTAATACCTATTCAAGGACTCAAAAATATTTGGTAATTATTCACAATAAAATGATTTGAAAGGTGTTCATACACCACAAATCGCCTAAGAGACTATGACGGTTTTACCCTTTGATTTAAATTGAGTTTGATCCAAGGGCTTCATATGCTTTAAACATATCTAATACCTATTGAAGGACTCAAAAATATTTAGTAATTATTCACAACAAAATAAAATTAAAGGTGTCCATACACCACAAATCGCTTAAGAGACTATGGCGGTTTTACCCTTTGATTTGAAATAAGTTTAATCCAAGGGTTTCATATGATTGAAATATACCTAATACCAATTCCAGGAGTGAAAAGTTATTGGTAATTAAGCACCAAAAATGATTTGAAAGGTGTTCATACACCAAAAATTGCCTAAGAGACTATGACGGTTTTACCCTTTGATTTGAATTGAGTTAGATCCAAGGGTTTCATATGATTTAAATATATCTAATATCTATTCAAGGACTCAATTTTGTTTTGGTAATTATTGAATACAAAATGATTTGAATGGTGTTAATACACCACAAATCCCTTAAGAGACTATGATGGTTTTACCCATTGATTTGAATTGAGTTTGATCTAAGGGCTTCATATGCTTTAAATAGACTTAATACCTATTCAAGGACTCAAAAATATTTTGTAATTATTCACAACAAAATGATTTGAAAGGTGTTCATACACCACAAATCGCCTAAGAGACTATGACGATTTTACCCTTTGATTTAAAATTGAGTTTGATCCAAGGGCTTCATATGCTTTAAACATATCTAATACCTATTCAAGGACTCAAAAATATTTGGTAATTATTCACAACAAAATAATATTAAAGGTGTCCATATTGCCTAAGAGACTATGACGGTTTTACCCTTTGATTTGAAATAAGTTTAATCCAAGGGCTTCATATGATTGAAATATACCTAATACCAATTTAAGGAGTGAAAAGTATTTGGTAATTAAGCACCAAAAATGATTTGAATGGTGTTCATAGACCAAAAATCGCCTAAGAGATTATGACGGTTTTACCCTTTGATTTGAATTGAGTTAGATCCAAGGGCGTCATATGATTTAAATATATCTAATATCCATACAAGGACTCAATTTTTTTTGGTAATTATTCAATACAAAATGATTTGAAAGGTTTTCAAACACCATAAATCGCCTAAAGACTATGACGGTTTTACCCTTTGATATGAAATAATTTTAATCCAAGGGTTTCATATGATTGAAATATATCTAATAACTATTCAATGAGTCAAAAGTATTTGGTAATTAACCACGAAAAATGATTTGAAAGGTGTTCATACACCACAAATCCCCTAAGAGACTATGACGGTTTTACCCATTGATTTGAATTGAGTTTTATCAAAGGCCTTCATATGATTTAAATAGAATTAATACCTATTCAAGGACTCAAAAACATTTGGTAATTATTCACAACAAAATGATTTGAAAGGTGTTCATACACCACAAATCGCCTAAGAGACTATTACGGTTTTACCCTTTGATTTGAAATAAGTTTTATCCAAGGGTTTCATATGATTGAAATATACCTAATACCAATTCAAGGAGTGAAAAGTATTTGGTAATTAAGCACCAAAAATAATATGAAAGGTGTTCATACACCAAAAACCGCCTAAAAGACTATGACGGTTTTACCCTTTGATTTGTATTGAGTTAGATCCAAGGTCTTCATATGATTTAAATATATCTAATATCTATTCAAGGACTCAAATAATATTGGTAATTATTTAATGCAAAATGATTTAAAAGGTTTTCATACCCCACAAATCGCCTAAGAGACTATGACGGTTTTAACCCTTTGATATGAAATAAGTTTGATCCAAGGGTTTCATATGATTGAAATATATCTAATACCTATTCAAGGACTCAAAAGTATTTGGTAATTAACCACAAAAAATGATTTGAAAGGTGATCATACACCACAAATCCCCTAAAAGACTATGACGGTTTTACCCTTTGATTTGAATTGAGGTTGATCCAAGGACTTCATATGCTTTAAATAGACTTAATACCTATTCAAGGACTCAAAAAATAATTGGTAATTATTCCCAACAAAATGATTTGAAAGGTGTTCATTCACCACAAATCGCCTAAGATACTATGACGGTTTTACCCTTATATCTAAATCGAGTTTGATCTAAGGGCTTCATATGCTTTAAATATATATAATACCTATTCAAGGAGTCATAAATATTTGGTTATTATTCCCAACCAAAGTAATTTGAAAGGTGTTCATGCACCACAAATGACCTAAGAGACTATGACGGTTTTACCATTTGATTTGAAATAAGTTTGATCCGAGGGCTTCATATGATTAAAATTTATCTAATACCCATTCAAGGAGTTAAAAAGATTTTGGTAATTAAGCACATACAATGATTTGAAAGGTGCTTATACACCACAAATCCCCTACGAGACTATGACGATTTTACCCTTTGATTTGAATTGAGTTTGATCGAAGGACTTCATATGCTTTAAATAGATCTAATACCTATTCAAGGACTCAAAAAAATTTGGTAATTATTCAAAACAAAATGATTTGAAAGGTGTTCATTCACAACAAATCGTCTAATAGACTATGACGGTTTTACCCTTTGTTTTGAAGCGAGTTTGATCCAAGGGCTTCATATGCTTTAAATAGATCTAGTACCTATTCAAGGACTCAAAAATATTTGGTAATTATTCACAACAAAATGATTTAAAAGGTGTTCATACACCACAAATCGCCTAAGCGACTATGACGGTTTTACCCTTTGATTTAAATTGAGTTTGATCCAAGGGCTTCATATGCTTTAAATATATATAATACCTATTCAAGGAGTCATAACTATTTTGTAAATATTCACAACAAAATAATTTGAAAGGTGTTCATACACCAAAAATCGCCTCAGAGACTACGACGGTTTTAGCCTTGAATTTGAATTTAGTTTGATCCAAGGGCTTCATATACTTTAAACATATCTAATACCTATTCAAGGACTCAAAAATATTTGGTAATTATTCACAACAAAATAATATGAAAGGTGTCCATACAGCTCAAATCGCCGAAGAGACTATGACGGTTTTACCCTTTGATTTGAAATAAGTTTAATCCAAGGGCATCATATGATTGAAATATAACTAATACCAATTCAAGGAGTGAAAACAATTTGGTAATTAAGCACCAAAAATGATTTGAATGGTGTTCATAGACCAAAAATCGCCTAAGAGATTATGACGGTTTTACCCTTTGATTTGAATTGAGTTAGATCCAAGGGCTTCATATTATTTAAATATATCTAATATCCATTTAAGGACTCAATTTTTTTGGTAATTATTTAATACAAAATGATTTGAAAGGTTTTCATACACCATAAATCGCCTAAGAGACTATGACGGTTTTACCCTTTGATATAAAATAAGTTTAATCCAAGGGTTTCATATGATTGAAATATATCTAATAACTATTCAAGGAGTCAAAAGTCTTTGGTAATTAACCACGAAAAATGATTTGAAAGGTGTTTATACACCACAAATCCCCTAAGAGACTATGACGGTTTTACCCAATGATTTGAATAGAGTTTGATCTAAGGGCTTCATATGCTTTAAATATACTTAATACCTATTCAAGGACTAAAAAATATTTAGTAATTATTCACAACAAAATGATTTGAAAGTTGTTCATACACCACAAATCGCCTAAGAGACCATGACGGTTTTACCTTTTGATTTAAATTGAGTTTGATCCAAGGGCTTCATATGCTTCAAACATATCTAATACCTATTCAAGGACTCAAAAATATTTGTTAATTATTCACAACAAAATAAAATTAAAGGTGTCCATACACCACAAATCGCCTAAGAGACTATGACGGTTTTACCCTTTGATTTGAAATAAATTTAATCCAAGGGTTTCATATGATTGAAATATACCTAATACCAATTCAAGGAGTGAAAAGTTATTGGTAATTAAGCACCAAAAATAATTTGAAAGGTGTTCATACACCAAAAATCGCCTAACAGACTATGACGGTTTTACCCTTTGAGTTGAATTGAGTTAGATCCAAGGGCTTCATATGATTTAAATATATCTAATATCTATTCAAGGACTCAATTTTGTTTGGGTAATTATTGAATACAAAATGATTTGAAAGGTATTCATACACCACAAATCCCTTAAGAGACTATGACGGTTTTACCCATTGATTTGAATTGAGTTTGATCTAAGGGCTTCATATGCTTTAAATAAACTTAATACCTATTCAAGGACTCAAAAATATTTTGTAATTATTCACAACAAAATGATTTGAAAGGTGTTCATACACCACAAATCGCCTAAGATACTATGACGGTTTTACCCTTTGATTTAAAATTGAGTTTGATCCAAGGGCTTCATATGCTTTAAACATATCTAATTCCTATTCAAGGACTCAAAAATATTTGGTAATTATTCACAACAAAATAATATTAAAGGTGTCCATATTGCCTAAGAGACTATGACGGTTTTACCCTTTGAGGTGAAATAAGTTTAATCCAAGGGCTTCATATGATTGAAATATACCTAATACCAATTTAAGGAGTGAAAAGTATTTGGTAAATAAGCACCACAAATGATTTGAATAGTGTTCATAGACCAAAAATCGCCTATGAGATTATGACGGTTTTACCCTTTGATTTGAATTGAGTTAGATCCAAGGGCTTCTTATGATTTAAATATATCTAATATCCATTCAAGGACTCAATTTTTTTTTGGTAATTATTGAATACAAAATGATTTGAAAGGTTTTCAAACACCATAAATCGCCTAAGAGACTATAACGGTTTTACCCTTTGATATGAAATAAGTTTAATCCAAGGGTTTAATATGATTGAGATATATGTAATAACTATTCAAGGAGTCAAAAGTATTTGGTAATTAACCATGAAAAATGATTTGAAAGGTGTTCATACACTACAAATCCCCTATGAGACTTTGACGGTTTCACCCATTGATTTGAATTGAGTTTTATCAAAGGCCTTCATATGATTTAAATAGACTTAATACCTATTCAAGGACTCAAAAATATTTGGTAATTATTCACAACAAAATGATTTGAAAGGTGTTCATACACCACAAATCGCCTAAGAGACTATGACGGTTTTACCCTTTGATTTAAATTGAGTTTGATCCAAGGGCTTCATATGATTTAAATATATCTAATACCTATTGAAGGACTCAAAAATATTTAGTAATTATTCACAACAAAATAAAATTAAAGGTGTCCATACACCACAAATCGCTTAAGAGACTATGGCGGTTTTACCCTTTGATTTGAAATAAGTTTAATCCAAGGGTTTCATATGATTGAAATATACCTAATACCAATTCAAGGAGTGAAAAGTATTTGGTAATTAAGCACCAAAAATAATATGAAAGGTGTTCATACACCAAAAACCGCCTAAAAGACTATGACGGTTTTACCCTTTGATTTGTATTGAGTTAGATCCAAGGTCTTCATATGATTTAAATATATCTAATATCTATTCAAGGACTCAAATAATATTGGTAATTATTTAATGCAAAATGATTTAAAAGGTTTTCATACCCCACAAATCGCCTAAGAGACTATGACGGTTTTAACCCTTTGATATGAAATAAGTTTGATCCAAGGGTTTCATATGATTGAAATATATCTAATACCTATTCAAGGACTCAAAAGTATTTGGTAATTAACCACAAAAAATGATTTGAAAGGTGATCATACACCACAAATCCCCTAAAAGACTATGACGGTTTTACCCTTTGATTTGAATTGAGGTTGATCCAAGGACTTCATATGCTTTAAATAGACTTAATACCTATTCAAGGACTCAAAAAATAATTGGTAATTATTCCCAACAAAATGATTTGAAAGGTGTTCATTCACCACAAATCGCCTAAGATACTATGACGGTTTTACCCTTATATCTAAATCGAGTTTGATCTAAGGGCTTCATATGCTTTAAATATATATAATACCTATTCAAGGAGTCATAAATATTTGGTTATTATTCCCAACCAAAGTAATTTGAAAGGTGTTCATGCACCACAAATGACCTAAGAGACTATGACGGTTTTACCATTTGATTTGAAATAAGTTTGATCCGAGGGCTTCATATGATTAAAATTTATCTAATACCCATTCAAGGAGTTAAAAAGATTTTGGTAATTAAGCACATACAATGATTTGAAAGGTGCTTATACACCACAAATCCCCTACGAGACTATGACGATTTTACCCTTTGATTTGAATTGAGTTTGATCGAAGGACTTCATATGCTTTAAATAGATCTAATACCTATTCAAGGACTCAAAAAAATTTGGTAATTATTCAAAACAAAATGATTTGAAAGGTGTTCATTCACAACAAATCGTCTAATAGACTATGACGGTTTTACCCTTTGTTTTGAAGCGAGTTTGATCCAAGGGCTTCATATGCTTTAAATAGATCTAGTACCTATTCAAGGACTCAAAAATATTTGGTAATTATTCACAACAAAATGATTTAAAAGGTGTTCATACACCACAAATCGCCTAAGCGACTATGACGGTTTTACCCTTTGATTTAAATTGAGTTTGATCCAAGGGCTTCATATGCTTTAAATATATATAATACCTATTCAAGGAGTCATAACTATTTTGTAAATATTCACAACAAAATAATTTGAAAGGTGTTCATACACCAAAAATCGCCTCAGAGACTACGACGGTTTTAGCCTTGAATTTGAATTTAGTTTGATCCAAGGGCTTCATATACTTTAAACATATCTAATACCTATTCAAGGACTCAAAAATATTTGGTAATTATTCACAACAAAATAATATGAAAGGTGTCCATACAGCTCAAATCGCCGAAGAGACTATGACGGTTTTACCCTTTGATTTGAAATAAGTTTAATCCAAGGGCATCATATGATTGAAATATAACTAATACCAATTCAAGGAGTGAAAACAATTTGGTAATTAAGCACCAAAAATGATTTGAATGGTGTTCATAGACCAAAAATCGCCTAAGAGATTATGACGGTTTTACCCTTTGATTTGAATTGAGTTAGATCCAAGGGCTTCATATTATTTAAATATATCTAATATCCATTTAAGGACTCAATTTTTTTTGGTAATTATTTAATACAAAATGATTTGAAAGGTTTTCATACACCATAAATCGCCTAAGAGACTATGACGGTTTTACCCTTTGATATAAAATAAGTTTAATCCAAGGGTTTCATATGATTGAAATATATCTAATAACTATTCAAGGAGTCAAAAGTCTTTGGTAATTAACCACGAAAAATGATTTGAAAGGTGTTTATACACCACAAATCCCCTAAGAGACTATGACGGTTTTACCCAATGATTTGAATAGAGTTTGATCTAAGGGCTTCATATGCTTTAAATATACTTAATACCTATTCAAGGACTAAAAAATATTTAGTAATTATTCACAACAAAATGATTTGAAAGTTGTTCATACACCACAAATCGCCTAAGAGACCATGACGGTTTTACCTTTTGATTTAAATTGAGTTTGATCCAAGGGCTTCATATGCTTCAAACATATCTAATACCTATTCAAGGACTCAAAAATATTTGTTAATTATTCACAACAAAATAAAATTAAAGGTGTCCATACACCACAAATCGCCTAAGAGACTATGACGGTTTTACCCTTTGATTTGAAATAAATTTAATCCAAGGGTTTCATATGATTGAAATATACCTAATACCAATTCAAGGAGTGAAAAGTTATTGGTAATTAAGCACCAAAAATAATTTGAAAGGTGTTCATACACCAAAAATCGCCTAACAGACTATGACGGTTTTACCCTTTGAGTTGAATTGAGTTAGATCCAAGGGCTTCATATGATTTAAATATATCTAATATCTATTCAAGGACTCAATTTTGTTTGGGTAATTATTGAATACAAAATGATTTGAAAGGTATTCATACACCACAAATCCCTTAAGAGACTATGACGGTTTTACCCATTGATTTGAATTGAGTTTGATCTAAGGGCTTCATATGCTTTAAATAAACTTAATACCTATTCAAGGACTCAAAAATATTTTGTAATTATTCACAACAAAATGATTTGAAAGGTGTTCATACACCACAAATCGCCTAAGATACTATGACGGTTTTACCCTTTGATTTAAAATTGAGTTTGATCCAAGGGCTTCATATGCTTTAAACATATCTAATTCCTATTCAAGGACTCAAAAATATTTGGTAATTATTCACAACAAAATAATATTAAAGGTGTCCATATTGCCTAAGAGACTATGACGGTTTTACCCTTTTGAGGTGAAATAAGTTTAATCCAAGGGCTTCATATGATTGAAATATACCTAATACCAATTTAAGGACTGAAAAGTATTTGGTAAATAAGCACCACAAATGATTTGAATAGTGTTCATAGACCAAAAATCGCCTATGAGATTATGACGGTTTTACCCTTTGATTTGAATTGAGTTAGATCCAAGGGCTTCTTATGATTTAAATATATCTAATATCCATTCAAGGACTCAATTTTTTTTTGGTAATTATTGAATACAAAATGATTTGAAAGGTTTTCAAACACCATAAATCGCCTAAGAGACTATAACGGTTTTACCCTTTGATATGAAATAAGTTTAATCCAAGGGTTTAATATGATTGAGATATATGTAATAACTATTCAAGGAGTCAAAAGTATTTGGTAATTAACCATGAAAAATGATTTGAAAGGTGTTCATACACTACAAATCCCCTATGAGACTTTGACGGTTTCACCCATTGATTTGAATTGAGTTTTATCAAAGGCCTTCATATGATTTAAATAGACTTAATACCTATTCAAGGACTCAAAAATATTTGGTAATTATTGACAACAAAATGATTTGAAAGGTGTTCATACACCACAAATCGCCTAAGAGACTATGACGGTTTTACCCTTTGATTTAAATTGAGTTTGATCCAAGGGCTTCATATGATTTAAAGATATCTAATACCTATTGAAGGACTCAAAAATATTTAGTAATTATTCACAACAAAATAAAATTAAAGGTGTCCATACACCACAAATCGCTTAAGAGACTATGGCGGTTTTACCCTTTGATTTGAAATAAGTTTAATCAAGGGGTTTCATATGATTGAAATATACCTAATACCAATTCCAGGAGTGAAAAGTTATTGGTAATTAAGCACCAAAAATGATTTGAAAGGTGTTCATACACCAAAAATTGCCTAAGAGACTATGACGGTTTTACCCTTTGATTTGAATTGAGTTAGATCCAAGGGTTTCATATGATTTAAATATATCTAATATCTATTCAAGGACTCAATTTTGTTTTGGTAATTATTGAATACAAAATGATTTGAATGGTGTTAATACACCACAAATCCCTTAAGAGACTATGATGGTTTTACCCATTGATTTGAATTGAGTTTGATCTAAGGGCTTCATATGCTATAAATAGACTTAATACCTATTCAAGGACTCAAAAATATTTTGTAATTATTCACAACAAAATGATTTGAAAGGTGTTCATACACCACAAATCGCCTAAGAGACTATGACGATTTTACCCTTTGATTTAAAATTGAGTTTGATCCAAGGGCTTCATATGCTTTAAACATATCTAATACCTATTCAAGGACTCAAAAATATTTGGTAATTATTCACAACAAAATAATATTAAAGGTGTCCATATTGCCTAAGAGACTATGACGGTTTTACCCTTTGATTTGAAATAAGTTTAATCCAAGGGTTTCATATGTTGAACTATACCTAATACCAATTCAAGGAGTGAAAAGTTATTGGTAATTAAGCACCAAAAATGATTTGAAAGGTGTTCATACAGCAAAAATCGCTTAACAGACTATGACGGTTTTACCCTTTGATTTGAATTGAGTTATATCCAAGGGTTTCATATGATTTAAATATATCTACTATCTATTCAAGGACTCAATTTTGTTTTGGTAATTATTGAATACAAAATGATTTGAATGGTGATAATACACCACAAATCCCTTAAGAGACTATGATGGTTTTACCCATTGATTTGAATTGAGTTTGATCTAAGGGCATCATATGCTTTAAATAGACTTAATACCTATTCAAGGACTCAAAAATATTTTGTAATTATTCACAACAAAATGATTTGAAAGGTGTTCATACACCACAAATCGCCTAAGAGACTATGACGATTTTACCCTTTGATTTAAAATTGAGTTTGATCCAAGGGCTTCATATGCTTTAAACATATCTAATACCTATTCAAGGACTCAAAAATATTTGGTAATTATTCACAACAAAATAAAATTAAAGGTGTCCATACACCACAAATCGCTTAAGAGACTATGGCGGTTTTACCCTTTGATTTGAAATAAGTTTAATCCAAGGGTTTCATATGATTGAACTATACCTAATACCAATTCAAGGAGTGAAAATTTATTGGTAATTAAGCACCAAAAATGATTTGAAAGGTGTTCATACACCAAAAATCGCTTAAGAGACTATCACGGTTTTACCCTTTGATTTGAATTGAGTTAGATCCAAGGGTTTCATATGATTTAAATATATCTAATATCTATTCAAGGACTCAATTTTGTTTTGGTAATTATTGAATACAAAATGATTTGAATGGTGTTAATACACCACAAATCCCTTAAGAGACTATGACGGTTTTACCCATTGATTTGAATTGAGTTTGATCTAAGGGTTTCATATGCTTTAAATAGACTTAATACCTATTCAAGGACTCAAAAATATTTTGTTATTATTCACAACAAAATGATTTGAAAGGTGTTCATACACCACAAATCGCCTAAGAGACTATGACGGTTTTACCCTTTGATTTAAATTGAGTTTCATCCAAGGGCTTCATATGCTTTAAACATATCTAATACCTATTGAAGGACTCAAAAATATTTAGTAATTATTCACAATAAAATAAAATTAAAGGTGTCCATACACCACAAATCGCTTAAGAGACTATGGCGGTTTTACCCTTTGATTTGAAATAAGTTTAATCCAAGGGTTTCATATGATTGAAATATACCTAATACCAATTCCAAGAGTGAAAAGTTATTGGTAATTAAGCACCAAAAATGATTTGAAAGGTGTTCATACACCAAAAATCGCTTAAGAGACTATGACGGTTTTACCCTTTGATTTGAATTGAGTTAGATCCAAGGGTTTCATATGATTTAAATATATCTAATATCTATTCAAGGACTCAATTTTGTTTTGGTAATTATTGAATACAAAATGATTTGAATGGTGTTAATACACCACAAATCCCTTAAGAGAATATGACGGTTTTACCCATTGATTTGAATTGAGTTTGATCTAAGGGCTTCATATGCTTTAAATAGACTTAATACCTATTCAAGGACTCAAAAATATTTTTTTATTATTCACAACAAAATGATTTGAAAGGTGTTCATACACCACAAATCGCCTAAGAGACTATGACGGTTTTACCCTTTGATTTAAATTGAGTTTCATCCAAGGGCTTCATATGCTTTAAACATATCTAATACCTATTGAAGGACTCAAAAATATTTAGTAATTATTCACAACAAAATAAAATTAAAGGTGTCCATACACCACAAATCAATTAAGAGACTATGGCGGTTTTACCCTTTGATTTGAAATAAGTTTAATCCAAGGGTTTCATATGATTGAAAAATACCTAATACCAATTCCAAGAGTGAAAAGTTATTGGTAATTAAGCACCAAAAATGATTTGAAAGGTGTTCATACACCAAAAATCGCCTAAGAGACTATGACGGTTTTACCCTTTGATTTGAATTGAGTTAGATCCAAGGGTTTCATATGATTTAAATATATCTAATATCTATTCAAGGACTCAATTTTGTTTTGGTAATTATTGAATACAAAATGATTTGAATGGTGTTAATACACCACAAATCCCTTAAGAGACTATGATGGTTTTACCCATTGATTTGAATTGAGTTTGATCTAAGGGCTTCATATGCTTTAAATAGACTTAATACCTATTCAAGGACTCAAAAATATTTTGTAATTATTCACAACAAAATGATTTCAAAGGTGTTCATACACCACAAACCGCCTAAGAGACTATGACGATTTTACCCTTTGATTTAAAATTAAGTTTGATCCAAGGGCTTCATATGCTTTAAACATATCTAATACCTATTCAAGGACTCAAAAATATTTGGTAATTATTCACAACAAAATAATATTAAAGGTGTCCATACACCACAAATCGCCTAAGAGACTATGACGTTTTTACCCTTTGATTTGAAATAATTTTAATCCAAGGGCTTCATATGATTGATATATACCTAATACCAATTTAAGGAGTGAAAATTATTTGTTAATTAAGCACCAAAAATGATTTGAATGGTGTTCATAGACCAAAAATCGCCTAAGAGATAATGACGGTTTTACCCTTTGATTTGAATTGAGTTAGATCCAAGGGCCTGATATGATTTAAATATATCTAATATCCATTCAAGGACTCAATTTTATTTGGTAATTATTCAATACAAAATGATTTGAAAGGTTTTCAAACACCATAAATGGCATAAGAGACTATGACGGTTTTACCCTTTGATATGAAATAAATTTAATCCAAGGGTTTCATATGATTGAAATATATCTAATAACTATTCAATGAGTCAAAAGTATTTGGTAATTAACCATGAAAAATGATTTGAAAGGTGTTCATACACTACAAATCCCCTAAGAGACTATGACGGTTTTACCCATTGATTTGAATTGAGTTTTATCAAAGGCCTTCATATGATTTAAATAGACTTAATACCTATTCAAGGACTCAAGAATATTTGGTAATTATTCACAACAAAATGATTTGAAAGGTGTTCATACACCACAAATCGCCTAAGAGACTAGGACGGTTTTACCCTTTGATTTAAATTGAGTTTGATCCAAGGGCTTCATATGCTTTAAACATATCTAATACCTATTGAAGGACTCAAAAATATTTAGTAATTATTCACAACAAAATAAAATTAAAGGTGTCCATACACCACAAATCGCTTAAGAGACTATGGCGGTTTTACCCTTTGATTTGAAATAAGTTTAATCCAAGGGTTTCATATGATTGAAATATACCTAATACCAATTCCAGGAGTGAAAAGTTATTGGTAATTAAGCACCAAAAATGATTTGAAAGGTGTTCACACACCAAAAATCGCCTAAGAGACTATGAGGGTTTTACCCTTTTATTTGAATTGAGTTAGATCCAAGGGTTTCATATGATTTAAATATATCTACTATCTATTCAAGGACTCAATTTTGTTTTGGTAATTATTGAATAGAAAATGATTTGAATGGTGTTAATACACCACAAATCCCTTAAGAGACTATGATGGTTTTACCCATTGATTTGAATTGAGTTTGATCTAAGGGCTTCATATGCTTTAAATAGACTTAATACCTATTCAAGGACTCAAAAATATTTTGTAATTATTCACAACAAAATGATTTCAAAGGTGTTCATACACCACAAATCGCCTAAGAGACTATGACAATTTTACCCTTTGATTTAAAATTGAGTTTGATCCAAGGGCTTCATATGCTTTAAACATATCTAATACCTATTCAAGGACTCAAAAATATTTGGTAATTATTCACAACAAAATAATATTAAAGGTGTCCATACACCACAAATCGCCTAAGAGACTATGACGGTTTTACCCTTTGATTTGAAATAATTTTAATCCAAGGGCTTCATATGATTGAAATATACCTAATACCAATTTAAGGAGTGAAAATTATTTGTTAATTAAGCACCAAAAATGATTTGAATGGTGTTCATAGACCAAAAATCGCCTAAGAGATAATGATGGTTTTACCCTTTGATTTGAATTGAGTTAGATCCAAGGGCCTCATATGATTTAAATATATCTAATATCCATTCAAGGACTCAATTTTTTTGGTAATTATTCAATACAAAATGATTTGAAAGGTTTTCAAACACCATAAATAGCCTAAGAGACTATGACGGTTTTACCCTTTGATATGAAATAAATTTAATCCAAGGGTTTCATATGATTGAAATATATCTAATAACTATTCAATGAGTCAAAAGTATTTGGTAATTAACCACGAAAAATGATTTGAAAGGTGTTCATACACCACAAATCCCCTAAGAGACTATGAAGGTTTTACCCATTGATTTGAATTGAGTTTTATCAAAGGCCTTCATATGATTTAAATAGACTTAATACCTATTCAAGGACTTAAAAATATTTGGTAATTATTCATAACAAAATGATTTGAAAGGTGTTCATACACCACAAATCGCCTAAGAGACTATGACGGTTTTACCCTTTGATTTAAATTGAGTTTGATCCAAGGGCTTCATATGCTTTAAACATATCTAATACCTATTCAAGGACTCAAAAATATTTGGTAATTATTCACAACAAAATAAAATTAAAGGTGTCCATACACCACAAATAGCTTAAGAGACTATGGCAGTTTTACACTTTGATTTGAAATAAGTTTAATCCAAGGGTTTCATATGATTGAAATATACCTAATACCAATTCAAGGAGTGAAAAGTTATTGGTAATTAAGCACCAAAAATGATTTGAAAGGTGTTCATACACCAAAAATCACCTAAGAGACTATGACGGTTTTACCCTTTGATTTGAATTGAGTTAGATCCAAGGGTTTCATATGATTTAAATATATCTAATATCTATTCAAGGACTCAATTTTGTTTTGGTAATTATTGAATACAAAATGATTTGAATGGTGTTAATACACCACAAATCCCTTAAGAGACTATGATGGTTTTACCCATTGATTTGAATTGAGTTTGATCTAAGGGCTTCATATGCTTTAAATAGACTTAATACCTATTCAAGGACTCAAAAATATTTTGTAATTATTCACAACAAAATGATTTCAAAGGTGTTCATACACCACAAACCGCCTAAGAGACTATGACGATTTTACCCTTTGATTTAAATTTGAGTTTGATCCAAGGGCTTCATATGCTTTAAACATATCTAATACCTATTCAAGGACTCAAAAATATTTGGTAATTATTCACAACAAAATAATATTAAAGGTGTCCATACACCACAAATCGCCTAAGAGACTATGACGTTTTTACCCTTTCATTTGAAATAATTTTAATCCAAGGGCTTCATATGATTGAAATATACCTAATACCAATTTAAGGAGTGAAAATTATTTGTTAATTAAGCACCAAAAATGATTTGAATGGTGTTCATAGACCAAAAATCGCCTAAGAGATAATGATGGTTTTACCCTTTGATTTGAATTGAGTTAGATCCAAGGGCCTCATATGATTTAAATATATCTAATATCCATTCAAGGACTCAATTTTTTTGGTAATTATTCAATACAAAATGATTTGAAAGGTTTTCAAACACCATAAATAGCCTAAGAGACTATGACGGTTTTACCCTTTGATATGAAATAAATTTAATCCAAGGGTTTCATATGATTGAAATATATCTAATAACTATTCAATGAGTCAAAAGTATTTGGTAATTAACCACGAAAAATGATTTGAAAGGTGTTCATACACCACAAATCCCCTAAGAGACTATGAAGGTTTTACCCATTGATTTGAATTGAGTTTTATCAAAGGCCTTCATATGATTTAAATAGACTTAATACCTATTCAAGGACTTAAAAATATTTGGTAATTATTCATAACAAAATGATTTGAAAGGTGTTCATACACCACAAATCGCCTAAGAGACTATGACGGTTTTACCCTTTAATTTAAATTGAGTTTGATCCAAGGGCTTCATATGCTTTAAACATATCTAATACCTATTGAAGGACTCAAAAATATTTGGTAATTATTCACAACAAAATAAAGTTAAAGGTGTCCATACACCACAAATAGGTTAAGAGACTATGGCGGTTTTACACTTTGATTTGAAATAAGTTTAATCCAAGGGTTTCATATGATTGAAATATACCTAATACCAATTCAAGGAGTGAAAAGTTATTGGTAATTAAGCACCAAAAATGATTTGAAAGGTGTTCATACACCAAAAATCACCTAAGAGACTATGACGGTTTTACCCTTTGATTTGAATTGAGTTAGATCCAAGGGTTTCATATGATTTAAATATATCTAATATCTATTCAAGGACTCAATTTTGTTTTGGTAATTATTGAATACAAAATGATTTGAATGGTGTTAATACACCACAAATCCCTTAAGAGACTATGATGGTTTTACCCATTGATTTTAATTGAGTTTGATCTAAAGGCTTCATATGCTTTAAATAGACTTAATACCTATTCAAGGACTCAAAAATATTTTGTAATTATTCACAACAAAATGATTTCAAAGGTGTTCATACACCACAAATCGCCTAAGAGACTATGACAATTTTACCCTTTGATTTAAAATTGAGTTTGATCCAAGGGCTTCATATGCTTTAAACATATCTAATACCTATTCAAGGACTCAAAAGTATTTGGTAATTATTCACAACAAAATAATATTAAAGGTGTCCATACACCACAAATCGCCTAAGAGACTATGACGGTTTTTACCCTTTGATTTGAAATAATTTTAATCCAAGGGCTTCATATGATTGAAATATACCTAATACCAATTTAAGGAGTGAAAATTATTTGTTAATTAAGCACCAAAAATGATTTGAATGGTGTTCATAGACCAAAAATCGCCTAAGAGATAATGACGGTTTTACCCTTTGATTTGAATTGAGTTAGATCCAAGGGCCTCATATGATTTAAATATAATATCCATTCAAGGACTCAATTTTTTTGGTAATTATTCAATACAAAATGATTTGAAAGGTTTTCAAACACTATAAATGGCATAAGAGACTATGACGGTTTTACCCTTTGATATGAAATAAATTTAATCCAAGGGTTTCATATGATTGAAATATATCTAATAACTATTCAATGAGTCAAAAGTATTTGGTAATTAACCATGAAAAATGATTTGAAAGGTGTTCATACACTACAAATCCCCTAAGAGACTATGACGGTTTTACCCATTGATTTGAATTGAGTTTTATCAAAGGCCTTCATATGATTTAAATAGAATTAATACCTATTCAAGGACTCAAGAATATTTGGTAATTATTCACAACAAAATGATTTGAAAGGTGTTCATACACCACAAATCGCCTAAGAGACTATGACGGTTTTACCCTTTGATTTAAATTGAGTTTGATCCAAGGGCTTCATATGCTTTAAAGATATCTAATACCTATTGAAGGACTCAAAAATATTTAGTAATTATTCACAACAAAATAAAATTAAAGGTGTCCATACACCACAAATCGCTTAATAGCTTAAGAGACTATGGCAGTTTTACCCTTAGATTTGAAATAAGTTTAATCCAAGGGTTTCATATGATTTAAATATACCTAATACCAATTCCAGGAGTGATAAGTTATTGGTAATTAAGCACCAAAAATGATTTGAAAGGTGTTCATACACCAAAAATCACCTAAGAGACTATGACGGTTTTACCCTTTGATTTGAATTGAGTTAGATCCAAGGGTTTCATATGATTTAAATATATCTAATATCTATTCAAGGACTCAATTTTGTTTTGGTAATTATTGAATAGAAAATGATTTGAATGGTGTTAATACACCACAAATCCCTTAAGAGACTATGATGGTTTTACCCATTGATTTGAATTGAGTTTGATCTAAGGGCTTCATATGCTTTAAATAGACTTAATACCTATTCAAGGACTCAAAAATATTTTGTAATTATTCACAACAAAATGATTTCAAAGGTGTTCATACACCACAAATCGCCTAAGAGACTATGACAATTTTACCCTTTGATTTAAAATTGAGTTTGATCCAAGGGCTTCATATGCTTTAAACATATCCAATACCTATTCAAGGACTCAAAAATATTTGGTAATTATTCACAACAAAATAATATTAAAGGTGTCCATACACCACAAATCGCCTAAGAGACTATGACGGTTTTACCCTTTGATTTGAAATAATTTTAATCCAAGGGCTTCATATGATTGAAATATACCTAATACCAATTTAAGGAGTGAAAATTATTTGTTAATTAAGCACCAAAAATGATTTGAATGGTGTTCATAGACCAAAAATCGCCTAAGAGATAATGACGGTTTTACCCTTTGATTTGAATTGAGTTAGATCCAAGGGCCTCATATGATTTAAATATATCTAATATCCATTCAAGGACTCAATTTTTTTTGGTAATTATTCAATACAAAATGATTTGAAAGGTTTTCAAACACCATAAATGGCATAAGAGACTATGACGGTTTTACCCTTTGATATGAAATAAATTTAATCCAAGGGTTTCATATGATTGAAATATATCTAATAACTATTCAATGAGTCAAAAGTATTTGGTAATTAACCATGAAAAATGATTTGAAAGGTGTTCATACACTACAAATCCCCTAAGAGACTATGACGGTTTTACCCATTGATTTGAATTGAGTTTTATCAAAGGCCTTCATATGATTTAAATAGACTTAATACCTATTCAAGGACTCAAGAATATTTGGTAATTATTCACAACAAAATGATTTGAAAGGTGTTCATACACCACAAATCGCCTAAGAGACTAGGACGGTTTTACCCTTTGATTTAAATTGAGTTTGATCCAAGGGCTTCATATGCTTTAAACATATCTAATACCTATTGAAGGACTCAAAAATATTTAGTAATTATTCACAACAAAATAAAATTAAAGGTGTCCATACACCACAAATCAATTAAGAGACTATGGCGGTTTTACCCTTTGATTTGAAATAAGTTTAATCCAAGGGTTTCATATGATTGAAAAATACCTAATACCAATTCCAAGAGTGAAAAGTTATTGGTAATTAAGCACCAAAAATGATTTGAAAGGTGTTCATACACCAAAAATCGCCTAAGAGACTATGACGGTTTTACCCTTTGATTTGAATTGAGTTAGATCCAAGGGTTTCATATGATTTAAATATATCTAATATCTATTCAAGGACTCAATTTTGTTTTGGTAATTATTGAATACAAAATGATTTGAATGGTGTTAATACACCACAAATCCCTTAAGAGACTATGATGGTTTTACCCATTGATTTGAATTGAGTTTGATCTAAGGGCTTCATATGCTTTAAATAGACTTAATACCTATTCAAGGACTCAAAAATATTTTGTAATTATTCACAACAAAATGATTTCAAAGGTGTTCATACACCACAAACCGCCTAAGAGACTATGACGATTTTACCCTTTGATTTAAAATTAAGTTTGATCCAAGGGCTTCATATGCTTTAAACATATCTAATACCTATTCAAGGACACAAAAATATTTGGTAATTATTCACAACAAAATAATATTAAAGGTGTCCATACACCACAAATCGCCTAAGAGACTATGACGTTTTTACCCTTTGATTTGAAATAATTTTAATCCAAGGGCTTCATATGATTGATATATACCTAATACCAATTTAAGGAGTGAAAATTATTTGTTAATTAAGCACCAAAAATGATTTGAATGGTGTTCATAGACCAAAAATCGCCTAAGAGATAATGACGGTTTTACCCTTTGATTTGAATTGAGTTAGATCCAAGGGCCTGATATGATTTAAATATATCTAATATCCATTCAAGGACTCAATTTTATTTGGTAATTATTCAATACAAAATGATTTGAAAGGTTTTCAAACACCATAAATGGCATAAGAGACTATGACGGTTTTACCCTTTGATATGAAATAAATTTAATCCAAGGGTTTCATATGATTGAAATATATCTAATAACTATTCAATGAGTCAAAAGTATTTGGTAATTAACCATGAAAAATGATTTGAAAGGTGTTCATACACTACAAATCCCCTAAGAGACTATGACGGTTTTACCCATTGATTTGAATTGAGTTTTATCAAAGGCCTTCATATGATTTAAATAGACTTAATACCTATTCAAGGACTCAAGAATATTTGGTAATTATTCACAACAAAATGATTTGAAAGGTGTTCATACACCACAAATCGCCTAAGAGACTAGGACGGTTTTACCCTTTGATTTAAATTGAGTTTGATCCAAGGGCTTCATATGCTTTAAACATATCTAATACCTATTGAAGGACTCAAAAATATTTAGTAATTATTCACAACAAAATAAAATTAAAGGTGTCCATACACCACAAATCGCTTAAGAGACTATGGCGGTTTTACCCTTTGATTTGAAATAAGTTTAATCCAAGGGTTTCATATGATTGAAATATACCTAATACCAATTCCAGGAGTGAAAAGTTATTGGTAATTAAGCACCAAAAATGATTTGAAAGGTGTTCACACACCAAAAATCGCCTAAGAGACTATGAGGGTTTTACCCTTTTATTTGAATTGAGTTAGATCCAAGGGTTTCATATGATTTAAATATATCTACTATCTATTCAAGGACTCAATTTTGTTTTGGTAATTATTGAATAGAAAATGATTTGAATGGTGTTAATACACCACAAATCCCTTAAGAGACTATGATGGTTTTACCCATTGATTTGAATTGAGTTTGATCTAAGGGCTTCATATGCTTTAAATAGACTTAATACCTATTCAAGGACTCAAAAATATTTTGTAATTATTCACAACAAAATGATTTCAAAGGTGTTCATACACCACAAATCGCCTAAGAGACTATGACAATTTTACCCTTTGATTTAAAATTGAGTTTGATCCAAGGGCTTCATATGCTTTAAACATATCTAATACCTATTCAAGGACTCAAAAATATTTGGTAATTATTCACAACAAAATAATATTAAAGGTGTCCATACACCACAAATCGCCTAAGAGACTATGACGGTTTTACCCTTTGATTTGAAATAATTTTAATCCAAGGGCTTCATATGATTGAAATATACCTAATACCAATTTAAGGAGTGAAAATTATTTGTTAATTAAGCACCAAAAATGATTTGAATGGTGTTCATAGACCAAAAATCGCCTAAGAGATAATGATGGTTTTACCCTTTGATTTGAATTGAGTTAGATCCAAGGGCCTCATATGATTTAAATATATCCAATATCCATTCAAGGACTCAATTTTTTTTGGTAATTATTCAATACAAAATGATTTGAAAGGTTTTCAAACACCATAAATAGCCTAAGAGACTATGACGGTTTTACCCTTTGATATGAAATAAATTTAATCCAAGGGTTTCATATGATTGAAATATATCTAATAACTATTCAATGAGTCAAAAGTATTTGGTAATTAACCACGAAAAATGATTTGAAAGGTGTTCATACACCACAAATCCCCTAAGAGACTATGAAGGTTTTACCCATTGATTTGAATTGAGTTTTATCAAAGGCCTTCATATGATTTAAATAGACTTAATACCTATTCAAGGACTTAAAAATATTTGGTAATTATTCATAACAAAATGATTTGAAAGGTGTTCATACACCACAAATCGCCTAAGAGACTATGACGGTTTTACCCTTTGATTTAAATTGAGTTTGATCCAAGGGCTTCATATGCTTTAAACATATCTAATACCTATTCAAGGACTCAAAAATATTTGGTAATTATTCACAACAAAATAAAATTAAAGGTGTCCATACACCACAAATAGCTTAAGAGACTATGGCAGTTTTACACTTTGATTTGAAATAAGTTTAATCCAAGGGTTTCATATGATTGAAATATACCTAATACCAATTCAAGGAGTGAAAAGTTATTGGTAATTAAGCACCAAAAATGATTTGAAAGGTGTTCATACACCAAAAATCACCTAAGAGACTATGACGGTTTTACCCTTTGATTTGAATTGAGTTAGATCCAAGGGTTTCATATGATTTAAATATATCTAATATCTATTCAAGGACTCAATTTTGTTTTGGTAATTATTGAATACAAAATGATTTGAATGGTGTTAATACACCACAAATCCCTTAAGAGACTATGATGGTTTTACCCATTGATTTGAATTGAGTTTGATCTAAGGGCTTCATATGCTTTAAATAGACTTAATACCTATTCAAGGACTCAAAAATATTTTGTAATTATTCACAACAAAATGATTTCAAAGGTGTTCATACACCACAAACCGCCTAAGAGACTATGACGATTTTACCCTTTGATTTAAATTTGAGTTTGATCCAAGGGCTTCATATGCTTTAAACATATCTAATACCTATTCAAGGACTCAAAAATATTTGGTAATTATTCACAACAAAATAATATTAAAGGTGTCCATACACCACAAATCGCCTAAGAGACTATGACGTTTTTACCCTTTCATTTGAAATAATTTTAATCCAAGGGCTTCATATGATTGAAATATACCTAATACCAATTTAAGGAGTGAAAATTATTTGTTAATTAAGCACCAAAAATGATTTGAATGGTGTTCATAGACCAAAAATCGCCTAAGAGATAATGATGGTTTTACCCTTTGATTTGAATTGAGTTAGATCCAAGGGCCTCATATGATTTAAATATATCTAATATCCATTCAAGGACTCAATTTTTTTTGGTAATTATTCAATACAAAATGATTTGAAAGGTTTTCAAACACCATAAATAGCCTAAGAGACTATGACGGTTTTACCCTTTGATATGAAATAAATTTAATCCAAGGGTTTCATATGATTGAAATATATCTAATAACTATTCAATGAGTCAAAAGTATTTGGTAATTAACCACGAAAAATGATTTGAAAGGTGTTCATACACCACAAATCCCCTAAGAGACTATGAAGGTTTTACCCATTGATTTGAATTGAGTTTTATCAAAGGCCTTCATATGATTTAAATAGACTTAATACCTATTCAAGGACTTAAAAATATTTGGTAATTATTCATAACAAAATGATTTGAAAGGTGTTCATACACCACAAATCGCCTAAGAGACTATGACGGTTTTACCCTTTAATTTAAATTGAGTTTGATCCAAGGGCTTCATATGCTTTAAACATATCTAATACCTATTGAAGGACTCAAAAATATTTGGTAATTATTCACAACAAAATAAAGTTAAAGGTGTCCATACACCACAAATAGGTTAAGAGACTATGGCGGTTTTACACTTTGATTTGAAATAAGTTTAATCCAAGGGTTTCATATGATTGAAATATACCTAATACCAATTCAAGGAGTGAAAAGTTATTGGTAATTAAGCACCAAAAATGATTTGAAAGGTGTTCATACACCAAAAATCACCTAAGAGACTATGACGGTTTTACCCTTTGATTTGAATTGAGTTAGATCCAAGGGTTTCATATGATTTAAATATATCTAATATCTATTCAAGGACTCAATTTTGTTTTGGTAATTATTGAATACAAAATGATTTGAATGGTGTTAATACACCACAAATCCCTTAAGAGACTATGATGGTTTTACCCATTGATTTTAATTGAGTTTGATCTAAAGGCTTCATATGCTTTAAATAGACTTAATACCTATTCAAGGACTCAAAAATATTTTGTAATTATTCACAACAAAATGATTTCAAAGGTGTTCATACACCACAAATCGCCTAAGAGACTATGACAATTTTACCCTTTGATTTAAAATTGAGTTTGATCCAAGGGCTTCATATGCTTTAAACATATCTAATACCTATTCAAGGACTCAAAAGTATTTGGTAATTATTCACAACAAAATAATATTAAAGGTGTCCATACACCACAAATCGCCTAAGAGACTATGACGGTTTTTACCCTTTGATTTGAAATAATTTTAATCCAAGGGCTTCATATGATTGAAATATACCTAATACCAATTTAAGGAGTGAAAATTATTTGTTAATTAAGCACCAAAAATGATTTGAATGGTGTTCATAGACCAAAAATCGCCTAAGAGATAATGACGGTTTTACCCTTTGATTTGAATTGAGTTAGATCCAAGGGCCTCATATGATTTAAATATAATATCCATTCAAGGACTCAATTTTTTTTGGTAATTATTCAATACAAAATGATTTGAAAGGTTTTCAAACACTATAAATGGCATAAGAGACTATGACGGTTTTACCCTTTGATATGAAATAAATTTAATCCAAGGGTTTCATATGATTGAAATATATCTAATAACTATTCAATGAGTCAAAAGTATTTGGTAATTAACCATGAAAAATGATTTGAAAGGTGTTCATACACTACAAATCCCCTAAGAGACTATGACGGTTTTACCCATTGATTTGAATTGAGTTTTATCAAAGGCCTTCATATGATTTAAATAGAATTAATACCTATTCAAGGACTCAAGAATATTTGGTAATTATTCACAACAAAATGATTTGAAAGGTGTTCATACACCACAAATCGCCTAAGAGACTATGACGGTTTTACCCTTTGATTTAAATTGAGTTTGATCCAAGGGCTTCATATGCTTTAAAGATATCTAATACCTATTGAAGGACTCAAAAATATTTAGTAATTATTCACAACAAAATAAAATTAAAGGTGTCCATACACCACAAATCGCTTAATAGCTTAAGAGACTATGACAGTTTTACCCTTAGATTTGAAATAAGTTTAATCCAAGGGTTTCATATGATTTAAATATACCTAATACCAATTCCAGGAGTGATAAGTTATTGGTAATTAAGCACCAAAAATGATTTGAAAGGTGTTCATACACCAAAAATCACCTAAGAGACTATGACGGTTTTACCCTTTGATTTGAATTGAGTTAGATCCAAGGGTTTCATATGATTTAAATATATCTAATATCTATTCAAGGACTCAATTTTGTTTTGGTAATTATTGAATAGAAAATGATTTGAATGGTGTTAATACACCACAAATCCCTTAAGAGACTATGATGGTTTTACCCATTGATTTGAATTGAGTTTGATCTAAGGGCTTCATATGCTTTAAATAGACTTAATACCTATTCAAGGACTCAAAAATATTTTGTAATTATTCACAACAAAATGATTTCAAAGGTGTTCATACACCACAAATCGCCTAAGAGACTATGACAATTTTACCCTTTGATTTAAAATTGAGTTTGATCCAAGGGCTTCATATGCTTTAAACATATCCAATACCTATTCAAGGACTCAAAAATATTTGGTAATTATTCACAACAAAATAATATTAAAGGTGTCCATACACCACAAATCGCCTAAGAGACTATGACGGTTTTACCCTTTGATTTGAAATAATTTTAATCCAAGGGCTTCATATGATTGAAATATACCTAATACCAATTTAAGGAGTGAAAATTATTTGTTAATTAAGCACCAAAAATGATTTGAATGGTGTTCATAGACCAAAAATCGCCTAAGAGATAATGACGGTTTTACCCTTTGATTTGAATTGAGTTAGATCCAAGGGCCTCATATGATTTAAATATATCTAATATCCATTCAAGGACTCAATTTTTTTTGGTAATTATTCAATACAAAATGATTTGAAAGGTTTTCAAACACCATAAATAGCCTAAGAGACTATGACGGTTTTACCCTTTGATATGAAATAAATTTAATCCAAGGGTTTCATATGATTGAAATATATCTAATAACTATTCAATGAGTCAAAAGTATTTGGTAATTAACCACGAAAAATGATTTGAAAGGTGTTCATACACCACAAATCCCCTAAGAGACTATGAAGGTTTTACCCATTGATTTGAATTGAGTTTTATCAAAGGCCTTCATATGATTTAAATAGACTTAATACCTATTCAAGGACTTAAAAATATTTGGTAATTATTCATAACAAAATGATTTGAAAGGTGTTCATACACCACAAATCGCCTAAGAGACTATGACGGTTTTACCCTTTGATTTAAATTGAGTTTGATCCAAGGGCTTCATATGCTTTAAACATATCTAATACCTATTCAAGGACTCAAAAATATTTGGTAATTATTCACAACAAAATAAAATTAAAGGTGTGCATACACCACAAATAGGTTAAGAGACTATGGCGGTTTTGCACTTTGATTTGAAATAAGTTTAATCCAAGGGTTTCATATGATTGAAATATACCTAATACCAATTCAAGGAGTGAAAAGTTATTGGTAATTAAGCACCAAAAATGATTTGAAAGGTGTTCATACACCAAAAATCACCTAAGAGACTATGACGGTTTTACCCTTTGATTTGAATTGAGTTAGATCCAAGGGTTTCATATGATTTAAATATATCTAATATCTATTCAAGGACTCAATTTTGTTTTGGTAATTATTGAATACAAAATGATTTGAATGGTGTTAATACACCACAAATCCCTTAAGAGACTATGATGGTTTTACCCATTGATTTGAATTGAGTTTGATCTAAGGGCTTCATATGCTATAAAAAGATCTAATACATATTCAAGGACTCAAAAAATATTTGGTAATTATTCCAAACAAAATGTTTTGAAATGTGTTCATTCACGACAAATCGCCTAAGAGACTATGACGGTTTTGCCATTTGATTTGAATTGAGTTTGATCCAAGGGCTTCATATGCTTTAAATATATATAACACCTATACAAGGACTCAAAAATATTTGGTTATTATTCACAACCAAAATAATTTGTAAGGTATTCATACACCACAAATCGCCTAAGACACTATGACGGTTTTACCCTTTGATTTGAAATAAGTTTCATCCAAATGCTTCATATGATTAAAATATATCTAATACCCATTCAAGGCATTAAAAATATTTTGGTAATGAAGCACAAACAATTATTTGAAAGTTGTTTATAAACCACAAATCCCCTACGAGACTATGACTGTTTTTTATTTGAATTGAGTTTGATCGAAGGACTTCATATGCTTTAAATAGATCTAATACCTATTCAAGGACTCAAAAATATTTGGTAATTATTCAAAACAAAATGATTTGAAAGGTGTTCATTCACCACAAATCGCCTAAGAGACTATGACGGTTTTACCCTTTGATTTGAATTGAGTTAGATCCAAGGGCTTCATATGATTTAAATTTATCTAATATCTATTCAAGGACTCAATTTTGTTTTGGTAATTATTTAATACAAAATGATTTGAAAGGTTTTCATACACCACAAATCGCCTAAGAGACTATGACGGTTTTACCCTTTGATTTGAAATAAGTTTAATCCAAGGGCTTCATATGATTGAAATATACCTAATACCAATTCAAGGAGTAAAAAGTATTTGGTAATTAAGCACCAAAAATAGATTGATAGGTGTTCATACACCAAAAATCGCCTAAGAGACTATGACGGTTTTACCCTTTGATTTGAATTGAGTTAGATCCAAGGGCTTCATATGATTTAAATTTATCTAATATCTATTCAAGGACTCAATTTTGTTTTGGTAATTATTTAATACAAAATGATTTGAAAGGTTTTCATACACCACAAATCGCCTAAGAGACTATGACGGTTTTACCCTTTGATATGAAATAAGTTTGATCCAAGGGTTTCATATAATTGAAATATATCTAATACCTATTGAAAGAGTCAAAAATATTTGGTAATTAAGCACAAAAAATGATTTGAAAGGTGTTTATACACCACAAATCCCCTAAGAGACTATGACGGTTTTATCCTTTGATTTGAATTGAGGTTGATCCAAGGACTTTATATGCTTTAAAAATATCTAATACCTATTCAAGGACTCAAAAAATATTTGGTAATTATTCCTAAAAATATGATCTGAAAGGTGTTCATTCACGACAAATCGCCTAAGAGACTTTGACGGTTTTGCCCTTTGATTTGAATTGAATTTGATCCAAGGGCTTCATATGCTTTAAATATATCTAACACCTATACAAAGACTAAAAAATATTTGGTTATTATTCACAACCAAAATAATTTGAAAGGTATTCATTTACCATAAATCGCCTAAGACACTATGACGGTTTTACCCTTTGATTTGAAATAAGTTTGATCCAAATGCTTCATATGATTAAAATATATCTTATACCCATTCAAGGCGTTAAAAATATTTTGGTATTTAAGCACATAAAATGATTGGAAAGTTGTTTATACACCACAAATCCCCTACGAGACTATGATCGTTTTTTATTTGAATTGTGTTTCATCGAAGGACATCATATGCTTTAAATAGATCTAATACCTATTCAAGTACTCAAAAATATTTGGTAATTATTCAAAACAAAATGTTTTGAAAGGTGTTCATTCACCACAAATCGCCTAAGAGACTATGACGGTTTTACCATTTGATTTAAATTGAGTTTGATCCAAGGGGTTCATATGCTTTAAACATATCCAATACCTATTCAAGGACTCAAAAATATTTGGTAATTATTCACAACAAAATAAAATTAAAGGTGTCCATACACCACAAATCGCCAAAGAGACTATGACGGTTTTACCCTTTGATTTGAAATAAGTTTAATCCAAGGGTTTCATATGATTGAAATATACCTAATACCAATTCATGGAGTGAAAAGTTATTGGTAATTAAGCACCAAAAATGATTTGAAAGGTGTTCATACACCAAAAATTGCCTAAGGGACTATGACGGTTTTACCCTTTGATTTGAATTGAGTTAGATCCAAGGGCTTCATATGATTTAAATATATCTAATATCTATTCAAGGACTCAATTTGTTTTGGTAATTATTAAATAAAAAATGATTTGAAAGGTGTTCATACACCACAAATCGCCTAAGAGACTATGACGGTTTTACCCTTTGTTTTGGATTGAGTTTGATCCAAGGGCTTCATATGCTTTAAATAGATCTAGTACCTATTCAAGGACTCAAAAATATTTGGTAATTATTCACAACAAATGATTTGAAAGGTGTTCATACACCACAAATCGCCTAAGAGACTATGACGGTTTTACCCTTTGTTTTCAATAGACTTTGAACTAAGGGTTTCATATGATTTAAATAGATCTAGTACCTATTCAAGGACTCAAAAATATTTGGTAATTATTCACAACAAAATGATTTGTAAGGTATTCATACACCACAAATCGCCTAAGACACTATGACGGTTTTACCCTTTGATTTGAAATAAGTTTTATCCAAATGCTTCATATGATTAAAATATATCTAATACCCATTCAAGGTGTTAAAAATATTTTGTTAATGACGGTTTTACCCATTGATTTGAAAGTTGTTTATAAACCACAAATTCCCTACGAGACTATGACCGTTTTTTATTTGAATTGAGTTTGATCGAAGGACTTCATATGCTTTAAATAGATCTAATACCTATTCAAGGACTCAAAAATATTTGGTAATTATTTAAAACAAAATGATTTGAAAGGTGTTCATTCACCACAAATCGCCTAAGAGACTATGACGGTTTTACCCTTTGTTTACAATAGACTTTGATCTTAGGGTTTCATATGATTTAAATAGATCTAGTACCTATTCAAGGACTCAAAAATATTTGGTAATTATTCACAACAAAATGATTTGAAAGGTGTTCATACACCACAAATCGCCTAAGACACTATGACGGTTTTACCCTTTGATTTGAAATAAGTTTAATCCAAGGGCTTCATATGATTGAAATATACCTAATACCAATTCAAGGAGTGAAAAGTATTTGGTAATTAAGCACCAAAAATAATTTGATAGGTGTTCATTCACCATAAATCGCCTAAGACACTATGACGGTTTTACCCTTTGATTTGAAATAAGTTTGATACAAATTCTTCATATGATTTAAATATATCTAATACCCATTCAAGGCGTTAAAAATATTTTGGTATTTAAGCACATACAATGATTTGAAAGTTGTTTATACACAATAAATCCCCTACGAGACTATGACCGTTTTTTATTTGAATTGTGTTTAATCGAAGGACTTCATATGCTTTAAATAGATCTAATACCTATTCAAGTACTCAAAAATATTTGGTAATTATTCAAAACAAAATGATTTTAATGGTGTTCATTCACCACAAATCGCCTAAGAGACTATGACGGTTTTACCCTTTGTTTTCAATTGAGTTTGATCCAAAGGCTTCATATGAATTAAATATATCTAGTACCTATTCAAGGACTCAAAAATATTTGGTAATTACTCACAACAAAATGATTTGAAAGGTATTCATACACCACAAATCGCCTAAGACCTATGACGGTTTTACCCTTTGATTTGAAATAAGTTTCATCCAAATGCTTCATATGATTAAAATATATCTAATACCCATTCAAGGCGTGAAAAATATTTTGGTAATGAAGCACAAACAATGATTTGAAAGTTGTTTATAAACCACAAATTCCCTACGAGACTATGACCGTTTTTTATTTGAATTGAGTTTGATCGAAGGACTTCATATGCTTTAAATAGATGTAATACCTATTCAAGGACTCAAAAATATTTGGTAATTATTTAAAACAAAATGATTTGAAAGGTGTTCATTCACCACAAATCGCCTAAGAGACAATGACGATTTTACCCTTTGTTTTCAATAGACTTTGATCTAAGGGTTTCATATGATTTAAATAGATCTAGTACCTATTCAAGGACTCAAAAATATTTGGTAATTATCTACAACAAAATGATTTGAAAGGTGTCCATTCACCACAAATCGCCTAAGAGACTATGACGGTTTTACCCTTTGTTTTCAATTGAGTTTGATGCAAATTCTTCATATGATTAAAATATATCTAATACCCATTCAAGGCGTTAAAAATATTTGGTAATTATTCACAACAAAATGATTTGAAAGGTGTTCATTCACCACAAATCGCCTAAGAGACTATGATGGTTTTACCCTTTGTTTTCAATTGAGTTTAATCCAAGGGCTTCATATGATTTAAATAGATCTAGTACCTATTCAAGGACTCAAAAATATTTGGTAATTATTCACAACAAAATGATTTGAAAGGTGTTCATACACAACCAATCGCCTAAGAGACTATGACGGTTTTACCCTTTGATATGAAATAAGTTTGATCCAAGGGTTTCATATGATTGAAATATATCTAATACCTATTGAAAGAGTCAAAAATATTTGGTAATTAAGCACAAAAAATGATTTGATAGGTGTTCATACACCACAAATCCCCTAAGAGACTATGCCGGTTTTATCCTTTGATTTGAATTGAGGTTGATCCAAGGACTTTATATGCTTTAAAAAGATCTAATACCTATTCAAGGACTCAAAAAATATTTGGTAATTATTCCCAAAAATATGATCTGAAAGGTGTTCATTCACGACAAATCGCCTAATAGACTATGACGGTTTTGCCCTTTGATTTGAATTGATTTTGATCCAAGGGCTTCATATGCTTTAAATATATCTAACACCTATACAAAGACCCAAAAATATTTGGTTATTATTCACAACCAAAATAATTTGAAAGGTATTCATTCACCATAAATCGCCTAAGACACTATGACGGTTTTACCCTTTGATTTGAAATAAGTTTGATGCAAATTCTTCATATGATTAAAATATATCTAATACCCATTCAAGGCGTTAAAAATATTTTGGTATTTAAGCACATACAATGATTTGAAAGTTGTTTATACACCACAAATCCCCTACGAGACTATGACCGTTTTTTATTTGAATTGTGTTTGATCGAAGGACTTCATATGGTTTAAATAGATCTAATACCTATTCAAGTACTCAAAAATATTTGGTAATTATTAAAAACAAAATGATTTGAAAGGTGTTCATTCACCACAAATTGCCTAAGAGACTATGACGGTTTTACCCTTTGTTTTCAATTGAGTTTGATCCAAAGGCTTCATATGATTTAAATATATCTAGTACCTATTCAAGGACTCAAAAATATTTGGTAATTATTCACAACAAAATGATTTGAAAGGTGTTCATTCACCACAAATCGCCTAAGAGACTATGATGGTTTTACCCTTTGTTTTCAATTGAGTTTAATCCAAGGGCTTCATATGATTTAAATAGATCTAGTACCTATTCAAGGACTCAAAAATATTTGGTAATTATTCACAACAAAATGATTTGAAAGGTGTTCATACACCACAAATTGTCTAAGACACTATGACGGTTTTACCCTTTGTTTTGAATTGAGTTTGATCCAAGGGCTTCATATGCTTTAAATAGATCTAGTACCTATTCAAGGACTCAAAAATATTTTGTAATTATTAACAACAAAATGATTTGAAAGTTGTTCATACACCAAAAATCGCCTAACAGACTATGACGGTTTTACCCTTTGATTTGAATTGAGTTAGATCCAAGGGCTTCATATGATTTAAATATATCTAATATCTATTCAAGGACTCAATTTTGTTTTGGTAATTATTGAATACAAAATGATTTGAAAGGTTTTCATACACCACAAATCGCCTAAGAGACTATAACGGTTTTACCTTTTGATATGAAATTGTTTTAATCCAAGGGTTTCATATGATTGAAATATATCTAATACCTATTGAAGGAGTCAAAAATATTTAGTATTTAAGCACAAAAAATGATTTAAAAGGTGTTCATACACCACAAATCCCCCAAGAGACTATGATGGTTTTACCCTTTGATTTGAATTAAGGTTGATCCAAGGACTTCATATGCTATAAAAAGATCTAATACATATTCAGGGACTCAAAAAATATTTGGTAATTATTCCCAACAAAATGATTTGAAATGTGTTCATTCACGACAAATCGCCTAAGAGACTATGACGGTTTTGCCATTTGATTTGAATTGAGTTTGATCCAAGGGATTCATATGCTTTAAATATATCTAACACCTATACAAGGACTCAAAAATATTTGGTTATTATTCACAACCAAAATAATTGTAAGGTATACATACACCACAAATCGCCTAAGACACGATGACGGTTTTACCCTTTGATTTGAAATAAGTTTCATCCAAATGCTTCATATGATTAAAATATATCTAATACCCATTCAAGGCGTTAAAAATATTTTGGTAATGAACCACAAACAATGATTTGAAAGTTGTTTATAAACCACAAATCTCCTACGAGACTATGACCGTTTTTTATTTGAATTGACTTTGATCGAAGGACTTCATATGCTTTAAATAGATCTAATACCTATTCAAAGACTCAAAAATATTTGGTAATTATTCAAAACAAAATGATTTGAAAGGTGTTCATTCACCACAAATCGCCTAAGAGACTATGACGGTTTTACCGTTTATTTGACTCCAAGGGCTTCATATGATTGAAATATACCTAATACAACTCAAGGAGTGAAAATTATTTGGTAATTAAGCACCAAAAATGATTTGAAAGGTGCTCTTACACCAAAAATCGTCTAAGAGACTATGACGGTTTTACCCTTTGATTTGAAATAATTTTAATCCAAGGGCTTCATATAATTGAAATATACCTAAATACCAATTCAAGGAGTGAAACATATTTTGTAATTAAGCACCAAAAATAATTTGATAGGTGTTCATACACCAAAAATCGCCTAACAGACTATGACGGTTTTGCCCTTTGATTTGAATTTAGTTAGATCCAAGGGCTTCATATGATTTAAATTTATCTAATATCTATTCAAGGACTCAATTTTGTTTTGGTAATTATTGAATACAAAATGATTTGAATGGTTTTCATACACCACAAATCGCCTTAGAGACTATGACGGTTTTACCCTTTGATATGAAATAAGTTTGATCCAAGGGTTTCATATGATTGAAATGTATATAATACCTATTGAAAGAGTAAGAAATATTTGGTAATTAAGCACAAAAAATGATTTGAAAGGTGTTCATACACCACAAATCCCCTAAGAGACTATGACGGTTTTACCCTTTGATTTGAATTGAGGTTGATCTAAGGACTTTATATGCTTTAAAAAGATCTAATACCTATTAAAGGACTCAAAATATATTTGGTAATTATTCCCAACAAAATGATTTGAAAGGTGTTCATTCACGACAAATCGCCTAAGGGATATGACGGTTTTGCCCTTTGATTTGAATTGAGTTTGATCCAAGGGCTTCATATGCTTTAAATATATCTAACACCTATACAAAGACAAAAAAATATTTGGTTATTATTCACAACCAAAATAATTTGAATGGTATTCATTCACCATAAATCGCCTAAGACACTATGACGGTTTTACCCTTTGATTTGAAATAAGTTTGATCCAAATGCTTCATATGATTAAAATATATCTTATAGCCATTCAAGCGTTAAAAATATTTTGGTATTTAAGCACATACAATGATTGGAAAGTTGTTTATACACCACAAATCCCCTACAAGACTATGACCGTTTTTAATTTGAATTGTGTTTGATCGAAGGACTTCATATGCTTTAAATAGATCTAATACCTATTCAAGTACTCAAAAATATTTGGTAATTATTCAAAAAAAAATGATTTGAAAGGTGTTCATTCACCACAAATCGCCTAAGAGACTATGACGGTTTTACCATTTGATTTAAATTGAGTTTGATCCAAGGGGTTCATATGCTTTAAACATATCCAATACCTATTCAAGGATTCAAAAATATTTGGTAATTATTCACAACAAAATAAAATTACAGGTGTCCATACACCACAAATCGCCTAAGAGACTATGACGGTTTTACCCTTTGATTTGAAATAACTTTAATCCAAGGGTTTCATATGATTGAAATATACCTAATACCAATTCGTGGAGTGAAAAGTTATTGGTAATTAAGCACCAAAAATGATTTGAAAGGTGTTCATACACCAAAAATCGCCTAACGGACTATGACGGTTTTACCCTTTGATTTGAATTTAGTTAGATCCAAGGGCTTCATATGATTTAAATATATCTAATATCTATTCAAGGACTCAATTTTGTTTTGGTAATTATTAAATACAAAATGATTTGAAAGGTGTTCATACACCACAAATCCCCTAAGAGACTATGACGGTTTTACCCTTTGATTTGAATTGAGGTTGATCCAAGGACTTTATATGCTTTAAAAAGATCTAATACCTATTCAAGGACTAAAAAAATATTTGGTAATTATTCCCAAAAATATGATCTGAAAGGTGTTCATTCACGACAAATCGCCTAAGAGACTATGACGGTTTTGCCCTTTGATTTGAATTGATTTTGATCCAAGGGCTTCATATGCTTTAAATATATCTAACACCTGTACAAAGACTCAAAAATATTTGGTTATTATTCACAACCAAAATAATTTGAAAGGTATTCATTCACCATAAATCGCCTAAGACACTATGACGGTTTTACCCTTTGATTTGAAATAAGTTTGATGCAAATTCTTCATATGATTAAAATATATCTAATACCCATTCAAGGCGTTAAAAATATTTTGGAATTTAAGCACATACAATGATTTGAAAGTTGTTTATACACCACAAATCCCCTACGAGACTATGACCGTTTTTTATTTGAATTGTGTTTGATCGAAGGACTTCATATGCTTTAAATAGATCTAATGCCTATTCAAGTACTCAAAAATATTTGGTAATTATTCAAAACAAAATGATTTGAAAGGTGTTCATTCACCACAAATCGCCTAAGAGACTATGACGGTTTTACCCTTTGTTTTCAATTGAGTTTGATCCAAAGGCTTCATATGAATTAAATATATCTAGTACCTATTCAAGGACTCAAAAATATTTGGTAATTATTCACAACAAAATGATTTGAAAGGTGTTCATTCACCACAAATCGCCTAAGAGACTATGATGGTTTTACCCTTTGTTTTCAATTGAGTTTAATCCAAGGGCTTCATATGATTTAAATAGATCTAGTACCTATTCAAGGACTCAAAAATATTTGGTAATTATTCACAACAAAATGATTTGAAAGGTGTTCATACACCACCAATCGCCTAAGACACTATCACGGTTTTACCCTTTGATTTGAAATAAGTTTAAGCCAAGGGCTTCATATAATTGAAATATAGCTAAATACCAATTGAAGGAGTGAAACATATTTGGTAATTAAGCACCAAAAATGATTTGAAAGGTGTTCATACACCAAAAATCGCCTAAGAGACTATGACGGTTTTACCCTTTGATTTGAATTTAGTTAGATGCAAGGGCTTCATATGATATAAATATATCTAATCTCTATTCAAGGAATCAATTTTTTTTGGTAATTATTCAATACAAAATGATTTGAAAGGTTTTCCTACACCACAAATTGCCTAAGAGACTATGACGATTTTACCCTTTGATATGAAATAAGTTTGATCCAAGGGTTTCGTATGATTGAAATATATCTAATACCTATTGAAGGAGTCAAAAATATTATGTAATTAAGCACCAAAAATGATTTAAAAGGTGTTCATAAACCACAAATCCCCTAAGAGACTATGTCGAATTTACCTTTTGATTTGAATTGAGGTTGATCCAAGGACTTCATATGATTTAAAAACATCTAATACCTATTCAAGGAAGAAAAAAAAATGGTAATTATTCCCAACAAAACGATTTGAAAGGTGTTCATTCACCACAAATCGCCTTAGAGACTATGACGGTTTTGCCCTTTGATTTGAATTGAGTTTGATCGAAGGGCTTCATATGCTTTAAATATATCTAACACCGATTCAAGGACTCAAAAATATTTGGTTATTATTCACAACCAAAATAAATTGAAAGGTGTTCATACACCACAAATCGCCTAAGAGATTTTGACGGTTTTACCCTTTGATTTGAAATAAGTTTGTCCAAATGCTTTATATGATCAAAATATATCTAATACCCATTCAAGGAGTTAAAAATATTTTTGTAATCAAGCACAAACAATGATTTGAAAGATGTTTATACACCACAAATCCCCTACGAGACTATGACGGTTTTACCATTTGTTTGAATTGAGTTTGATCCAAGGGCTTCATATGCTTTAAATAGATCTGGTACCGATTCAAGGACTTAGAAATATTTGGTAATTATTCCTAACAAAATGATTTGAAGGTGTTCATACACAACAGATCGCCTAAGAGACTATGACGGTTTTACCCTTTGTTTTAAATTGAGTTTGATCCAAGGGTTTCATACGCTTTTGAATATATCTAACAACTATTCAAGGACTCAAAAATATTTGGTAATTATTCCTAATAAAATGATTTGAAGGTGTTCATACACCACAAATCACCTAAGAGACTAGGACGGTTTTACCCTTTGATTTGAATTGAGTTAGATCCAAGGGCATCATATGATTTAAATATATCTAATATCTATTCAAGGACTCAATTTTTTTTGGTAATTATTCAATACAAAATGATTTGAAAGGTTTTCATACACCATAAATCGCCTAAGAGACTATGACGGTTTTACCCTTTGATATGAAATAAGTTTAATCCAAGAGTTTCATATGATTGAAATATATCTAATACCTATTCAAGGAGTCATAAATATTTGGTAAATATTCACAACAAAATAATTTGAAAGGTGTTCATACACCACAAATTGTCTAAGACACTATGACGGTTTTACCCTTTGTTTAGAATTGAGTTTGATCCAAGGGCTTAATATGCTTTAAATAGATCTAGTACCTATTCAAGGACTCAAAAAAATTTTGTAATTATTAACAACAAAATGATTTGAAAGTTGTTCATACACCAAAAATCGCCTAACAGACTATGATGGTTTTACCCTTTGATTTGAATTGAGTTAGATCCAAGGGCTTCATATGATTTAAATATATCTAATATCTATTCAAGGACTCAATTTTGTTTTGGTAATTATTGAATACAAAATGATTTGAAAGGTTTTCATACACCACAAATCGCCTAAGAGACTATAACGGTTTTACCTTTTGATATGAAATTGTTTTAATCCAAGGGTTCATATGATTGAAATATATCTAATACCTATTGAAGGAGTCAAAAATATTTGGTATTTAAGCACAAAAAATGATTTGAAAGGTGTTCATACACCACAAATCCCCCAAGAGACTATGATGGTTTTACCCTTTGATTTGAATTAAGGTTGATCCAAGGACTTCATATGCTATAAAAAGATCTAATACATATTCAAGGACTCAAAAAATATTTGGTAATTATTCCCAACAAAATGATTTGAAATGTGTTCATTCACGACAAATCGCCTAAGAGACTATGACGGTTTTGCCATTTGATTTGAATTGAGTTTGATCGAAGGGCTTCATATGCTTTAAATATATCTAACACCTATTCAAGGACTCTAAAATATTTGGTTATTATTCACAACCAAAATAATTTGAAAGGTGTTCATACACCACAAATCGCCTAAGACACTATGACGGTTTTACCCTTTGATTTGAAATAAGTTTCATCCAAATGCTTCATATGATTAAAATATATCTAATACCCATTCAAGGAGTTAAAAATATTTTTGTAATCAAGCACAAACAATGATTTGAAAGGTGTTTATACACCACAAATCCCCTACGAGACTATGACGGTTTTACCCTTTTATTTGAATTGAGTTTGATCGAAGGACTTCATATGCTTTAATAGATCTAATACCTATTCAAGGACTCAAAAATATTTGGTAATTATTCACTACAAAATGATTTGAAAGATGTTCATTCACCACAAATCGTCTAAGAGACCATGACGGTTTTACCATTTGTTTTGAATTGAGTTTGATCTAAGGGCTTCATATGCTTTAAATAGATCTGGTACCTATTCAAGGACTTAAAAATATTTGGTAATTATTCCCAACAAAATGATTTGAAGGTGTTCATACACAACAGATCGCCTAAGAGACTATGACGGTTTTACCCTTTGTTTTAAATTGAGTTTGATCCAAGGGTTTCATACGCTTTTGAATATATCTAACAACTATTCAAGAACTCAAAAATATTAGGTTATTATTCACAACCAAAATAATTTGAAAGGTGTTCATACACCACAAATCGCCCTAGAGACTAGGACGATTTTACCCTTTGATTTGAAATAAGTTTGATCCAAATGCTTCATATGATTAAAATATATCTAATACCCATTCAAGGAGTTAAAAATATTTTGGTAATTAAGCACAAACAATGATTTGAAAGGTGTTTATACACCGCAAATCCTCTAAGAGACTATGACGGTTTTGTCCTTTGATTTGAATTGAGTTAGATCCAAGGGCTTCATATGATTTAAATATACCTAATATCTATTCAAGGACTCAAAAATATTTGGTAATTATTCACAACAAAATGATTTGAAAGGTTTTCATACACCACAAATCGCCTAAGAGACTATAAAGGTTTTACCTTTTGATATGAAATTGTTTTAATCCAAGGGTTTCATATGATTGAAATATATCTAATACCTATTGAAGGAGTAAAAAATATTTGGTAATTAAGCACAAAAAATGATTTGAAAGGTGTTCATACACCACAAATCCCCTAAGAGACTATGATGGTTTTACCCTTTGATTTGAATTAAGGTTGATCCAAGGACTTCATATGCTATAAAAAGATCTAATACATATTCAAGGACTCAAAAAAAAATGGTAATTATTCCCAACAAAATGATTTGAAATGTGTTCATTCACGACAAATCGCCTAAGAGACTATGACGGTTTTGCCATTTGATTTGAATTGAGTTTGATCCAAGGGCTTCATATGCTTTAAATATATCTAACACCTATACAAGGACTCAAAAATATTTTGTTATTATTCACAACCAAAATAATTTGTAAGGTATTCATACACCACAAATCGCCTAAGACACTATGACGGTTTTACCCTTTGATTTGAAATAAGTTTGATCCAAATGCTTCATATGATTAAAATATATCTAATACCCATTCAAGGCGTTAAAAATATTTTGGTAATGAGGCACAAACAATGATTTGAAAGTTGTTTATAAACCACAAATCCCCTACGAGACTATGACCGTTTTTTATTTGAATTGAGTTTCATCGAAGGACTTCATATGCTTTAAATAGATCTAATACCTATTCAAGGACTCAAAAATATTTGGTAATTATTCAAAACAAAATGATTTGAAAGGTGTTCATTCACCACAAATCGCCTAAGAGACTATGACGGTTTTACCCTTTGTTTTCAATATACTTTGATCTAAGGGTTTCATATGATTTAAATAGATCTAGTACCTATTCAAGGACTCAAAAATATTTGGTAATTATTCATAACAAAATGATTTGAAAGGTGTTCATACACCACAAATCGCCTAAGACACTATGACGGTTTTACCCTTTGATTTGAAATAAGTTTAATCCAAGGGCTTCATATGATTGAAATATACCTAATACCAATTCAAGGAGTGAAAAGTATTTGGTAATTAAGCACCAAAAATAATTTGATAGGTGTTCATACACCAAAAATCGCCTAAGAGACTATGACGATTTTACCCTTTGATTTGAATTGAATTAGATCCAAGGGCTTCATATGATTTCAATTTATCTAATATCTATTCAAGGACTCAATTTTGTTTTGGTAATTATTTAATACAAAATGATTTGAAAGGTTTTCATACACCACAAATCGCCTAAGAGACTATGACGGTTTTACCCTTTGATATGAAATAAGTTTGATCCAAGGGTTTCATATGATTGAAATATATCTAATACCTATTGAAAGAGTCAAAAATATTTGGTAATTAAGCACAAAAAATGATTTGAAAGGTGTTCATACACCACAAATCCCCAAAGAGACTATGACGGTTTTAACCTTTGATTTGAATTGAGGTTGATCCAAGGACTTTATATGCTTTAAAAAGATCTAATACCTATTCAAGGACTCAAAAAATATTTGGTAATTATTCCCAAAAATATGATCTGAAAGGTGTTCATTCACGACAAATCGCCTAAGAGACTATGACGGTTTTACCCTTTGATTTGAATTGAGGTTGATCCATGGACTTTATATGCTTTAAAAAGATCTAATAACTATTCAAGAACTCAAAAAATATTTGGTAATTATTCCCAAAAATATGATCTGAAAGGTGTTCATTCACGACAAATCGCCTAAGAGACTATGACGGTTTTGCCCTTTAATTTAAATTGAGTTTGATTCAAGGGCTTCATATGCTTTAAATATATCTAACACCTATACAAAGACTCAAAAATATTTGGTTATTATTCACAACCAAAATAATTTGAAAGGTATTCATTCACCATAAGTCGCCTAAGACACTATGACGGTTTCACCCTTTGATTTGAAATAAGTTTGATCCAAATGCCTCATATGATTAAAATATATCTAATACCCATTCAAGGCCTTAAAAATATTTTGGTATTTAAGCACATACAATGATTTGAAAGTTGTTTATACACCACAAATCCCCTACGAGACTATGATCGTTTTTTATTTGAATTGTGTTTGATCAAAGGACTTCATATGCTTTAAATAGATCTAATACCTATTCAAGTACTCAAAAATATTTGGTAATTATTCAAAACAAAAATGATTTGAAAGGTGTTCATTCACCACAAATCGCCTAAGAGACTATGACGGTTTTACCCTTTGTTTTCAATTGAATTTGATCCAAAGGTTTCATATGAATTAAATATATCTAGTACCTATTCAAGGACTCAAAAATATTTGGTAATTATTCACAACAAAATGATTTGAAAGGTGTTCATTCACCACAAATCGCCTAAGAGACTATGACGGTTTTACCCTTTGTTTTCAATTGAGTTTGATCTAAGGGCTTCATATGATTTAAATAGATCTAGTACCTATTCAAGGACTCAAAAATATTTGGTAATTATTCACAACAAAATGATTTGAAAGGTGTTCATACACCACCAATCGCCTATGACACTATCACGGTTTTACCCTTTGATTTGAAATAAGTTAAAGCCAAGGGCTTCATGTAATTAAAATATACCTAAATACCAATTCAAGGAGTGAAACATATTTGGTAATTAAGCACCAAAAATGATTTGAAAGGTGTTCATACACCAAAAATCGCCTAAGAGACTATGATGATTTTACCCTTTGATTTGAATTGAGTTAGATCCAAGGGCTTCATATGATTTAAATTTATCTAATCTCTATTCAAGGACTCAATTTTTTTTGGTAATTATTCAATACAAAATGATTTGAAAGGTTTTCATACACCACAAATTGCCTAAGAGACTATGACGGTTTTACCCTTTGATATGAACTAAGTTTGATCCAAGGGTTTCATATGATTGAAATATATCTAATACCTTTTGAAGGAGTCAAAAATATTAGGTAATTAAGCACAAAAAATGATTTGAAAGGTGTTCATGCACCACAAATCCCCTAAGAGACTATATCGAATTTACCTTTTGATTTGAATTGAGGTTGATCCAAGGACTTCATATGATTTAAAATGATCTAATACCAATTCAAGGATGAAAAAAAAAATATTTGGTAATTATTCCTAACAAAATGATTTGAAAGTTGTTCATTCACCACAAATCGCCTAAGAGACTATGACGGTTTTGCCCTTTGATTTGAATTGAGTTTGATCGAAGGGTTCATATGCTTTAAAGATATCTAACACCTATTCAAGGACTCAAAAATATTTGGTTATTATTCACAACCAAAATAAATTGAAAGGTGTTCATACACCACAAATCGCCTAAGAGATTTTGACGGTTTTACCCTTTGATTTGAAATAAGTTTGATCCAAATGGTTCATATGATTAAAATATATCTAATAACCATTCAAGGAGTTAAAAATATTTTTGTAATCAAGCACAAACAATGATTTGAAAGGTGTTTATACACCACAAATCCCCTACGAGACTATGACGGTTTTACCCTTTTATTTGAATTGAGTTTGATCGAAGGACTTCATATGATTTAATAGATCTAATAAATATTCAAGGACTCAAAATTAATTGGTAATTATTCACTACAAAATGATTTGAAAGATGTTCATTCACCACAAATCGTCTAAGAGACCATGACAGTTTTACCATTTGTTTTGAATTGAGTTTGATCCAAGGGCTTCATATGCTTTAAATAGATCTAGTACCTATTCAAGGACTTAAAAATATTTGGTAATTATTCACAACAAAATGATTTGAAGGTGTTCATACACAACAGATCGCCTAAGAGACTATGACGGTTTTACCCTTTGTTTTAAATTGAGTTTGATCCAAGGGTTTCATACGCTTTTGAATATATCTAACAACTATTCAAGGACTCAAAAATATTTGGTTATTATTCACAACCAAAATAATTTGAAAGGTGTTCATACACCACAAATCGCCTAAGAGACTATAACGGTTTTACCCTTTGATTTGAAATAAGTTTGATCCAAATGCTTCATATGATTAAAATATATCTAATACCCATTCAAGGAGTTAAAAATATTTTTGTAATCAAGCACAAACAATGATTTGAAAGGTGTTTATACACCACAAATCCCCTACGAGACTATGACGGTTTTACCCTTTTATTTGAATTGAGTTTGATCGAAGGACTTCATATGCTTTAATAGATCTAATAAATATTCAAGGACTCAAAAATATTTGGTAATTATTCACTACAAAATGATTTGAAAGATGTTCATTCACCACAAATCGTCTAAGAGACCATGACAGTTTTACCATTTGTTTTGAATTGAGTTTGATCCAAGGGCTTCATATGCTTTAAATAGATCTGGTACCTATTCAAGGACTTAAAAATATTTGGTAATTATTCACAACAAAATGATTTGAAGGTGTTCATACACAACAGATCGCCTAAGAGACTATGACGGTTTTACCCTTTGTTTTAAATTGAGTTTGATCCAAGGGTTTCATACGCTTTTGAATATATATAACAACTATTCAAGGACTCAAAAATATTTGGTTATTATTCACAACCAAAATAATTTGAAAGGTGTTCATACACCACAAATCGCCTAAGAGACTATAACGGTTTTACCCTTTGATTTGAAATAAGTTTGATCCAAATGCTTCATATGATTAAAATATATCTAATACCCATTCAAGGAGTTAAAAATATTTTGGTAATTAAGCACAAACAATGATTTGAAAGGTGTTTATACACCGAAAATTCCCTAAGAGACTATGATGGTTTTGCCCTTTGATTTGAATTGAGTTAGATCCAAGGGATTCATATGATTTAAATATATCTAATATCTATTCAAGGACTCAATTTTTTTTGGTAATTATTCAATACAAAATGATTTGAAAGGTTTTCATACACCATAAATCGCCTAAGAGACTATGACGGTTTTACCCTTTGATATGAAATAAGTTTGATCCAAGAGTTTTATATGATTGAAATATACCTAATACCTATTGAAGGAGTCATAAATATTTGGTAAATATTCACAACAAAATAATTTGAAAGGTGTTCATACACCACAAATCGCCTAAGACACTATGACGGTTTTACCCTTTGTTTTGAATTGAGTTTGATCCAAGGGCTTCATATGCTTTAAAGATACCTAACACCTATTCAAGGACTCAAAAATATTTGGTTATTATTCACAACCAAAATAATTTGAAAGGTGTTCATACACCACAAATCGCCTAAGAGACTATAACGGTTTTCCCCTTTGATTTGAAATAAGTTTGATCCAAATGCTTCATATGATTAAAATATATCTAATACCCATTCAAGGAGTTAAAAATATATTTGTAATCAAGCACAAACAATGATTTGAAAGGTGTTTATACACCACAAATCCCCTACGAGACTATGACGGTTTTACCCTTTTATTTGAATTGAGTTTGATCGAAGGACTTCATATGCTTTAATAGATCTAATAAATATTCAAGGACTCAAAAATATTTGGTAATTATTCACTACAAAATGATTTGAAAGATGTTCATTCACCACAAATCGTCTAAGAGACCATGACAGTTTTACCATTTGTTTTGAATTGAGTTTGATCCAAGGGCTTCATATGCTTTAAATAGATCTGGTACCTATTCAAGGACTTAAAAATATTTGGTAATTATTCACAACAAAATGATTTGAAGGTGTTCATACACAACAGATCGCCTAAGAGACTATGACGGTTTTACCCTTTGTTTTAAATTGAGTTTGATCCAAGGGTTTCATACGCTTTTGAATATATCTAACAACTATTCAAGGACTCAAAAATATTTGGTTATTATTCACAACCAAAATAATTTGAAAGGTGTTCATACACCACAAATCGCCTAAGAGACTATAACGGTTTTACCCTTTGATTTGAAATAAGTTTGATCCAAATGCTTCATATGATTAAAATATATCTAATACCCATTCAAGTAGGTAAAAATATTTTTGTAATTAAGCACAAAAAATGATTTGAAAGTTGTTTATATACCACAAATCCCCTACGAGACTATGACGGTTTTTTATTTGAATTGAGTTTGATCGAAGGACTTCATATGCTCTAAATAGATCTAATACCTATTCAAGGACTCAAAAATATTTGGTAATTATTCAAAACAAAATGATTTGAAAGGTGTTCCTTCACCACAAATCGCCTAACACACTATGACGGTTTTACCCTTTGTTTTGAATTGAGTTTGATCCAAGGGCTTCATATGCTTCAAATAGATCTAGTACCTATTCAAGGACTCAAAAATATTTTGTAATTATTAACAACAAAATTATTTGAAAGTTGTTCATACACCACAAATCGCCTAAGAGACTATGACGGTTTAACCCTTTGATTTAAATTGAGTTTGATCCAAGGGCTTCATATGCTTTAAATATTTATACTACCTATTCAAGGAGTCATAAATATTTGGTAAATATTCACAACAAAATAATTTGAAAGGTGTTCATACACCACAAATCGCCTAAGAGACTATGACGGTTTTACCCTTTAATTTGAATTGAGTTTGATCCAAGGGCTTCATATGCTTTAAACATATCAAATACCTATTTAAGGACTCAAAAATATTTGGAAATTATTCACAATAAAATAATATTAAAGGTGTCCATACAACACAAATCGCCTAAGAGACTATGACGGTTTTACCCTTTGATTTGAAATAAGTTTAATCCAAGGGCTTCATATGATTGAAATATACCTAATACCAATTCAAGGAGTAAAGTATTTGGTAATTAAGCACCAAAAATGATTTGAAAGGTGTTCATACACCAAAAATCGTCTAAGAGACTATGACGGTTTTACCCTTTGATTTGAAATAAGTTTAATCCAAGGGCTTCATATAATTGAAATATACCTAAATACCAATTCAAGGAGTGAAACGTATTTGGTAATTAAGCACCAAAAATAATTTGAAAGGTGTTCATACACCAAAAATAGCCTAAGAGACTATGACGGTTTTACCCTTTGATTTGAATTGAGTTAGAACCAAGGGCTTGATATGATTTAAATATATCTAATATATATTCAAGGACTCAATTTTGTTTTGGTATTTATTGAATAAAATATGATTTGAAAGGTTTTCATACACCACAAATCGCTTAAGAGACTATGACGGTTTTACCCTTTGATATGAAATAAGTTTGATCCAAGGGTTTCATATGATTGAAATATATGTAATACCTATTGAAGGATTCAAAAATATTTGGTAATTAAGCACAAAAAATGATTTGAAAGGTGTTCATACACCACAAATCCCCAAAGAGACTATGTCGGTTTTACCTTTTGATTTGAATTGAGGTTGATCCAAGGACTTCATATGCTTTAAAAAGATCTAATACCTATTCAAGGACTCAAAAAATATTTGGTAATTATTCCCAACAAAATGATTTGAAAGGTGTTCATTCACGACAAATCGCCTAAGAGAATATCACGGTTTTGCCCTTTGATTTGAATTGGGTTTGATCGAAGGGCTTCATATGCTTTAAATATATCTAACACCTATACAAGGACTCAAAAATATTTGGTTATTATTCACAACCAAAATAATTTGAAATGTATTCATACACCACAAATGGCCTAAGACACTATGACGGTTTTACCCTTTGATTTGAAATAAGTTTGATCCAAGTGCTTCATATGATTAAAATATATCTAATACCCATTCAAGGAGTTAAAATATTTTGGTAAGTTTTTTATAAACCACAAATCCCCTACGACACTATGACGGTTTTTGATTTGAATTGAGTTTGATCGAAGGACTTCATATGCTTTAAATAGATCTAATACCTATTCAAGGACTCAAAAATATTTGGTAATTATTCAAAACAAAATGATTTGAAATGTGTTCATTCACCACAAATCGCCTAAGAGACTATGACGGTTTTACCCTTTGTTTTAAATTGAGTTTGATCCAAGGGCTTCATATGCCTTAAATAAATCTAATACCTATTCAAGGAGTTATAAATATTTTGTAAATATTCACAACAAAATAATTTGAAAGGTGTTCATACACCAGAAATCGCCTAAGAGACTATGACGGTTTTACCCTTTCATTAAAAATAAGTTTAATCCAAGGGCTTCATATGATTGAAATATACCTAATACTAATTCAAGGAGTGAAAACGATTTGGTAATTAAGCATGAATAATGATTTGAAATGTGTTCATACAACAAAAATCGCCTATGAGACTATGACGGCTTTACCCTTTGATTTGAATTGAGTTCGATCCAAGGGTTTCATATGATTGAAACATATCTAATACCTATTGAAGGGGTCAAAAATATTTGGTAATTAAGCACAAAAAATGATTTGAAAGGTGTTCATACACCACAAAACCCCTAAGAGACTATGGCAGTTTTACCATTTGATTTGAATTGAGGTTGATCCAAGGACTTCATATGCATTAAAAAGATCTAATACCTATTCAAGGTCTCAAAAAATATTTGGTAATTATTCCCAACAAAATGATTTGAAAGGTGTTCATTCACCACAAATCGCCTAAGAGACTATGACGGTGTTGCCCTTTGATTTGAATTGAGTTTGATCCAAGGGCTTCATATGCTTTAAATATATCTAAAACCTATTCAAGGACTCAAAAATATTTGGTTATTATTCACAACAAAAATAATTTGAAAGTTGTTCATACACCACAAATCGCCTAAGACACTATGATGGTTTTACCCTTTGATTTGAAATAAGTTTGATCCAAATGCTTCATATGATTAAAATATATCTAATACCCATTCAAGTAGGTAAAAATATTTTTGTAATTAAGCACAAACAATGATTTGAAAGTTGTTTATATACCACAAATCCCCTACGAGACTATGACGGTTTTTTATTTGAATTGAGTTTGATCGAAGGACTTCATATGCTCTAAATAGATCTAATACCTATTCAAGGACTCAAAAATATTTGGTAATTATTCAAAACAAAATGATTTGAAAGGTGTTCCTTCACCACAAATCGCCTAAGACACTATGACGGTTTTACCCTTTGTTTTGAATTGAGTTTGATCCAAGGGCTTCATATGCTTCAAATAGATCTAGTACCTATTCAAGGACTCAAAAATATTTTGTAATTATTAACAACAAAATTATTTGAAAGTTGTTCATACACCACAAATCGCCTAAGAGACTATGACGGTTTAACCCTTTGATTTAAATTGAGTTTGATCCAAGGGCTTCATATGCTTTAAATATTTATACTACCTATTCAAGGAGTCATAAATATTTGGTAAATATTCACAACAAAATAATTTGAAAGGTGTTCATACACCACAAATCGCCTAAGAGACTATGACGGTTTTACCCTTTAATTTGAATTGAGTTTGATCCAAGGGCTTCATATGCTTTAAACATATCTAATACCTATTTAAGGACTCAAAAATATTTGGAAATTATTCACAATAAAATAATATTAAAGGTGTCCATACAACACAAATCGCCTAAGAGACTATGACGGTTTTACCCTTTGATTTGAAATAAGTTTAATCCAAGGGCTTCATATGATTGAAATATACCTAATACCAATTCAAGGAGTGAAAAGTATTTGGTAATTAAGCACCAAAAATGATTTGAAAGTGTTCATACACCAAAAATCGTCTAAGAGACTATGACGGTTTTACCCTTTGATTTGAAATAAGTTTAATCCAAGGGCTTCATATAATTGAAATATACCTAAATACCAATTCAAGGAGTGAAACGTATTTGGTAATTAAGCACCAAAAATAATTTGAATGGTGTTCATACACCAAAAATCGCCTAAGAGACTATGACGGTTTTACCCTTTGATTTGAATTGAGTTAGATCCAAGGGCTTCATATGATATAAATATATCTAATATATATTCAAGGACTCAATTTTGTTTTGGTAATTATTGAATACAAAATGATTTGAAAGGTTTTCATACACCACAAAACGCCTAAGAGACTATGACGGTTTTACCCTTTGATATGAAATAGGTTTGATCCAAGGGTTTCATATGATTGAAATATATCTAATACCAATTGAAGTATTCAAAAATATTTGGTAATTAAGCACAAAAAATGATTTGAAAGGTGTTCATACACCACAAATCCCCAAAGAGACTATGTCGGTTTTACCTTTTGATTTGAAGTGAGGTTGATCCAAGGACTTCATATGCTTTAAATATATCTAACACCTATACAAGGACTCCAAAATATTTGGTTATTATTCACAACCAAAATAATTTGATAGGTATTCATACACCACAAATCGCCTAAGACACTATGACGGTTTTACCCTATGATTTGAAATAAGTTTGATCCAAATGCTTCATATGATTAAAATATATCTAATACCCATTCAAGGCGTTAAAATATTTTGGTAATTAAGCAAAAAAAATGATTTGAAAGTTGTTTATACACCACAAATCCCCTACGAGACTATGACGGTTTTTGATTTGAATTGAGTTTGATCGAAGGACTTCATATGCTTTAAATAGATCTAATACCTATTCAAGGACTCAAAAATATTTGGTAATTATTCAAAACAAAATGATTTGAATGGTGTTCATTTACCACAAATCGCCTAAGAGACTATGACAGTTTTACCCTTCGTTTTAAATTGAGTTTGATCCAAGGGCTTCTGATCCAAAGTCAAGCCCACTTAAAGGCTCTTTGGTTCATGAACCAGTTGCACTTGTTTTAGAAGCTCTTGTCTTTTCTCCATTTGTTCTTAAGCCCAAGTTTGTTACTTGTTTAACTTGGATGGTGGATTGAGGCGTGCATCACATTTTGAAGAGCCCAAGTTCTGTTTGGGTTTCAAGCATGATTGTAAAGGAAGACCAGGTTCTGTTTGGATTTCTATTTAATCTATTTATTTATTTTTTTGAGGAAGCCCGTGTGCTACTTTAGTGAAAAGTTAAATGGGGCTAAGCTTAACTATTCCACTTATGATCGTGAGTTCTATGCCATTGTGAGGGCTCTTGATCATTGGTCTCATTACTTAAGACCTAAGCCATTTGTCCTTCATTCGGACCATGAGGCGCTTAAGTTCATCCATGGGCAACAAAAGTTGAACCAAAGGCATGCTAAATGGGTGGAGTTTCTCCAAACATTTACCTTTAGTTCAAAATATAAAGATGGAAAGAGTAATGTAGTGGCCGACGCTTTGTCTCTTCAGAACTACTTGCTTTCTATGGTGGATGCTAAGATTTTGGGTTTTGAGCAACTCAAAGAGGGCTATCAACATGATCCTGATTTTGCAAGTGAGTTCGAGAGTCCATCAAAAGAGTTTGTGCAGCAAGATGGTTACCTCTTCAAGGGTAACAAGTTGTGTGTCCCAAAGAGTGGCGTGAGGGAGTTGTTGGTGAGGGAAGTGCATAGTGGTGGTTTGGCGGGTCACTTTGGCATCCAAAAGACTCTTGATATTCTTGGTGAGCATTTCTATTGGCCAAGAATGATCAAAGATGTGACTTTGGTTGTGGAGAGATGTGCTACTTGTCAAAAAGCAAAGGGTCACTTCACCAAAGGTCTCTACACTCCTCTTCCAGTTCCAGATGCCCCATGGGAGAGTGTTAGCATGGACTTCATTGTAGGATTACCAAGAACTCAAAGGGGAAGGGATAACATCATGGTTGTTGTAGATAGATTCTCTAAAATGGCTCACTTCATAGCTTGTAATTAAACTGATGATGCTGTAAAAGTGGCGGAAATGTACTTTAAGGAAGTTGTCAAACTTCATGGCATTCCTCGAAGTATAGTTTCGGATAGGGACTCCAAGTTTCTTAGTCACTTTTGGAGGACCCTATGGAAGCTTATTGGTACCAAGTTGCTATTTAGCACCTCTCATCATCCCCAAACTGATGGGCAAATGGAGGTGACAAATAGAACTTTCGGTACGTTGTTGAGAGGACTTGTAAGCAAAACGCAAAAAGATTGGGACATGAAACTAGCCCATGCGGAGTTTGCTTACAATCGAGCTCATTCCTTAACTACTTCTCGCTCCCCATTTGAAGTAGTTTATGGAGTGAATCCCTTTGTGCCTATTGATCTTATTCCTATGGTTAAAGGGGATATTGTGGAGAAAGATGCTAAAAAGAGGGTGGAAGCCTTTCAAAAAACCTGTGAGCAAGTGAAGAAAAGAATTGAGGAGATGAATAAGAAATACCAAGAGAGAGAAAACAAACGACGAAAGAAACCCATCTTTCAACCCGGGGATTTGGTTTGGCTTCATTTGAGGAAAGAGAGATTTCCCAAACTTCACAAAAACAAACTCATGCCTCGTTCTGATGGTCCATTTAGAGTGACTGAAAGGGTGAATGATAGTGCTTACAAAATTGAGCTTCCTGATGAGTTGATGGGTGTTAGTGCTACGTTCAATGTGGGGGATTTGTCACCATACTTAGATGATTCAAGTTTGAGGGCAAACTCTTCAAAAGAAGGGGAGAATGATCCAAAGTCAAGCCCACTTAAAGGCTCTTTGGTTCATGAACCAGTTGCACTTGTTTTAGAAGCTCTTGGCTTTTCTCCATTTGTTCTTAAGCCCGAGTTTGTTACTTGTTTAACTTGGATGGTCGATTGAGGCGTGCATCACATTTTGAAGAGCCCAAGTTCTGTTTGGGTTTCAAGCATGATTGTAAAGGAAGCCCAAGTTCTGTTTGGATTCCTATTTAATCTATTTCTTTTTTTTGTTTTATTTCAAGCTTAAAATAAAGCCTAGTGATTACTTAAGACACTAAGGCAAGTAGGCGTGTGTTTTGTGGCAGATTAGGCATGTAATTAGGGGTTATTTACAGCTCATAATTGCTGATTGCCTTCTTTGTAGCAGCCCCTTAAATGAGGCTTAATTAGGGCATGAATCAAGGAGTTTTGTAACTCCTCAAAGCCATTCCTCTTAGGACGTTTTTAGGGTGTTTCAGCTCCTCCTTTGCTGCTCCTTATCTCTATATAAGGAGAGAAAATGATAATAGAAAGGAGATTGGAGTTTTGATAAAAAAAAACCTTTGTGTTATAGTTTTTACTTTGAGTTTGTCTCAAGTATTGCTAACCCTTATTACTTTGAGTGAGTCTTGAGTGATAAGCCTAGGAGAGATTGAGTGAGTCTTATCTCTGACCTAGAACCCCAAAACATTGAGTGTGTTCTTGCGTTTTGGTACTATATCTTGTTTCGAGTGATTTCTTGTTAAAGTGAGTGTTCTATTGTTCGTAAGTTTAGAATCATCATCCAATACTTTAGAGGGTGATTTTAGATTCACATCAGCTTCATATGCTTTAAATATATCTAATACCTATTCAAGGAGTCATAAATATTTTGTAAATTTTCACAACAAAATAATTTGAAAGGTGTTCATACACCAGAAATCGCCTAAGAGACTATGACGGTTTTACCCTTTCATTTAAAATAAGTTTAATCCAAGGGCTTCATATGATTGAAATATACCTAATACCAATTCAAGGAATGAAAACTATTTGGTAATTAAGCAAGAATAATGATTTGAAATGTGTTCATACAACAAAAATCGCCTATGAGACTATGACGGCTTTACCCTTTGATTTGAATTGAGTTAGATACAAGGGCTTCATATGATTTAAATATATCTATTATCTATTCAAGGACTAAATTTTGTTTTTGTAATTATTGAATACAAAATGAGTTGAAAGGTTTTCATACACCACAAATCTCCTAAGAGACTATGACGGTTTTACCCTTTGATATGAAATAAGTTCGATCCAAGGGTTTCATATGATTGAAACATATCTAATACCTATTGAAGGAGTCAAAAATATTTGGTAATTAAGCACAAGAAATGATTTGAAAGGTGTTCATACACCACAAATCCCCTAAGAGACTATGACGGTTTTACCCTTTGATTTGAATTGAGGTTGATCCAAGGACTTCATATGCTATAAAAAGATCTAATACCTATTCAAGGACTCAAAAAATATTTGGTAATTATTCCCAACAAAATGATTGGAAAGGTGTTCATTCACCACAAATCGCCTAAGAGACTATGACGGTGTTGCCCTTTGATTTGAATTGAGTTTGATCTAAGGGCTTCATATGCTTTAAATATCTAAAACCTATTTAAGGACTCACAAATATTTGGTTATTATTCACAACAAAAATAATTTGAAAGTTGTTCATACACCACAAATCGCCTAAGACACTATGACGGTTTTACCCTTTGATTTGAAATAAGTTTGATCCAAATGATTCATATGATTAAAATATATCTAATACCCATTCAAGGCGTTAAATATATTACTGTAATTAAGCACAAACAATGATTTGAAAGTTGTTTATACACCACAAATCCCCTACGAGACTATGACGGTTTTGCCCTTTGATTTCAATTGAGTTAGATCCAAGGGCTTCATATGATTTAAAGATATCTAATATCTATTCAAGGACTCATTTTTTTGGTAATTATTCAATACAAAATGATTTGTTAGGTTTTCATACACCATAAATCGCCTAAGAGACTATGACGGTTTTACCCTTTGATATGAAATAAGTTTAATCCAAGAGTTTCATATGATTGAAATATATCTAATACCTATTCAAGGATTCATAAATATTTGGTAAATATTCACAACAAAATAATTTTAAAGGTGTTCATACACCACAAATCGCCTAAGACACTATGACGGTTTTACCCTTTGATTTGAAATAAGTTTAATCCAAGGGCTTCATATGATTGAAATATACCTAATACCAATTCAAGGAGTGAAAAGTATTTGGTAATTAAGCACCCAAAATGATTTGAAAGGTGTTCATACACCAAAAATCGTCTAAGAGACTATGACGGTTTTACCCTTTGATTTGAAATAAGTTTAATCCAAGGGCTTCATATAATTGAAATATACCTAAATACCAATTCAAGGAGTGAAACGTATTTGGTAATTAAGCACCAAAAATAATTTGAAAGGTGTTCATACACCAAAAATCGCCTAAGAGACTATGACGGTTTTACCCTTTGATTTGAATTGAGTTAGATCCAAGGGCTTCATATGATTTAAATATATCTAATATGTATTCAAGGACTCAATTTTATTTTGGTATTTATTGAATACAATATGATTTGAAAGGTTTTCATACACCACAAATCGCCTAAGAGACTATGACGGTTTTACCCTTTGATATGAAATAAGTTTGATCGAAGGGTTCCATATGATTGAAATATATCTAATGCCTATTGAAGGATTCAAAAATATTTGGTAATTAAGCACAAAAAACGATTTGAAAGGTTTTCATACACCACAAATCCCCAAAGAGACTATGTCGGTTTTACCTTTTGATTTGAATTGAGGTTGAACCAAGGACTTCATATGATTTAAAAAGATCTAATACCTATTCAAGGACTCAAAAAATATTTGGTAATTATTCCCAACAAAATGATTTGAAAGGTGTTCATTCACGACAAATCGCCTAAGAGAATATCACTGTTTTGCCCATTGATTTGAATTGAGTTTGATCGAAGGGCTTCATATGCTTTAAATATATCTAACACCTATACAAGGACTCAAAAATATTTCGTTATTATTCACAACCAAAATAATTTGAAAGGTATTCATACACCACAAATCGCCTAAGACACTATGACGGTTTTACCCTTTGATTTGAAATAAGTTTGATCCAAATGCTTCATATGATTAAAATATATCTAATACCCATTCAAGGAGTTAAAATATTTTGGTAATTAAGCACAAACAATGATTTGAAAGTTGTTTATACACCACAAATCCCCTACGATACTATGACGGTTTTTGATTTGAATTGAGTTTGATCGAAGGACTTCATATGCTTTAAATAGATCTAATACCTATTCAGGGACTCAAAAATATTTGGTAATTATTCAAAACAAAATGATTTGAAAGGTGTTCATTCACCACAAATCGCCTAAGAGACTATGACGGTTTTACCCTTTGTTTTAAATTGAGTTTGATCCAAGGGCTTCATATGCTTTAAATAAATCTAATACCTATTCAAGGAGTCATAAATATTTTGTAAATATTCACAACAATATAATTTGAAAGGGGTTCATACACTAGAAATCGCCTAAGAGACTATGACGGTTTTACCCTTTCATTAAAAATAAGTTTAATCCAAGGGCTTCATATGATTGAAATATACCTAATACTAATTCAAGGAGTGAAAACGATTCGGTAATTAAGCATGAATAATGATTTGAAATGTGTTCATATAACAAAAATCGCCTATGAGTCTATGATGGCTTTACCCTTTGATTTGAATTGAGTTAGATCCAAGGGCTTCATATGATTTAAATATATAAATTATCTATTCAAGGACTCAATTTTGTTTTGTTCATTATTGAATACAAAATGAGTTGAAAGGTTTTCATACACCACAAATGTCCTAAGAGACTATGATGGTTTTACCCTTTGAAATGAAATAAATTCGATCCAAGGGTTTCATATGATTGAAACATATCTAATACCTATTGAAGGAGTCAAAAATATTTGGTAATTAAGCACAAAAAATGGTTTGAAAGGTGTTCATACACCACAAATCCCCTAAGAGACTATGACAGTTTTACCCTTTGATTTGAATTGAGGTTGATCCAAGGACTTCATATGCATTAAAAAGATCTAATACCTATTCAAGGTCTCAAAAAATATTTGGTAATTATTCCCAACAAAATGATTTGAAAGGTTTTCATGCACCACAAATCGCCTAAGAGACTATGACGGTGTTGCCCTTTGATTTGAATTGAGTTTGATCTAAGGGCTTCATATGCTTTAAATATATCTAAAACCTATTCAAGGACTCAAAAATATTTGGTTATTATTCACAACAAAAATAATTTGAAAGCTGTTCATACACCACAAATCGCCTAAGACACTATGACGGTTTTACCCTTTGATTTGAAATAAGTTTGATCCAAATGCTTCATATTATTAAAATATATCTAATACCCATTCAAGGCGTTAAAAATATATTTGTAATTAAGCACAAACAATGATTTGAAAGTTGTTTATACACCACAAATCCCCTACGAGACTATGACGGTTTTTGATTTGAATTGAGTTTGATCGAAGGACTTTATATGCTCTAAATAGATCTAATACCTATTCAAGGACTCAAAAATATTTGGTAATGATTCAAAACAAAATGATTTGAAAGGTGTTCCTTCACCACAAATCGCCTAAGACACTATGACGGTTTTACCCTTTGTTTTGAATTGAGTTTGATCCAAGGACTTCATATGCTTCAAATAGATCTAGTACCAATTCAAGGACTCAAAAATATTTTGTAATTATTAACAACAAAATTATTTGAAAGGTGTTCATACACCACAAATCGCCTAAGAGACTATGACGGTTTTACCCTTCGATTTAAATTGAGTTTGATCCAAGGGCTTCATATGCTTTAAATATATATACTACCAATTCAAGGAGTCATAAATATTTGGTAATTAAGCACAAAAAATGATTTGAAAGGTGTTCATACACCACAAATCCCCTAAGAGACTATGACAGTTTTACCCTTTGATTTGAATTGAGTTAGATCCAAGGGCTTCATATAAATTAAATATATCTAATATCTATTCAAGGACTCAATTTTTTTGGTAATTATTCAATACAAAATGATTTGAAAGGTTTTCATACACCACAAATCGCCTAAGAGACTATGACGGTTTTACCCTTTGATATGAAATAGGTTTGATCCAAGGGTTTCATATGATTGAAATATATCTAATACCTATTGAAGGATTCAAAAATATTTGGTAATTAAGCACAAAAAATGATTTGAAAGGTGTTCATACACCACAAATCCCCAAAGAGACTATGTCGGTTTTACCTTTTGATTTGAATTGAGGTTGATCCAAGGACTTCATATGCTTTAAATATATCTAACACCTATACAAGGACTCAAAAATATTTAGTTATTATTCACAACCAAAATAATTTGAAAGGTATTCATACACCACAAATCGCCTAAGACACTATGACGGTTTTACCCTTTATTTGAAATAAGTTTGATCTAAATGCTTCATATGATTAAAATATATCTAATACCCATTCAAGGCGTTAAAATATTTTTGTAATTAAGCACAAACAATGATTTGAAAGTTGTTTATACACCACAAGGCCCTTACGAGACTATGACGGTTTTTGATTTGAATTGAGTTTGATCGAAGGACTTCATATGCTTTAAATAGATCTAATACCTATTCAAGGACTCAAAAATATTTGGTAATTATTGAAAACAAAATGATTTGAAAGGTGTTCATTCACCACAAATCGCCTAAGACACTATGACAGTTTTACCCTTTGATTTGAAATAAGTTTGATCCAAATGCTTCATATTATTAAAATATATCTAATACCCATTCAAGGCGTTAAAAATATATTTGTAATTAAGCACAAACAATGATTTGAAAGTTGTTTATACACCACAAATCCCCTACGAGACTATGACGGTTTTTGATTTGAATTGAGTTTGATCGAAGGACTTCATATGCTCTAAATAGATCTAATACCTATTCAAGGACTCAAAAATATTTGGTAATGATTCAAAACAAAATGATTTGAAAGGTGTTCCTTCACCACAAATCGCCTAAGACACTATGACGGTTTTACCCTTTGTTTTGAATTGAGTTTGATCCAAGGACTTCATATGCTTCAAATAGATCTAGTACCAATTCAAGGACTCAAAAATATTTTGTAATTATTAACAACAAAATTATTTGAAAGGTGTTCATACACCACAAATCGCCTAAGAGACTATGACGGTTTTACCCTTCGATTTAAATTGAGTTTGATCCAAGGGCTTCATATGCTTTAAATATATATACTACCAATTCAAGGAGTCATAAATATTTGGTAATTAAGCACAAAAAATGATTTGAAAGGTGTTCATACACCACAAATCCCCTAAGAGACTATGAAAGTTTTACCCTTTGATTTGAATTGAGTTAGATCCAAGGGCTTCATATAAATTAAATATATCTAATATCTATTCAAGGACTCAATTTTTTTTTGGTAATTATTCAATACAAAATGATTTGAAAGGTTTTCATACACCACAAATCGCCTAAGAGACTATGACGGTTTTACCCTTTGATATGAAATAGGTTGGATCCAAGGGTTTCATATGATTGAAATATATCTAATACCTATTGAAGGATTCAAAAATATTTGGTAATTAAGCACAAAAAATGATTTGAAAGGTGTTCATACACCACAAATCCCCAAAGAGACTATGTCGGTTTTACCTTTTGATTTGAATTGAGGTTGATCCAAGGACTTCATATGCTTTAAATATATCTAACACCTATACAAGGACTCAAAAATATTTAGTTATTATTCACAGCCAAAATAATTTGAAAGGTATTCATACACCACAAATCGCCTAAGACACTATGACGGTTTTACCCTTTGATTTGAAATAAGTTTGATCCAAATGCTTCATATGATTAAAATATATCTAATACCCATTCAAGGCGTTAAAATATTTTTGTAATTAAGCACCAACAATGATTTGAAAGTTGTTTATACACCACAAGGCCCTTACGAGACTATGACGGTTTTTGATTTGAATTGAGTTTGATCGAAGGACTTCATATGCTTTAAATATATCTAAAACCTATTCAAGGACTCAAAAATATTTGGTTATTATTCACAACAAAAATAATTTGAAAGCTGTTCATACACCACAAATCGCCTAAGACACTATGACGGTTTTACCCTTTGATTTGAAATAAGTTTGATCCAAATGCTTCATATTATTAAAATATATCTAATACCCATTCAAGGCGTTAAAAATATATTTGTAATTAAGCACAAACAATGATTTGAAAGTTGTTTATACACCACAAATCCCCTACGAGACTATGACGGTTTTTGATTTGAATTGAGTTTGATCGATGGACTTCATATGCTCTAAATAGATCTAATACCTATTCAAGGACTCAAAAATATTTGGTAATGATTCAAAACAAAATGATTTGAAAGGTGTTCCTTCACCACAAATCGCCTAAGACACTATAACGGTTTTACCCTTTGTTTTGAATTGAGTTTGATCCAAGGACTTCATATGCTTCAAATAGATCTAGTACCAATTCAAGGACTCAAAAATATTTTGTAATTATTAACAACAAAATTATTTGAAAGGTGTTCATACACCACAAATCGCCTAAGAGACTATGACGGTTTTACCCTTCGATTTAAATTGAGTTTGATCCAAGGGCTTCATATGCTTTAAATATATATACTACCAATTCAAGGAGTCATAAATATTTGGTAATTAAGCACAAAAAATGATTTGAAAGGTGTTCATACACCACAAATCCCCTAAGAGACTATGAAAGTTTTACCCTTTGATTTGAATTGAGTTAGATCCAAGGGCTTCATATAAATTAAATATATCTAATATCTATTCAAGGACTCAATTTTTTTTTGGTAATTATTCAATACAAAATGATTTGAAAGGTTTTCATACACCACAAATCGCCTAAGAGACTATGACGGTTTTACCCTTTGATATGAAATAGGTTTGATCCAAGGGTTTCATATGATTGAAATATATCTAATACCTATTGAAGGATTCAAAAATATTTGGTAATTAAGCACAAAAAATGATTTGAAAGGTGTTCATACACCACAAATCCCCAAAGAGACTATGTCGGTTTTACCTTTTGATTTGAATTGAGGTTGATCCAAGGACTTCATATGCTTTAAATATATCTAACACCTATACAAGGACTCAAAAATATTTAGTTATTATTCACAACCAAAATAATTTGAAAGGTATTCATACACCACAAATCGCCTAAGACACTATGACGGTTTTACCCTTTGATTTGAAATAAGTTTGATCCAAATGCTTCATATGATTAAAATATATCTAATACCCATTCAAGGCGTTAAAATATTTTTGTAATTAAGCACAAACAATGATTTGAAAGTTGTTTATACACCACAAGGCCCTTACGAGGCTATGACGGTTTTCTATTTGAATTGAGTTTGATCGAAGGACTTCATATGCTTTAAATAGATCTAATACCTATTCAAGGACTCAAAAATATTTGGTAATTATTCAAAACAAAATGATTTGAAAGGTGTTCATTCACCACAAATCGCCTAACAGAGTATGATGGTTTTACCCTTTGTTTTAAATTGGGTTTGATCCAAGGGCTTCATATGCTTTAAATATATCTAATACCTATTCAAGGAGTTATAAATATTTTGTAAATATTCACAACAAGATAATTTGAAAGGTGTTCATACACCAGAAATCGCCTAAGAGACTATGACGGTTTTACCCTTTAATTTGAATTGAGTTTGATCCAAGGGCTTCATATGCTTTAAACATATCTAATACCTATTTAAGGACTCAAAAATATTTGGTAATTATTCACAACAAAATAATATTAAAGGTGTCCATACAACACAAATCGCCTAAGAGACTATGACGGCTTTACCCTTTGATTTGAAATAAGTTTAATCCAAGGGCTTCATATGATTGAAATATACCTAATACCAATTCAAGGAGTGAAAAGTATTTGGTAATTAAGCACCCAAAATGATTTGAAAGGTGTTCATACACCAAAAATCGTCTAAGAGACTATGACCGCTTTACCCTTTGATTTCAAATAAGTTTAATCCAAGGGCTTCATATAATTGAAATATACCTAAATACCAATTCAAGGAGTGAAACGTATTTGGTAATTAAGCACCAAAAATAAATTGAAAGGTGTTCATACAACAAAAATCGCCTAAGACACTATGACGGTTTTACCCTTTGATTTGAATTGAGTTAGATCCAAGGGCATCATATGATTTAAATATATCTAATATATATTCAAGGACTCAATTTTGTTTTGGTAATTATTGAAAACAAAATGATTTGAAAGGTTTTCATACACCACAAATCGCCTAAGAGACTATGACGGTTTTACCCTTTGATATGAAATAAGTTTGATCCAAGGGTTTCATATGATTGAAATATATATAATACCTATTGAAGGATTCAAACATATTTGGTAATTAAGCACAAAAAATGATTTGAAAGGTGTTCATACACCACAAATCACCAAAGAGACTATGTCGGTTTTACCTTTTGATTTTAATTGAGGTTGATCCAAGGACTTCATATGCTTTAAAAAGATCTAATACCTATTCAAGGACACAAAAAATATTTGGTAATTATTCCCAACAAAATGATTTGAAAGGTGTTCATTCACGACAAATCGCCTAAGAGACTATGACGGTTTTGCCCTTTGATTTGAATTGAGTTTGATAGAAGGGCTTCATATGCTTTAAATATATCTAACACCTATACAAGGACTCAAAATATTTGGTTATTATTCACAACCAAAATAATTTGAAAGGTATTCATACACCACAAATCGCCTAAGACACTATGACGGTTTTACCCTTTGATTTGAAATAAGTTTGATCCAAATGCTTCATATGATTAAAATATATCTAATACCCATTCAAGGCGTTAAAATATTTTTGTAATTAAGCACAAACAATGATTTGAAAGTTGTTTATACACCACAAGGCCCTTACGAGGCTATGACGGTTTTCTATTTGAATTGAGTTTGATCGAAGGACTTCATATGCTTTAAATAGATCTAATACCTATTCAAGGACTCAAAAATATTTGGTAATTATTCAAAACAAAATGATTTGAAAGGTGTTCATTCACCACAAATCGCCTAACAGAGTATGATGGTTTTACCCTTTGTTTTAAATTGGGTTTGATCCAAGGGCTTCATATGCTTTAAATATATCTAATACCTATTCAAGGAGTTATAAATATTTTGTAAATATTCACAACAAGATAATTTGAAAGGTGTTCATACACCAGAAATCGCCTAAGAGACTATGACGGTTTTACCCTTTAATTTGAATTGAGTTTGATCCAAGGGCTTCATATGCTTTAAACATATCTAATACCTATTTAAGGACTCAAAAATATTTGGTAATTATTCACAACAAAATAATATTAAAGGTGTCCATACAACACAAATCGCCTAAGAGACTATGACGGCTTTACCCTTTGATTTGAAATAAGTTTAATCCAAGGGCTTCATATGATTGAAATATACCTAATACCAATTCAAGGAGTGAAAAGTATTTGGTAATTAAGCACCCAAAATGATTTGAAAGGTGTTCATACACCAAAAATCGTCTAAGAGACTATGACCGCTTAACCCTTTGATTTCAAATAAGTTTAATCCAAGGGCTTCATATAATTGAAATATACCTAAATACCAATTCAAGGAGTGAAACGTATTTGGTAATTAAGCACCAAAAATAAATTGAAAGGTGTTCATACAACAAAAATCGCCTAAGACACTATGACGGTTTTACCCTTTGATTTGAATTGAGTTAGATCCAAGGGCATCATATGATTTAAATATATCTAATATATATTCAAGGACTCAATTTTGTTTTGGTAATTATTGAAAACAAAATGATTTGAAAGGTTTTCATACACCACAAATCGCCTAAGAGACTATGACGGTTTTACCCTTTGATATGAAATAAGTTTGATCCAAGGGTTTCATATGATTGAAATATATATAATACCTATTGAAGGATTCAAACATATTTGGTAATTAAGCACAAAAAATGATTTGAAAGGTGTTCATACACCACAAATCACCAAAGAGACTATGTCGGTTTTACCTTTTGATTTTAATTGAGGTTGATCCAAGGACTTCATATGCTTTAAAAAGATCTAATACCTATTCAAGGACACAAAAAATATTTGGTAATTATTCCCAACAAAATGATTTGAAAGGTGTTCATTCACGACAAATCGCCTAAGAGACTATGACGGTTTTGCCCTTTGATTTGAATTGAGTTTGATAGAAGGGCTTCATATGCTTTAAATATATCTAACACCTATACAAGGACTCAAAATATTTGGTTATTATTCACAACCAAAATAATTTGAAAGGTATTCATACACCACAAATCGCCTAAGACACTATGACGGTTTTACCCTTTGATTTGAAATAAGTTTGATCAAAATTCTTCATATGATTAAAATATATCTAATACCCATTCAAGGCGTTAAAATATTTTGGTAATTAAGCACAAACAATGATTTGAAAGTTGTTTATACACCACAAATCCCCTACGAGACTATGACGGTTTTTGATTTGAATTGAGTTTGATCGAAGGACTTCATATGCTTTAAATAGATCTAATAGCTATTCAAGGACTCAAAAATATTTGGTAATTATTCAATACAAAATGATTTTAATGGTGTTCATTCACCACAAATCGCCTAAGAGACTATGACAGTTTTACCCTTTGTTTTAAATTGAGTTTGAACCAAGGGCTTCATATGCTTTAAATATATCTAATACCTATTCAAGGATTCATAATTATTTTGTAAATATTCACAACAAAATTATTTGAAAGGTGTTCATACACAAGAAATCGCCCAAGAGACTATGACGGTTTTACCCTTTCATTTAAAATAAGTTTAATCCAAGGGCTTCATATGATTGAAATATACCTAATACCAATTCAAGGAGTGAAAACTATTTGGTAATTAAGCATGAATAATGATTTGAAATGTGTTCATACAACAAAAATCGCCTATGAGACTATGACGGCGTTACCCTTTGATTTGAATTGAGTTAGATCCAAGGGCTTCATATGATTTAAATATATCTATTATCTATTCAAGGACTCAATTTTGTTTTAGTAATTATTGAATACAAAATGAGTTGAAAGGTTTTCATACAACACAAATCTCCTAAGAGACTATGACGGTTTTACCCATTGATATGAAATAAGTTCGATCCAAGGGTTTCATATGATTGAAACATATCTAATACCTATTGATGGAGTCAAAAATATTTGGTAATTAAGCACAAAAAATGATTTGAAAGGTGTTCATACACCACAAATCCCCTAAGAGACTATGACGGTTTTACACTTTGATTTTAATTGAGGTTGATCCAAGGACTTCATATGAATTAAAAAGATCTAATACCTATTCAAGGACTCAAAAAATATTTGGTAATTATTCCCAACAAAATGATTTGAAAGGTGTTCATTCACCACAAATCGCCTTAGAAACTATGACGGTTTTACCCTTTGATTTAAATTGAGTTTGATCTAAGGGCTTCATATGCTTTAAATATATCGAAAACCTATTCAAGGACTCAAAAATATTTGGTTATTATTCACAACAAAAATAATTTGAAAGCTGTTCATACACCACAAATCGCCTAAGACACTATGACGGTTTTACCCTTTGATTTGAAATAAGTTTGATCCAAATGCTTCATATGATTAAAATATATCTAATACCCATTCAAGGCGTTAAAAATATTTTTGTAATTAAGCACAAACAATCATTTGAAAGTTGTTTATACACCACAAATCCCCTACGAGACTATGACGGTTTTTGATTTGAATTGAGTTTGATCGAAGGACTTCATATGCTTTAAATAGATCTAATACCTATTCAAGGACTCAAAAATATTTGGTAATTATTCAAAACAAAATGATTTGAAAGGTGTTCCTTCACAACAAATCGCCTAAGACACTATGACGGTTTTACCCTTTGTTTTGAATTGAATTTGATCCAAGGGCTTCATATGCTTTAAATAGATCTAGTACCTATTCAAGGACTCAAAAATATTTTGTAATTATTAACAACAAAATTATTTGAAAGGTGTTCAAACACCACAAATCGCCTAAGAGACTATGACGGTTTTACCCTTTGATTTAAATTGAGTTTGATCCAAGGGCTTCAAATGTTTTAAATATATATAATACCTATTCAAGGAGTCATAAATATTTGGTAAATATTCCCAAAAAAATAATTTGAAAGGTGTTCATACACCACAAATCGCCAAAGAGACTATGACGGTTTTACACTTTAATTTGAATTGAGTTTGATCCAAGGGCTTCATATGCTTTAAACATATCTAATACCTATTTAAGGACTAAAAAATATTTGGTAATTATTCACAACAAAATAATATCAAAGGTGTCCATACAACACAAATCGCCTAAGAGACTATGACGGTTTTACCCTTTGATTTGAAATAAGTTTAATCCAAGGGCTTCATATGATTGAAATATACCTAATATTAATTCAAGGAGTGAAAAGTATTTGGTAGTTAAGCACCAAAAATGATTTGAAAGGTATTCATACACCAAAAATCGCCTAGGAGACTATGACGGTTTTACCCTTTGATTTTAATTGAGTTTGATCCAAGGGCTTCATATGCTTTAAAGATATCTAATACCTATTCAAGGAGTCATAAACATTTTGTAAATATTCACAACAAAATAATTTGAAAGGTGTTCATACACTAGAAATCGCCTATGAGACTATGGCGGTTTTACAATTTCATTTAAAACAAGTTAATCCAAGGACTTCATATGATTGAAATATACCTAATACCAATTCAAGGAGTGAAAACTATTCGGTAATTATGCATGAATAATGATTTCAAATGTGTTTATACACAAAAAATCGCCTCAGAGACTATACCGACTTTACCCTTTGATTTGAATTGAGTTAGATCCAAGGGCTTCATATGATTTAAATATATCTATTATCTATTCAAGGACTCAATTTTGTTTTGGTAATTATTGAATACAAAATGAGTTGAAAGGTTTTCATACACCACAAATCTCCTAAGAGACTATGACAGTTTTACCCTTTGATATGAAATAAGTTTGATCCAAGGGTTTCATATGATTGAAATATATCTAATACCTATTAAAGGAGCCAACAATATTTGGTAATTAAGCACAAAAAATGATTTGAAAGGTGTTTATACACCACAAATCCCCTAAGAGACTATGTCTGTTTGACCTTTTGATTTGAATTGAGGTTGATCCAAGGACTTCATATTCTTTAAAAAGATCTAATACATGTTCAAGGACTCAACAAATATTTAGTAATTATTCCCATCAAAATGATTTGAAAGATGTTCATTCACGACAAATCGCCTAAGAGACTATGACGGTTTTGCCCTTTGATTTGAATTGAGTTTGATCCAAGGGCTTCATATGCTTTAAATATATCTAACACCTATTCAAGGACTCAAAAATATTTGGTTATTATTCACAACCAAAATAATTTGAAAGGTATTCATACACCACAAATCTTCTAAGACACTATAACGGTTTTACCCTTTGATTTGAAATAAGTTTGATCAAAATTCTTCATATGATTAAAATATATCTAATACCCATTCAAGGCGTTAAAATATTTTGGTAATTAAGCACAAACAATGATTTGAAAGTTGTTTATACACCACAAATCCCCTACGAGACTATGACGGTTTTTGATTTGAATTGAGTTTGATCGAAGGACTTCATATGCTTTAAATAGATCTAATATCTATTCAAGGACTCAAAAATATTTGGTAATTATTCAATACAAAATGATTTGAAAGGTGTTCATACACCAAAAACCGCCTAAGATAATATGACAGTTTTACCCTTTGATTTGAATTGAGTTAGATCCAAGGGCTTCATATAAATTAAATATATCTAATATCTATTCAAGGACTCAATTTTTTTTGGTAATTATTCAATACAAAATGATTTGAAAGGTTTTCATACACCACAAATCGCCTAAGAGACTATGACGGTTTTACCCTTTGATATGAAATAAGTTTGATCCAAGGGTTTCATATGATTGAAATATATCTAATACCTATTAATGGAGTAAAATATATTTGGTAATTAAGCACAAAAAAAGATTTGAAAGGTGTTCATACACTACAAATTGCCTAAGACTCTATGACGGTTTTACCCTTCGATTTGAAATAGGTTTGATCCAAATGCTTTATATGATTAATATATATCTAATACCCATTCAAGGAGTTAAAAATATGTTGGTAATTAAGCACAAACAATGATTTGAAAGGTGTTTATACACCACAAATCCCCTACAAGACTATGACGGTTTTTATTTGAATTGAGTTTGATCGAAGGACTTCATATGCTTTAAATATATCTAACACCTATACAAGGACTCAAAAATATTTGGTTATTATTCACAACCAAAATAATTTGAAAGGTATTAATACACCACAAATCGCCATAGACACTATGACGGTTTTACCCATTGATTTGAAATAAGTTTGATCCAAATGCTTCATATGATTAAAATATATCTAATACCCATTCAAGGCGTTAAAAATATTTTGGTAATTAAGCACAAACAATGATTTGAAAGTCGTTTATACACCACAAATCCCCTACGAGACTATGACGGTTTTTGATTTGAATTGAGTTTGATCGTAGGACTTCATATGCTTTAAATAGATCTAATACCTATTCAAGGACTCAAAAATATTTGGTAATTATTCAAAACAAAATGATTTGAAAGGTGTTCATTCACCACAAATCGCCTAAGAGAATATGACGGTTTTACCCTTTGTTTTCAATTGAGTTTCATCCAAGGGCTTCATATGATTTAAATAGATCTAGTACCTATTTAGGGACTCAAAAATATTTGGTAATTATTCACAACAAAATGATTTGAAAGGTGTTCATACACCACAAATCGCCTAAGAGACTATGACGGTTTTACCTTTTGATTTGAATTCAGGTTTATCCAAGGACTTCATATGCTTTAAAAAGATCTAATACCTATTCAAGGACTCAAAAAATATTTGGTAATTATTCCCAACAAAATGATTTGAAAGGTGTTCATTCACCACAAATCGCCTAAGAGACTATGACGGTTTTGCCCTTTGATTTGAATTAAGTTTGATCGAAGGGCTTCATATGCTTTAAATATATCTAACACCTATTGAAGGACTCAAAAATATTTGGTTATTATTCACAACCAAAATAAATTGAAAGGTGTTCATACACCACAAATCGCCTAAGAGACTTTGACGGTTTTACCCTTTGATTTAAAATAAGTTTGATCCAAATGCTTCATATGATTAAAATATATCTAATACCCATTCAAGGAGTAAAAAATATTTTTGTAATCAAGCACAAAGAATGATTTAAAAGGTGTTTATACACCACAAATCCCCTACGAGACTATGACTGTTTTACCAATTTATTTGAATAGAGTTTGATCGAAGGACTTCATATGCTTTAATAGATCTAATACCTATTCAAGGACTCAAAAATATTTGGTAATTATTCACTACAAAATGATTTGAAAGATGTTCATTCACCACAAATCGTCTAAGAGACTATGACGGTTTTACCCTTTGATTTGAATTGAGTTTGATCCAAGGGCTTCATATTATTTAAATATATCTAATATCTATTCAAGGACTCAATTTTTTTTGGTAATTATTCAATACAAAATGATTTGAAACTTTTTCATACACCACAAATCGCCTAAGACACTATGACGGTTTTACCCTTTGTTTTAAATTGAGTTTGATCCAAGGGCTTCATATGCTTTAAATAGATATACTACCTATTCAAGGACTCAAAAATATTTTGTAATTATTAACAACAAAATTATTTGAAAGGTGTTCATACACCACAAATCGCCTAAGAGACTATGACGGTTTTACCCTTTGATTTAAATTTAGTTTGATCCAAGGGCTTCATATGCTTTAAATATATATAATACCTATTCAAGGAGTCATAAATATTTGGTAAATATTCACAATAAAATAATTTGAAAGGTGTTCATACACCACAAATCGCCTAAGAGACTATGACGGTTTTACCCTTTAATTTGAATTGAGTTTGATCCAAGGGCTGCATATGCTTTAAACATATCTAATACCTATTTAAGGACTCAAAAATATTTGGTAATTATTCACAACAAAATAATATTAAAGGTGTCCATACCACACAAATCGCCTAAGAAACTATGACGGTTTTACCTTTTGATTTGAAATAAGTTCAATCCAAGGGCTTCATATGATTGAAATATACCTAATACCAATTCAAGGAGTGAAAAGTATTTGGTAATTAAGCACCAAAAATGATTTGAAAGGTGTTGATACACCAAAAATCGTCTAAGAGACTATGACGGTTTTACCCTTTGATTTGAAATAAGTTTAATCCAAGGGCTTCATATAATTGAAATATACCTAAATACCAATTCAAGGAGTGAAACGTATTTGGTAATTAAGCACCAAAAATAATTTGAAAGGTGTTCATACAACAAAAATCGCCTAAGAGACTATGACGGTTTTACCCTTTGATTTGAATTGAGTTAGATCCAAGGGCTTCATATGATTTAAATATATCTAATATATATTCAAGGACTCAATTTTGTTTTGGTATTTATTGAATACAAAATGATTTGAAAGGTTTTCATACACCACAAATCGCCTAAGAGACTATGACGGTTTTACCCTTTGATATGAAATAAGTTTGATCCAAGGGTTTCATATGATTGAAATACATCTAATACGTATTGAAGGATTCAAAAATATTTGGTAATTAAGCACAAAAAATGATTTGAAAGGTGTTCATACACCACAAATCCCCAAAGAGACTATGTCGGTTTTACCTTTTGATTTGAATTGAGGTTGATCCAAGGACTTCATATGGTTTAAAAAGATCTAATACCTATTCAAGGACTCAAAAAATATTTGGTAATTATTCCCAACAAAATGATTTGAAAGATGTTCATTCACGACAAATCTCCTAAGAGACTATCACGGTTTTGCCCTTTGATTTGAATTGAGTTTGATCGAAGGGCTTCATATGCTTTAAATATATCTAAAACCTATACAAGGACTCAAAAATATTTGGTTATTATTCACAACCAAAATAATTTGAAAGGGATTCATACACAACAAATCGCCTAAGACACTATGACGGTTTTACCCTTTGATTTGAAATAAGTTTGATCCAAATGCTTCATATGATTAAAATATATCTAATACCCATTCAAGGAATAAAATTTTTTGGTAATTAAGCACAAACAATGATTTAAAAGTTGTTTATACACCACAAATCCCCTACGAGACTATGACGGTTTTTGATTTGAATTGAGTTTGATCGAAGGACTTCATATGCTTTAAATAGATCTAATACCTATTCAAGGACTCAAAAGTATTTGCTAATTATTCAAAACAAGATGATTTGAAAGGTGTTCATTCACCACAAATCGCCTAAGAGACTATGACGGTTTTACCCTTTGTTTTAAATTGAGTTTGATCCAAGGGCTTCATATGCTTTAAATAAATCTAATACCTATTCAAGGAGTCATAAATATTTTGTAAATATTCACAACAAAATAATTTGAAAGGTGTTCATACACCAGAAATCACTTAAGAGACTATGACGGTTTTACCCTTTCATTAAAAATAAGTTTAATCCAAGGGCTTTATATGATTGAAATATACCTAATACCAATTCAAGGAGTGAAAACTATTTGGTAATTAAGCATGAATAATGATTTGAAATGTGTTCATACAACAAAAATCGCCTATGAGACTATGACGGCTTTACCCTTTGATTTGAATTGAGTTAGATCCAAGGGCTTCATATGATTTAAATATATATATTATCTATTCAAGGACTCAATTTTGTTTTGGTAATTATTGAATACAAAATGAGTTGAAAGGTTTTCATACACCACAAATCTCCTAAGAGACTATGACGGTTTTACCCTTTGATATAAATAAGTTCGATCCAAGGGTTTCATATGATTGAAACATATCTAATACCTATTAAAGGAGTCAAAAATATTTGGTAATTAAGCACAAAAAATGATTTGAAAGGTGTTCATACACCACAAATCCCCTAAGAGACTATGACTGTTTTACCCTTTGATTTGAATTGAGGTTGATCCAAGGACTTCATATGCATTAAAAATATCTAATACCTATTCAAGGACTCAAAAAAAATTTGGTAATTATTCCCAACAAAATGATTTGAAAGGTGTTCATTCACCACAAATCGCCTAAGAGACTATGACGGTGTTTCCCTTTGATTTGAATTGAGTTTGATCTAAGGGCTTCATATGCTTTAAATATATCTAAAACCTATTCAAGGACTCAAAAATATTTGGTTATTATTCACAACAAAAATAATTTGAAAGCTGTTCATACACCACAAATCGCCTAAGACAATATGACGGTTTTACCCTTTGATTTGAAATAAGTTTGATCCAAATGATTCATATGATTAAAATATATCTAATACCCATTCGAGGCGTTAAAAATATTTTTGTAATTAAGCACAAACAATGATTTGAAAGTTGTTTATACACCACAAATCCCCTACGAGACTATGACGGTTTTTGATTTGAATTGAGTTCGATCGAAGGACTTCATATGCTTTAAATAGATCTAATACCTATTCAAGGACTCAAATTTTTTTGGGAATTATTCAAAACAAAATGATTTGAAAGGTGTTCCTTCACCACAAACCGCCTAAGACACTATGACGGTTTTACCCTTTGTTTTGAATTGAGTTTGATCCAAGGACTTCATATGCTTTAAATAGATCTAGTACCTATTCAAGGACTCAAAAATATTTTGTAATTATTAAAACCAAAATTATTTGAAAGGTGTTCATACACCACAAATCGCCTAAGAGACTTTGACGGTTTTACCCTTTGATTTAAATTGAGTTTGATCCAAGGGCTTCATATGCTTAAAATATATATAATAACTATTCAAGGAGTCATAAATATTTGGTAAATATTCACAACAAAATAATTTGAAAGGTGTTCATACACCACAAATCGCCTAAGAGACTATGACGGTTTTACCCTTTAATTTGAATTGAGTTTGATCCAAGGGCTTCATATGCATTAAACATATCTAATACATATTTAAGGACTCAAAAATTTTGTTAATTATTCACAACAAAATAATATTAAAGGTGTCCATACAATACAAATCGCCAAAGAGACTATGACGGCTTTACCCTTTGATTTGAAATAAGTTTGATCCAAATGCTTCATATGATTAAAATATATTTAATACCCATTCAAGGAGTTAAATTTTTTTGGTAATTAAGTACAAACAATGATTTGAAAGTTGTTTATACACCACAAATCCCCTACGAGACTATGACGGTTTTTGATTTGAATTGAGTTTGATCGAAGGACTTCATATGCTTTAAATAGATCTAATACCTATTCAAGGACTCAAAAATTTTTGGTAATTATTCAAAACAAGATGATTTGAAAGGTGTTCATTCACCACAAATCGCCTAAGAGACTATGACGGTTTTACCTTTGTTTTAAATTGAGTTTGATCCAAGGGCTTCATATGCTTTAAATAAATCTAATACCTATTCAAGGAGTCATAAATATTTTGTAAATATTCACAACAAAATAATTTGAAAGGTGTTCATACACCAGAAATCGCTTAAGAGACTATGACGGTTTTACCCTTTCATTAAAAATAAGTTTAATCCAAGGGCTTCATATGATTGAAATATACCTAATACCAATTCAAGGAGTGAAAACTATTTGGTAATTAAGCATGAATAATGATTTGAAATGTGTTCATACAACAAAAATCGCCTTTGAGACTATGACGGCTTTACCCTTTGATTTGAATTGAGTTAGATCCAAGGGCTTCATATGATTTAAATATATCTATTATCTATTCAAGGACTCAATTTTGTTTTAGTAATTATCGAATACAAAATGAGTTGAAAGGTTTTCATACACCACAAATCTCCTAAGAGACTATGACGGTTTTACCCTTTGATATAAATAAGTACGATCCAAGGGTTTCATATGATTGAAACATATCTAATACCTATTAAAGGAGTCAAAAATATTTGGTAATTAAGCACAAAAAATGATTTGAAAGGTGTTCATACACCACAAATCCCCTAAGAGACTATGACGGTTTTACCCTTTGATTTGAATTGAGGTTGATCCAAGGACTTCATATGCATTAAAAATATCTAATACCTATTCAAGGACTCAAAAAATATTTGGTAATTATTCCCAACAAAATGATTTGAAAGGTGTTCATTCACCACAAATCGCCTAAGAGACTATGACGGTGTTTCCCTTTTATTTGAATTGAGTTTGATCTAAGGGCTTCATATGCTTTAAATATATCTAAAACCTATTCAAGGACTCAAAAATATTTGGTTATTATTCACAACAAAAATAATTTGAAAGCTGTTCATACACCACAAATCCCCTAAGACAATATGACGGTTTTACCCTTTGATTTGAAATAAGTTTGATCCAAATGATTCATATGATTAAAATATATCTAATACCCATTCGAGGCGTTAAAAATATTTTTGTAATTAAGCACAAACAATGATTTGAAAGTTGTTTATACATCACAAATCCCCTACGAGACTATGACGGTTTTTGATTTGAATTGTGTTTGATCGAAGGACTTCATATGCTTTAAATAGATCTAATACCTATTCAAGGACTCAAAATTTTTGGGTAATTATTCAAAACAAAATGATTTGAAAGGTGTTCCTTCACCACAAACCGCCTAAGACACTATGACGGTTTTACCCTTTGTTTTGAATTGAGTTTGATCGAAGGACTTCATATGCTTTAAATAGATCTAGTACCTATTCAAGGACTCAAAAATATTTTGTAATTATTAACACCAAAATTATTTGAAAGGTGTTCATACACCACAAATCGCCTAAGAGACTATGACGGTTTTACCCTTTGATTTAAATTGAGTTTGATCCAAGGGCTTCATATGCTTTAAATATATATAATAACTATTCAAGGAGTCATAAATATTTGGTAAATATTCACAACAAAATAATTTGAAAGGTGTTCATACACCACAAATCGCCTAAGAGACTATGACGGTTTTACCCTTTAATTTGAATTGAGTTTAATCTAAGGGCTTCATATGCTTTAAACATATCTAATACATATTTAAGGACTCAAAAATATTTGGTAATTATTCACAACAAAATAATATTAAAGGTGTCCATACAATACAAATCGCCAAAGAGACTATGACGGCTTTACCCTTTGATTTGAAATAAGTTTGATCCAAATGCTTCATATGATTAAAATGTATCTAATACCCATTCAAGGAGTTAAAATTTTTTGGTAATTAAGCACAAACAATGATTTGAAAGTTGTTTATACACCACAAATCCCCTACGAGACTAAGACGGTTTTTAATTTGAATTGAGTTTGATCGAAGGACTTCATATGCTTTAAATAGATCTAATACCAATTCAAGGACTCAAAAATTTTTGGTAATTATTCAAAACAAGATGATTTGAAAGGTGTTCATTCACCACAAATCGCCTAAGAGACTATGACGGTTTTACCTTTGTTTTAAATTGAGTTTGACCCAAGGGCTTCATATGCTTTAAATAAATCTAATACCTATTCAAGGAGTCATAAATATTTTGTAATTATTCCCAACAAAATGATTTGAAAGGTGTTCATTCACCACAAATCGCCTAAGAGACTATGACGGTGTTTCCCTTTGATTTGAATTGAGTTTGATCTAAGGGCTTCATATGCTTTAAATATATCTAAAACCTATTCAAGGACTCAAAAATATTTGGTTATTATTCACAACAAAAATAATTTGAAAGCTGTTCATACACCACAAATCGCCTAAGACAATATGACGGTTTTACCCTTTGATTTGAAATAATTTTGATCCAAATGATTCATATGATTAAAATATATCTAATACCCATTCGAGGCGTTAAAAATATTTTTGTTATTAAGCACAAACAATGATTTGAAAGTTGTTTATACACCACAAATCCCCTACGAGACTATGACGGTTTTTGATTTGAATTGTGTTTGATCGAAGGACTTGATATGCTTTAAATAGATCTAATACCTATTCAAGGACTCAAATTTTTTTGGTAATTATTCAAAACAAAATGATTTGAAAGGTGTTCCTTCACCACAAACCGCCTAAGACACTATGACGGTTTTACCCTTTTTGTTGAATTGAGTTTGATCCAAGGACTTCATATGCTTTAAATAGATCTAGTACCTATTCAAGGACTCAAAAATATTTTGTAATTATTAACACCAAAATTATTTGAAAGGTGTTCATACACCACAAATCGCCTAAGAGACTATGACGGTTTTGCCCTTTGATTTAAATTTAGTTTGATCCAAGGGCTTCATATGCTTTAAATATATATAATAACTATTCAAGGAGTCATAAATATTTGGTAAATATTCACAACAAAATAATTTGAAAGGTGTTCATACACCACAAATCGCCTAGGAGACTATGACGGTTTTACCCTTTAATTTGAATTGAGTTTGATCCAAGGGCTTCATATGCTTTAAACATATCTAATACCTATTTAAGGACTCAAAAATATTTGGTAATTATTCACAACAAAATAATATTAAAGGTGTCCATACAACACAAATCGCCAAAGAGACTATGACGGCTTTACCCTTTGATTTGAAATAAGTTTGATCCAAATGCTTCATATGATTAAAATATATCTAATACCCATTGAAGGAGTTAAAAATTTTTGTTAATTAAGCACAAACAATGATTTGAAAGTTGTTTATACACCACAAATCCCCTACGAGACTATGACGGTTTTTTTTTTGAATTGAGTTTGATCGAAGGACTTCATATGCTTTAAATAGATCTAATACCTATTCAAGGACTCAAAAATATTTGGTAATTATTCAAAACAAGATGATTTGAAAGGTGTTCATTCACCACAAATCGCCTAAGAGACTATGACGGTTTTACCCTTTGTTTTAAATTGAGTTTGATCCAAGGGCTTCATATGCTTTAAATAAATCTAATACCTATTCAAGGAGTCATCAATATTTTGTAAATATTCACAACAAAATAATTTGAAAGGTGTTCATACACCAGAAATCGCTTAAGAGACTATGACGGTTTTACCCTTTCATTAAAAACAAGTTTAATCCAAGGGCTTCATATGTTTGAAATATACCTAATACCAATTCAAGGAGTGAAAACTATTTGGTAATTAAGCATGAATAATGATTTGAAATGTGTTCATACAACAAAAATCGCCTATGAGACTATGACGGCTTTACCCTTTGATTTGAATTGAGTTAGATCCAAGGGCTTCATATGATTTAAATATATCTATTATCTATTCAAGGACTCAATTTTGTTTTAGTAATTATTGAATACAAAATGAGTTGAAAGGTTTTCATACACCACAAATCTCCTAAAAGACTATGACGGTTTTACCCTTTGATATAAATAAGTTCGATCCAAGGGTTTCATATGATTGAAACATATCTAATACCTATTAAAGGAGTCAAAAATATTTGGTAATTAAGCACAAAAAATGATTTGAAAGGTGTTCATACACCACAAATCCCCTAAGACACTATGACGGTTTTACCCTTTGATTTGAATTGAGGTTGATCCAAGGACTTCATATGCATTAAAAAGATCTAATACCTATTCAAGGACTCAAAAAATATTTGGTAATTATTCCCAACAAAATGATTTGAAAGGTGTTCATTCACCATAAATCGCCTAAGAGACTATGACGGTGTTTCCCTTTGATTTGAATTGAGTTTGATCTAAGGGCTTCATATGCTTTAAATATATCTAAAACCTATTCAAGGACTCAAAAATATTTGGTTATTATTCACAACAAAAATAATTTGAAAGCTGTTCATACACCACAAATCGCCTAAGACACTATGACGGTTTTACCCTTTGATTTGAAATAAGTTTGATCTAAATGATTCATATGATTAAAATATATCTAATACCCATTCGAGGCGTTAAAAATATTTTTGTAATTAAGCACAAACAATGATTTGAAAGTTGTTTATACACCACAAATCCCCTACGAGACTATGACAGTTTTTGATTTGAATTGAGTTTGATCGAAGGACTTCATATGCTTTAAATAGATCTAATACCTATTCAAGGACTCAAAAATATTTGGAAAATATTCACAACAAAATAATTTGAAAGGTGTTCATACACCAGAAATCCCCTAAGAGACTATGACGGTTTTACCCTTTGATTTGAATTGAGTTTGATCGAAGGACTTCATATGCTTTAAATAGATCTAGTACCTATTCAAGGACTCAAAAATATTTTGTAATTATTAACACCAAAATTATTTGAAAGGAGTTCATACACCACAAATCGCCTAAGAGACTATGACGGTTTTACCCTTTGATTTAAATTGAGTTTGATCTAAGGGCTTCATATGCTTTAATTATATCTAATACCTATTTAAGGACTCAAAAATATTTGGTAATTATTCACAACAAAATAATATCAAAGGGGTCCATACAACACAAATCGCCAAAGAGACTATGACGGCTTTACCCTTTGATTTGAAATAAGTTTAATCCAAGGGCTTCATATGATTGAAATATACCTAATACCAATTCAAGGAGTGAAAAGTATTTGGTAAGTAAGCACCAAAAATGATTTGAAAGGTGTTCATACACCAAAACTCGTCTAAGAGACTATGACGGTTTTACCCTTTGATTTGAAATAAGTTTAATCCAAGGGCCTCATATAATTGAAATATACCTAAATACCAATTCCAGGAGTGAAACGTATTTGGTAATTAAGTACCAAAAATAATTTGAAAGGTGTTCATACAACAAAAATCGCCTAAGAGACTATGACGGTTTTACCCTTTGATTTGAATTGAGTTAGATCCAAGGGCTTCATATGATTTAAATATATCTAATATATATTCAAGGACACAATTTTGTTTTGGTAATTATTGAATACAAAATGATTTGAAAGGTTTTCATACACCACAAATCGCCTAAGAGACTATGACGGTTTTACCCTTTGATATGAAATAAGTTTAATCCAAGGGTTTCATATGATTGAAATATATATAATACCAATTGAAGTATTCAAAAATATTTGGTAATTAAGCACAAAAAATGATTTGAAAGGTGTTCATACACCACAAATCCCCTATGACACTATGACGGTTTTACCCTTTGATTTGAATTGAGGTTGATCCAAGGACTTCATATGCATTAAAAAGATCTAATACCTATTCAAGGACTCAAAAAATATTTGGTAATTATTCCCAACAAATGATTTGAAAGGTGTTCATTCACCATAAATCGCCTAAGAGACTATGACGGTGTTTCCCTTTGATTTGAATTGAGTTTGATCTAAGGGCTTCATATGCTTTAAATATATCTAAAACCTATTCAAGGACTCAAAAATATTTGGTTATTATTCACAACAAAAATAATTTGAAAGCTGTTCATACACCACAAATCGCCTAAGACACTATGACGGTTTTACCCTTTGAATTTAAATAAGTTTGATCCAAATGATTCATATGATTAAAATATATCTAATACCCATTCGAGGCGTTAAAAATATTTTTGTAATTAAGCACAAACAATGATTTGAAAGTTGTTTATACACCACAAATCCCCTACGAGACTATGACAGTTTTTGATTTGAATTGAGTTTGATCGAAGGACTTCATATGCTTTAAATAGATCTAATACCTATTCAAGGACTCAAAAATATTTGGAAAATATTCACAACAAAATAATTTGAAAGGTGTTCATACACCAGAAATCCCCTAAGAGACTATGACGGTTTTACCCTTTGATTTGAATTGAGTTTGATCGAAGGACTTCATATGCTTTAAATAGATCTAGTACCTATTCAAGGACTCAAAAATATTTTGTAATTATTAACACCAAAATTATTTGAAAGGAGTTCATACACCACAAATCGCCTAAGAGACTATGACGGTTTTACCCTTTGATTTAAATTGAGTTTGATCCAAGGGCTTCATATGCTTTAAATATATATAATAACTATTCAAGGAGTCATAAATATTTGGTAAATATTCACAACAAAATAATTTGAAAGGTGTTCATACACCACAAATCGCCTAAGAGACTATGACGGTTTTACCCTTTAATTTGAATTGAGTTTGATCCAAGGGCTTCATATGCTTTAAACATATCTAATACCTATTTAAGGACTCAAAAATATTTGGTAATTATTCACAACAAAATAATATCAAAGGGGTCCATACAACACAAATCGCCAAAGAGACTATGACGGGTTTACCCTTTGATTTGAAATAAGTTTAATCCAAGGGCTTCATATGATTGAAATATACCTAATACCAATTCAAGGAGTGAAAAGTATTTGGTAAGTAAGCACCAAAAATGATTTGAAAGGTGTTCATACACCAAAACTCGTCTAAGAGACTATGACGGTTTTACCCTTTGATTTGAAATAAGTTTAATCCAAGGGCCTCATATAATTGAAATATACCTAAATACCAATTCCAGGAGTGAAACGTATTTGGTAATTAAGTACCAAAAATAATTTGAAAGGTGTTCATACAACAAAAATCGCCTAAGAGACTATGACGGTTTTACCCTTTGATTTGAATTGAGTTAGATCCAAGGGCTTCATATGATTTAAATTTATCTAATATATATTCAAGGACACAATTTTGATTTGGTAATTATTGAATACAAAATGATTTGAAAGGTTTTCATACACCACAAATCGCCTAAGAGACAATGACGGTTTTACCCTTTGATATGAAATAAGTTTAATCCAAGGGTTTCATATGATTGAAATATATATATAATACCTATTGAAGTATTCAAAAATATTTGGTAATTAAGCACAAAAAATGATTTGAAAGGTGTTCATACACCACAAATCCCCAACGAGACTATGTCGGTTTTACCTTTTAATTTGAATTGAGGTTGATCCAAGGAATTCATATGCTTTAAAAAGATCTAATACCTATTCAAGGAGTCAAAAAATATTTGGTAATTATTCCCAACAAAATGATTTGAAAGGTGTTCATTCACCACAAATCGCCTAAGATATTATGACGGTTTTGCCCTTTGATTTGAATTGAGTTTGATCGAAGGGCTTCATATGCTTTAAATATATCTAACACCTATACAAGGACTCAAAAATATTAGGTTATTATTCATAACCAAAATTATTTGAAAGGTATTCATACACCACAAATCGCCTACGACACTATGACGGTTTTACCCTTTGATTTGAAATAAGTTTGATCCAAATGCTTCATATGATTAAAATATATCTAATACCCATTCAAGGCGTTAACATATTTTGGTAATTAAGCACAAACAATGATTTTAAAGTTGTTTATACACCACAAATCCCCTACGAGACTATGACGGTTTTTTATTTGAATTGAGTTTGATCGAAGGACTTCATATGCTTTAAATAGATCTAATACCTATTCTAGGACTCAAAAATATTTGGTAATTATTCAAAACAAGATGATTTGAAAGGTGTTCATTCACCACAAATCGCCTAAGAGACTATGACGGTTTTACCCTTTGTTTTAAATTGAGTTTGATCCAAGGGCTTCATATGCTTTAAATAAATCTAATACCTATTCAAGGAGTCATCAATATTTTGTAAATATTCACAACAAAATAATTTGAAAGGTGTTCATACACCAGAAATCGCTTAAGAGACTATGACGGTTTTACCCTTTCATTAAAAACAAGTTTAATCCAAGGGCTTCATATGATTGAAATATACCTAATACCAATTCAAGGAGTGAAAACTATTCGATAATTAAGCATGAATAATGATTTGAAATGAGCTCATACAACAAAAATCGCCTATGAGACTATGACGGTGTTACCCTTTGATTTGAATTGAGTTAGATCCAAGGGCTTCATATGATTTAAATATATCTATTATCTATTCAAGGACTCAATTTTGTTTTGGTAATTATTGAATACAAAATGAGTTGAAAGGTTTTCATACACCACAAATCTCCTAAGAGACTATGACGGTTTTACCCATTGATATGAAATATGTTCGATCTAAGGGTGTCATATGATTGAAACATATCTAATACCTATTGAAGGAGTCAAAAATATTTGGTAATTAAGCACAAAAAATGATTTGAAATGTGTTCATACACCACAAATCCCCTAAGAGATTATGACGGTTTTACCCTTTGATTTGAATTGAGGTTGATCCAAGGACTTCATATGCATTAAAAAGATCTAATACCTATTCAAGGACTCAAAAAATATTTGGTAATTATTCCCAACAAAATGATTTGAAAGGTGTTCATTCACCACAAATCGCCTAAGAGACTATGACGGTTTTGCCCTTTGATTTGAATTGAGTTTGATCTAAGGGCTTCATATGCTTTAAATATATCTAAAACCTATTCAAGGACTCAAAAATATTTGGTTATTATTCACAACAAAAATAATTTGAAAGCTGTTCATACACCACAAATCGCCTAAGACACTATGACGGTTTTACCCTTTGATTTGAAATAAGTTTGATCCAATTTCTTCATATGATTAAAATATATCTAATACCCATTCAAGGCGTTAAAAATATTTTTGTAATTAAGCACAAACAATCATTTGAAAGTTGTTTATACACCACAAATCCCCTACGAGAGTATGACGGTTTTTGATTTGAATTGAGTTTGATCGAAGGACTTGATATGCTTTAAATAGATCTAATACCTATTCAAGGACTCAAAAATATTTGGTCATTATTCAAAACAAAATGATTTGAAAGGTGTTCCTTCACCACAAATCGCCTAAGACACTATCACGGTTTTACTCTTTGTTTTGAATTGAGTTTGATCCAAGGGCTTCATATGCTTTAAATTGATCTAGTACCTATTTAAGGACTCAAAAATATTTTGTAATTATTAACAACAAAATTATTTGAAAGGTGTTCAAACACCACAAATTGCCTAAGAGACTATGACGGTTTTACCCTTTGATTTAAATTGAGTTTGATCCAAGGGCTTCAAATGTTTTAAATATATAAAATACATATTCAAGGATTCATAAATATTTGGTAAATATTCACAAAAAAATAATTTGAAAGGTGTTCATACACCACAAATCGCCTAATAGACTATGACGGTTTTACACTTTAATTTGAATTGAGTTTGATCCAAGGGCTTCATATGATTGAATTATACCTAATACCAATTCAAGGAGTGAAAAGTATTTGGTAATTAAGCACCAAAAATGATTTGAAAGGTGTTCATACTCCAAAATTCGCCTAAGAGACTATGACGGTTTTACCCTTTGATTTAAATTGAGTTTGATCCAAGGGCTTCATATGCTTTAAATATATCTAATATCTATTCAAGAACTCAAAAATATTTGGAAATTATTCACAACAAAATAATATGAAAGGTGTTCATACACCAGAAATCGCCTATGAGACTATGGCGGTTTTTCAATTTCATTTAAAATAAGTTTAATCCAAGGACTTCATATGATTGAAATATACCTAATACCAATTCAAGGAGTGAAAACTATTCGGTAATTAAGCATGAATAATGATTTAAAATGTGTTCATACACCAAAAATCGCCTAAGAGACTATAACGAGTTTACCCTTTGATTTGAATTGAGTTAGATCCAAGGGCTTCATATGATTTAAATATATCTATTATCTATTCAAGGACTCAATTTTGTTTTGGTAATTATTGAATACAAAATGAGTTGAAAGGTTTTCATACACCACAAATCTCCTAAGAGACTATGACAGTTTTACCCTTTGGTATGAAATAAGTTTGATCCAAGGGTTTCATATGATTGAAATATATCTAATACCTATTGAAGGAGTCAAAAATATTTGGTAATTAAGCACAAAAAATGATTTGAAAGGTGTTCGTACAGCACAAATCCCCTAAGAGACTATGTCAGTTTTACCTTTTGATTTGAATTGAGGTTGATCCAAGGACTTCATATGCTTTTAAAATATCTAATACCTATTCAAGGACTCAAAAAATATTTGGTAATTATTCAAAACAAAATGATTTGAAAGGTGTTCATTCACCACAAATCGCCTAAGAGACTATGACGGTTTTACCCTTTGTTTTCAATTGCGTTTGATCCAAGGGCTACAAATGATTTAAAAATATCTAGTACCTATTCAAGGACTCAAAAATATTTCGTAATTATTCACAACAAAATGATTTGAAACGTGTTCATACACCACAAATCGCCTAAGAGACTATGACGGTTTTACCCTTTGATTTAAATTGAGTTTGATCCAAGGGCTTCATATGCTTTAAATATATAAAATATCTATTCAAGGAGTCAAAAATATTTTGTAAATATTGACAACAAAAAAATTGAAAGGTGTTCATACACCACAAATCGCCTAAGAGACTATGACGGTTTAACCCTTTAATTTGAATTGAGTTTGATCCAAGGGCTTCATATGCTTTAAACATATCTAATACCTATTTAAGGACTAAAAAATATTTTGTAATTATTCACAATAAAATAATATTAAAGGTGTCCATACAACACAAATCGCCTAAGAGACTATGACGGTTTTACCCTTTGATTTGAAATAAGTTTAATCCAAGGGCTTCATATGATTGAATTATACCTAATACCAATTCAAGGAGTGAAAAGTATTTGGTAATTAAGCACCAAAAATGATTTGAAAGGTGTTCATACACCAAAAATCGCCTAAGAGACTATGACGGTTTTACCCTTTGATTTAAATTGAGTTTGATCCAAATGCTTCATATGATTAAAATATATCTATTACCCATTCAAGGCGTTAAAATATTTTGGTAATTAAGCACAAACAATGATTTGAAAGTTGTTTATACACCACAAATCCCCTACGAGACTATGACGGTTTTTGATTTGAATTGAGTTTGATCGAAGGACTTCATATGCTTTAAATAGATCTAATACCTATTCAAGGACTCAAAAATATTTGGTAATTATTCAAAACAAAATGATTTGAAAGGTGTTCATTCACCACAAATCGCCTAAGAGACTATGACGGTTTTACCCTTTGTTTTGAATTTAGTTTGATCCAAGGGCTTCATATGATTTAAATAGAGCTAGTACCTATTCAAGGACTCAAAAATATTTGGTAATTATTCACAACAAAATGATTTGAAAGGTGTTCATACACCACAAATTGCCTAAGAGACTATGACGGTTTTACCCTTTGATTTAAATTGAGTTTGATCCAAGGGCTTCAAATGTTTTAAATATATAAAATACATATTCAAGGAGTCATAAATATTTGGTAAATATTCAGAAAAAAATAATTTGAAAGGTGTTCATACACCACAAATCGCCTAAGAGACTATGACGGTTTTACACTTTAATTTGAATTGAGTTTGATCCAAGGGCTTCATATGATTGAATTATACCTAATACCAATTCAAGGAGTGAAAAGTATTTGGTAATTAAGCACCAAAAATGATTTGAAAGGTGTTCATACTCCAAAATTCGCCTAAGAGACTATGACGGTTTTACCCTTTGATTTAAATTGAGTTTGATCCAAGGGCTTCATATGATTTAAATATATCTAATATCTATTCAAGAACTCAAAAATATTTGGAAATTATTCACAACAAAATAATATGAAAGGTGTTCATACACCAGAAATCGCCTATGAGACTATGGCGGTTTTTCAATTTCATTTAAAATAAGTTTAATCCAAGGACTTCATATGATTGAAATATACCTAATACCAATTCAAGGAGTGAAAACTATTCGGTAATTAAGCATGAATAATGATTTAAAATGTGTTCATACACCAAAAATCGCCTAAGAGACTATAACGACTTTACCCTTTGATTTGAATTGAGTTAGATCCAAGGGCTTCATATGATTTAAATATATCTATTATCTATTCAAGGACTCAATTTTGTTTTGGTAATTATTGAATACAAAATGAGTTGAAAGGTTTTCATACACCACAAATCTCCAAAGAGACTATGACAGTTTTACCCTTTGGTATGAAATAAGTTTGATCCAAGGGTTTCATATGATTGAAATATATCTAATACCTATTGAAGGAGTCAAAAATATTTGGTAATTAAGCACAAAAAGTGATTTGAAAGGTGTTCGTACAGCACAAATCCCCTAAGAGACTATGTCGGTTTTACCTTTTGATTTGAATTGAGGTTGATCCAAGGACTTCATATGCTTTTAAAATATCTAATACCTATTCAAGGACTCAAAAAATATTTGGTAATTATTCAAAACAAAATGATTTGAAAGGTGTTCATTCACCACAAATCGCCTAAGAGACTATGACGGTTTTACCCTTTGTTTTCAATTGCGTTTGATCTAAGGGCTTCAAATGATTTAAAAATATCTAGTACCTATTCAAGGACTCAAAAATATTTCGTAATTATTCACAACAAAATGATTTGAAACGTGTTCATACACCACAAATCGCCTAAGAGACTATGACGGTTTTACCCTTTGATTTAAATTGAGTTTGATCCAAGGGCTTCATATGCTTTAAATATATATAATATCTATTCAAGGAGTCAAAAATATTTTGTAAATATTGACAACAAAAAAATTGAGTAATACCTTTTCAAGGACTAAAAAAATATTTGGTAATTATTCCCAACAAAATGATTTGAAAGGTGTTCATTCACCACAAATCGCCTAAGAGACTATGACGGTTTTGTCCATTGATTTGCATTGAGTTTGATCAAAGGACTTCATATGCATTAAATATATCTAACACCTATTCAAAGACTCAAAAATATTTTGTTATTATTCACAACCAAATGATTTGAAAGGTGTTCATTCACCACAAATTGTCTAAGAGACTATGACGGTTTTACCCTTTGTTTTGTATTGAGTTTGATCCAAGGGCTTCATATCCTTTAAATAGACCTAAAACCTATTCAAGGACTCAAAAATATTTGGTGATTATTCACAACCAAAATAATTTGAAAGATGTTCATACACCATAAATCGCCTAAGAGACTATGACGGTATTACCCTTTAATTTGACATAAGTTTGATCCAAATGCTTCATATGATTAAAATATATCTAATACCCATTCAAGGAGTTAAAAATATTTTGGTAATTAATCACAAACAATGATTTGAAAGGTGTTTATACACCACAAATCCCCTAATAGACTATGACGGTTTTACCCTTTGATTTGAATTGAGTTTGATCGAAGGATTTCATATTCTTTAAATCAATCTAATACCTATTCAAGGACTCAAATTTTTTTGGTAATTATTCACAACAAAAGGATTTGAAAGGTGTTCATTCACCACAAATAGTCTAAGAGACTATGACGGTTTTACCCTTTGTTTTGATTTGGGTTTGATCCAAGGGCTTCATATGCTTTAAATAGATCTTTTACCTATTCGAGGACTCAAAAATAAATTGTAATTATTCACAACAAAATAATTTGAAAGGTGTTCATTCACCACAAATCGCCTAAGTGACTATGACGATTTTACCCTTTGATTTAAATGGAGTTTGATCCAAGGGCTTCATATGCTTTAAATATATCTAACACCTATTCAAGGACTCAAAAATATTTGGTTATTATTCACAACCAAAATAATTTGAAAGGTGTTCATACACCACAAATCGCCTAAGAGACTATGACGATTTTACCCTTTGATTTGAAATAAGTTTGATCCAAATGCTTCATATGATTAAAATATATCTAATACCCATTCAAGCAGTTAAAAATATTTTGTTAATTAATCACAAACAATGATTTGAAAGGTGTTTATACACCACAAATCCCCTACGAGACTATGATGGTTTTACCCTTTGATTTGAATTGAGTTTGATCGAAGGACTTCATATGCTTTAAATCAATCTAATACCTATTCAAGGACTCAAAATTTTTTGGTAATTATTCACAACAAAAGGATTTGAAAGGTGTTCATTCACCACAAATCGTCTAAGGGACTATGACGGTTTTTACCCTTTGTTTTGAATTGGGTTTGATCCAAGGGCTTCATATGCTTTAAATAGATCTAACACCTATTCAAGGACTCAAAAATATTTGGTGATTATTCACAACCAAAATAATTTGAAAGGTGTTCATACACCACAAATCGCCTAAGGGACTATGACGATTTTACCCTTTGATTTGACATAAGTTTGATCCAAATGCTTCATATGATTAAAATATATCTAATACCCATTCAAGGAGTTAAAAATATTTTGGTAATTAATCACAAACAATGATTTGAAAGGTGCTTATACACCACAAATCCCCTACGAGACTATGACGGTTTTACCCTTTGATTTGAATTGAGATTGATCGAAGGACTTCATATGCTTTAAATCAATCTAATACCTATTCAAGGACTCAAAATTTTTTGGTAATTATTCACAACAAAAGGATTTGAAAGGTGTTCATTCGCCACAAAACGTCTAAGAGACTATGACGGTTTTACCCTTTGTTTTGAATTGGGTTTGATCCAAGGGCTTCATATGCTTTAAATAGATCTATTACCTATTCGAGGACTCAAAAATAAATTGTAATTATTCACAACAATATGATTTGAAAGGTGTTCATTCACCACAAATCGCTTAAGTGACTATGACAATTTTAGCCTGTGATTTAAATGGAGTTTGATCCAAGGGCTTCCTATGATCTAAATATATCTAACACCTGTTCAAAGACTCAAAAATATTTGGTTATTATTCACAACCAAAATAATTTGAAAGGTGTATACACCACAAATCGCCTAAGAGACTATGACAGTTTTACCCTTTGATTTGAAATAAGTTTGATCCAAATGCTTCATATGATTAAAATATATCTAATACCCATTCAAGCAATTAAAAATATTTTGTTAATTAATCACAAACAATGAATTGAAAGGTGTTTATACACCACAAATCCACTACGAGACTATGACGGTTTTACCCTTTGATTTGAATTGAGTTTGATCGAAGGACTTCATATGCTTTAAATCAATCTAATACCTATTCAAGGACTCAAATTTTTTTGGTAATTATTCACAACAAAAGCATTTGAAAGGTGTTCATTCACCACAAATCGTCTAAGAGACTATGACGGTTTTACCCTTTGTTTTGAATTGGGTTTGATCCAAGGGCTTCATATGCTTTAAATAGATCTATTACCTATTCGAGGACTCAAAAATAAATTGTAATTATTCACAACAAAATGATTTGAAAGGTGTTCATTCACCACAAATCGCCTAAGTGACTATGACGATTTTACCCTTTGATTTAAATGGAGTTTTATCCAAGGGCTTCATATGCTTTAAATATATCTAACACCTATTCAAGGACTCAAAAATATTTGGTTATTATTCACAACCAAAATAATTTGAAAGGTGTTCATACACCACAAATCGCCTAAGAGACTATGACGATTTTACCCTTTGATTTGAAATAAGTTTGATCCAAATGCTTCATATGATTAAAATATATCTAATACCCATTCAAGCAGTTAAAAATATTTTGTTAATTAATCACAAACAATGATTTGAAAGGTGTTTATACACCACAAATCCCCTACGAGACTATGATGGTTTTACCCTTTGATTTGAATTGAGTTTGATCGAAGGACTTCATATGCTTTAAATCAATCTAATACCTATTCAAGGACTCAAAATTTTTTGGTAATTATTCACAACAAAAGGATTTGAAAGGTGTTCATTCACCACAAATCGTCTAAGAGACTATGACGGTTTTACCCTTTGTTTTGAATTGGGTTTGATCCAAGGGCTTCATATGCTTTAAATAGATCTAACACCTATTCAAGGACTCAAAAATATTTGGTGATTATTCACAATCAAAATAATTTGAAAGGTGTTCATACACCACAAATCGCCTAAGGGACTATGACGATTTTACCCTTTGATTTGACATAAGTTTGATCCAAATGCTTCATATGATTAAAATATATCTAATACCCATTCAAGGAGTTAAAAATATTTTGGTAATTAATCACAAACAATGATTTGAAAGGTGCTTATACACCACAAATCCCCTACGAGACTATGACGGTTTTACCCTTTGATTTGAATTGAGTTTGATCGAAGGACTTCATATGCTTTAAATCAATCTAATACCTATTCAAGGACTCAAAATTTTTTGGTAATTATTCACAACAAAAGGATTTGAAAGGTGTTCATTCACCACAAAACGTCTAAGAGACTATGACGGTTTTACCCTTTGTTTTGAATTGGGTTTGATCCAAGGGCTTCATATGCTTTAAATAGATCTATTACCTATTCGAGGACTCAAAAATAAATTGTAATTATTCACAACAAAATGATTTGAAAGGTGTTCATTCACCACAAATCGCCTAAGTGACTATGACAATTTTAGCCTGTGATTTAAATGGAGTTTGATCCAAGGGCTTCATATGATTTAAATATATCTAACACCTGTTCAAAGACTCAAAAATATTTGGTTATTATTCACAACCAAAATAATTTGAAAGGTGTATACACCACAAATCGCCTAAGAGACTATGACGGTTTTACCCTTTTGATTTGAAATAAGTTTGATCCAAATGCTTCATATGATTAAAATATATCTAATACCCATTCAAGCAGTTAAAAATATTTTGTTAATTAATCACAAACAATGAATTGAAAGGTGTTTAAACACCACAAATCCACTACGAGACTATGACGGTTTTACCCTTTGATTTGAATTGACTTTGATCGAAGGACTTCATATGCTTTAAATCAATCTAATACCTATTCAAGGACTCAAATTTTTTTGGTAATTATTCACAACAAAAGCATTTGAAAGGTGTTCATTCACCACAAATCGTCTAAGAGACTATGACGGTTTTACCCTTTGTTTTGAATTGGGTTTGATCAAAGGGCTTCATATGCTTTAAATAGATCTATTACCTATTCGAGGACTCAAAAATAAATTGTAATTATTCACAACAAAATGATTTGAAAGGTGTTCATTCACCACAAATCGCCTAAGTGACTATGACGATTTTACCCTTTGATTTAAATGGAGTTTGATCCAAGGGCTTCATATGCTTTAAATATATCTAACACCTATTCAAGGACTCAAAAATATTTGGTTATTATTCACAACCAAAATAATTTGAAAGGTGTTCATACACCACAAATCGCCTAAGAGACTATGACGATTTTACCCTTTGATTTGAAATAAGTTTGATCCAAATGCTTCATATGATTAAAATATATCTAATACCCATTCAAGCAGTTAAAAATATTTTGTTAATTAATCACAAACAATGATTTGAAAGGTGTTTATACACCACAAATCCCCTACGAGACTATGATGGTTTTACCCTTTGATTTGAATTGAGTTTGATCGAAGGAATTCATATGCTTTAAATCAATCTAATACCTATTCAAGGACTCAAAATTTTTTGGTAATTATTCACAACAAAAGGATTTGAAAGGTGTTCATTCACCACAAATCGTCTAAGAGACTATGACAGTTTTACCCTTTGTTTCGAATTGGGTTTGATCCAAGGGCTTCATATGCTTTAAATAGATCTAACACCTATTCAAGGACTCAAAAATATTTGGTGATTATTCACAACCAAAATAATTTGAAAGGTGTACATACACCACAAATCGCCTAAGGGACTATGACGATTTTACCCTTTGATTTGACATAAGTTTGATCCAAATGCTTCATATGATTAAAATATATCTAATACCCATTCAAGGAGTTAAAAATATTTTGGTAATTAATCACAAACAATGATTTGAAAGGTGCTTATACACCACAAATCCCCTACGAGACTATGACGGTTTTACCCTTTGATTTGAATTGAGTTTGATCGAAGGACTTCATATGCTTTAAATCAATCTAATACCTATTCAAGGACTCAAAATTTTTTGGTAATTATTCACAACAAAAGGATTTGAAAGGTGTTCATTCACCACAAAACGTCTAAGAGACTATGACGGTTTTACCCTTTGTTTTGAATTGGGTTTGATCCAAGGGCTTCATATGCTTTAAATAGATCTATTACCTATTCGAGGACTCAAAAATAAATTGTAATTATTCACAACAAAATGATTTGAAAGGTGTTCATTCACCACAAATCGCCTAAGTGACTATGACAATTTTAGCCTGTGATTTAAATGGAGTTTGATCCAAGGGCTTCATATGATTTAAATATATCTAACACCTGTTCAAAGACTCAAAAATATTTTGTTATTATTCACAACCAAAATAATTTGAAAGGTGTATACACCACAAATCGCCTAAGAGACTATGACGGTTTTACCCTTTGATTTGAAATAAGTTTGATCCAAATGCTTCATATGATTAAAATATATCTAATACCCATTCAAGCAGTTAAAAATATTTTGTTAATTAATCACAAACAATGAATTGAAAGGTGTTTATACACCACAAATCCACTACGAGACTATGACGGTTTTACCCTTTGATTTGAATTGAGTTTGATCGAAGGACTTCATATGCTTTAAATCAATCTAATACCTATTCAAGGACTCAAATTTTTTTGGTAATTATTCACAACAAAAGCATTTGAAAGGTGTTCATTCACCACAAATCGTCTAAGAGACTATGACGGTTTTACCCTTTGTTTTGAATTGGGTTTGATCAAAGGGCTTCATATGCTTTAAATAGATCTATTACCTATTCGAGGACTCAAAAATAAATTGTAATTATTCACAACAAAATGATTTGAAAGGTGTTCATTCACCACAAATCGCCTAAGTGACTATGACGATTTTACCCTTTGATTTAAATGGAGTTTGATCCAAGGGCTTCATATGCTTTAAATATATCTAACACCTATTCAAGGACTCAAAAATATTTGGTTATTATTCACAACCAAAATAATTTGAAAGGTGTTCATACACCACAAATCGCCTAAGAGACTATGACGATTTTACCCTTTGATTTGAAATAAGTTTGATCCAAATGCTTCATATGATTAAAATATATCTAATACCCATTCAAGCAGTTAAAAATATTTTGTTAATTAATCACAAACAATGATTTGAAAGGTGTTTATACACCACAAATCCCCTACGAGACTATGATGGTTTTACCCTTTGATTTGAATTGAGTTTGATCGAAGGAATTCATATGCTTTAAATCAATCTAATACCTATTCAAGGACTCAAAATTTTTTGGTAATTATTCACAACAAAAGGATTTGAAAGGTGTTCATTCACCACAAATCGTCTAAGAGACTATGACGGTTTTACCCTTTGTTTCGAATTGGGTTTGATCCAAGGGCTTCATATGCTTTAAATAGATCTAACACCTATTCAAGGACTCAAAAATATTTGGTGATTATTCACAACCAAAATAATTTGAAAGGTGTACATACACCACAAATCGCCTAAGGGACTATGACGATTTTACCCTTTGATTTGACATAAGTTTGATCCAAATGCTTCATATGATTAAAATATATCTAATACCCATTCAAGGAGTTAAAAATATTTTGGTAATTAATCACAAACAATGATTTGAAAGGTGCTTATACACCACAAATCCCCTACGAGACTATGACGGTTTTACCCTTTGATTTGAATTGAGTTTGATCGAAGGACTTCATATGCTTTAAATCAATCTAATACCTATTCAAGGACTCAAAATTTTTTGGTAATTATTCACAACAAAAGGATTTGAAAGGTGTTCATTCACCACAAAACGTCTAAGAGACTATGACGGTTTTACCCTTTGTTTTGAATTGGGTTTGATCCAAGGGCTTCATATGCTTTAAATAGATCTATTACCTATTCGAGGACTCAAAAATAAATTGTAATTATTCACAACAAAATGATTTGAAAGGTGTTCATTCACCACAAATCGCCTAAGTGACTATGACAATTTTAGCCTGTGATTTAAATGGAGTTTGATCCAAGGGCTTCATATGATTTAAATATATCTAACACCTGTTCAAAGACTCAAAAATATTTTGTTATTATTCACAACCAAAATAATTTGAAAGGTGTATACACCACAAATCGCCTAAGAGACTATGACGGTTTTACCCTTTGATTTGAAATAAGTTTGATCCAAATGCTTCATATGATTAAAATATATCTAATACCCATTCAAGCAGTTAAAAATATTTTGTTAATTAATCACAAACAATGAATTGAAAGGTGTTTATACACCACAAATCCACTACGAGACTATGACGGTTTTACCCTTTGATTTGAATTGAGTTTGATCGAAGGACTTCATATGCTTTAAATCAATCTAATACCTATTCAAGGACTCAAATTTTTTTGGTAATTATTCACAACAAAAGCATTTGAAAGGTGTTCATTCACCACAAATCGTCTAAGAGACTATGACGGTTTTACCCTTTGTTTTGAATTGGGTTTGATCCAAGGGCTTCATATGCTTTAAATAGATCTATTACCTATTCGAGGACTCAAAAATAAATTGTAATTATTCACAACAAAATGATTTGAAAGGTGTTCATTCACCACAAATCGCCTAAGTGACTATGACGATTTTACCCTTTGATTTAAATGGAGTTTGATCCAAGGGCTTCATATGCTTTAAATATATCTAACACCTATTCAAGGACTCAAAAATATTTGGTTATTATTCACAACCAAAATAATTTGAAAGGTGTTCATACACCACAAATCGCCTAAGAGACTATGACGATTTTACCCTTTGATTTGAAATAAGTTTGATCCAAATGCTTCATATGATTAAAATATATCTAATACCCATTCAAGCAGTTAAAAATATTTTGTTAATTAATCACAAACAATGATTTGAAAGGTGTTTATACACCACAAATCCCCTACGAGACTATGATGGTTTTACCCTTTGATTTGAATTGAGTTTGATCGAAGGAATTCATATGCTTTAAATCAATCTAATACCTATTCAAGGACTCAAAATTTTTTGGTAATTATTCACAACAAAAGGATTTGAAAGGTGTTCATTCACCACAAATCGTCTAAGAGACTATGACAGTTTTACCCTTTGTTTTGAATTGGGTTTGATCCAAGGGCTTCATATGCTTTAAATAGATCTAACACCTATTCAAGGACTCAAAAATATTTGGTGATTATTCACAACCAAAATAATTTGAAAGGTGTACATACACCACAAATCGCCTAAGGGACTATGACGATTTTACCCTTTGATTTGACATAAGTTTGATCCAAATGCTTCATATGATTAAAATATATCTAATACCCATTCAAGGAGTTAAAAATATTTTGGTAATTAATCACAAACAATGATTTGAAAGGTGCTTATACACCACAAATCCCCTACGAGACTATGACGGTTTTACCCTTTGATTTGAATTGAGTTTGATCGAAGGACTTCATATGCTTTAAATCAATCTAATACCTATTCAAGGACTCAAAATTTTTGGTAATTATTCACAACAAAAGGATTTGAAAGGTGTTCATTCACCACAAAACGTCTAAGAGACTATGACGGTTTTACCCTTTGTTTTGAATTGGGTTTGATCCAAGGGCTTCATGTGCTTTAAATAGATCTATTACCTATTCGAGGACTCAAAAATAAATTGTAATTATTCACAACAAAATGATTTGAAAGGTGTTCATTCACCACAAATCGCCTAAGTGACTATGACAATTTTAGCCTGTGATTTAAATGGAGTTTGATCCAAGGGCTTCATATGATTTAAATATATCTAACACCTGTTCAAAGACTCAAAAATATTTTGTTATTATTCACAACCAAAATAATTTGAAAGGTGTATACACCACAAATCGCCTAAGAGACTATGACGGTTTTACCCTTTGATTTGAATTAAGTTTGATCCAAATGCTTCATATGATTAAAATATATCTAATACCCATTCAAGCAGTTAAAAATATTTTGTTAATTAATCACAAACAATGAATTGAAAGGTGTTTATACACCACAAATCCACTACGAGACTATGACGGTTTTACCCTTTGATTTGAATTGAGTTTGATCGAAGGACTTCATATGCTTTAAATCAATCTAATACCTATTCAAGGACTCAAATTTTTTTGGTAATTATTCACAACAAAAGCATTTGAAAGGTGTTCATTCACCACAAATCGTCTAAGAGACTATGACGGTTTTACCCTTTGTTTTGAATTGGGTTTGATCCAAGGGCTTCATATGCTTTAAATAGATCTATTACCTATTCGAGGACTCAAAAATAAATTGTAATTATTCACAACAAAATGATTTGAAAGGTGTTCATTCACCACAAATCGCCTAAGTGACTATGACGATTTTACCCTTTGATTTAAATGGAGTTTGATCCAAGGGCTTCATATGCTTTAAATATATCTAACACCTATTCAAGGACTCAAAAATATTTGGTTGTTATTCACAACCAAAATAATTTGAAAGGTGCTCATACACCACAAATCGCTTAAGAGACTATGACGGTTTTACCCTTTGATTTGAAATAAGTTTGATCCAAATGCTTCATATGATTAAAATATATCTAATACCCATTCAAGTATTTAAAATATTTTGGTAATTAATCACAAACAATGATTTGAAAGGTGTTTATACACCACAAATCCCCTACGAGACTATGACGATTTTACCCTTTGATTTGAATTGAGTTTGATCGAAGGACTTCATAAGCTTTAAATAAATCAAAAACCTATTCAAGGACTCAAAAATATTTGTTAATTTTTCACAAAAAAATAATTTGAAAGATGTTCATTCACCACAAATCGTCTAAGAGACCATGACGGTTTTACCATTTGTTTTGAATTGAGTTTGATCCAAGGGCTTCATATGCTTTAGATATATCTAATACCTATTCAAGGAGTCATAAATATTTTTTAAAAATTCACAACAAAATAATTTGAAAGGTGTTCATACACCACAAATCGCCTTAGAGACTATGACGGTTTTACCCTTAGATTTAAATTGAGTTTTATCCAAGGGCTTCATATGCTTTAAATATACCTAATACCTATTCAAGGAGTCAAAAACATTTTGTAAATATTCACAACAAAATAATATGAAAGGTGTTCAGACACCACAACTCGCCTAAGAGACTATGACGGTTTTACCCTTTGATTTGGAATAAGTTTAATCCAAGGGCTTCATATGATTGAAATATGCCTAATACCAATTCAAGGAGTTAAAAGTATTTGGTAATTAAGCACCAAAAATGATTTAAAAGGTGTTCATACACCAAAAATTGCCTAATAGATGTAACAGCCGGAATTTTAAGCAGCTTGGGTTTAAAGTAATTATATTAAGTTATTCATATAGGATTATAGGGTTCTAAGGTATTAGATGAAAGATAGTTACTTGGAGATGTCAGTTATGTTAAGTTCCAATTGGTTTTAGTGCTTAAAGTAGATTAGAATACTCTCCAACACCATATGAGGACAAAAGTGGGAAAGATCTATCATTCTTATTGGTTAGGAAGGTTTTGGAAACCAATAAAGAAGTTAGAAGATCCTTAAGAACCTTATTCATTAAGATTGTGAAAATCGTATAGTGATCGTTTTATCGGGTAGCAACGAACTTCCAGTTAGAGAGCCTTTCGGGGTTGAATCCGAGCTTAGAACCTAACCAAACTTGATATATGACATGATTGGGATGTCTTAATGTTATAATGGTCATTTATTCCCAAGAATAACGTGGCTCACTAAGGTAAATTGCTCCTTAAGTAAAAACTGGCCAGCTGAAAGTACAGCTCAGACCTTTGCTCAAAGAAGGCTGCTTAGCAGCTACTTGGGTGTCAATCTCTTAAAACCCTTTGGGTGCATAAAAGCCAACACCTCAAGCTACCACCACAAGCAAGAATCACCCAGAAAATCCATGAAACCGACCTTACCCAGAAGAGGTTTCCCTCCCCTAAGGGTACCGCCATTTACCTGCTATAAATAGCAGTTTTGGGTTTTCGGTTCTTTTCACCCAATTCTTCTTCAAAAACACCTACCTTTTCTTATATATATATCTCTTCTAGACATCCATATTTATCTGTTCAAGCCTTTGTTCAAGCCTTAAAGCCTTGGGAAGGTATAGAAAACTCCATAGAAACATCAAACAGGATGATGTAAGTACAGCTTTGCATCCTCTTGTGTTTAGCTTACCTATTCATATTCTAAAGCTTGTTTAAACTAATCCTTAGCACCTTACTTACTCAGGGGAAGCTGTAGGAAGGTTATATTGGTGAGACATGTTTATTTCATTACTCAGAGGTAATAGGAATCATATTAAGTTTGATTTTACCGAGGTATGTAACTAGTGAAGAGTAGTCAATGGTTATTGATATCTATTGTTGTTTCTGTTATGAGGTGAATGTTTTGGGATATTGATTATGGAGTTCAAGAGAGCTAACAGAACTATAGAGTTCTCGAAGTATGATATATCGATCTAAGAAAGGATTAAGCGGTTAAGGTAACTTTTATGTTCAGCAAAACCTATTTCATGCCCATGTGTTTTGTACTTCTATTTTGGTGAATTAGTTCGTATTATGGCCATAGATATGAATGTATTGTTGTTATTGAAACTGTGTTTTGGTTGACTATCAATAATATTTGTTTTGGCTGGCTAGTTTATGAACTGAAATGAAAAGTGGGCAAGGTATAGGTAGAGGAGCTAAACAATAAATCAAAAATAAAGTGAAGTGGTCGAATCGAGTCCAAAGCCTATACTTGCCAGCGATTTATGTAAGGGGATTGAGCTATGCCAGTCGTATTCATTTACAAGAATGATTATCGTTTGCGAAGATTGATTTCCAAGTGATAAAACGATTTGAAATGAAAATGTTTTTAACGGGCTGAAGTAAGAGTTACGAGTTTTCCACTCATTTTGGATGTTTTCTTTGTTTTCTATTCCTTCTTATTTGCAGGAGTTAATGTTGGAAGCTCGGAGTCGAATCTAGAGCAAAGTTATGATTCAGATCTATATTGTGGGTTAAAGTCCTAAGATTTAAGTTTGGATACGAGGAGTCTGTTACAATGAGTTATGTTCTAATTTAATTCCTTTATTTTGGGATTGAGATCGAATGACTCTGTAATTAAAGTATTATATAAAGGATATTGTTTTGTGGGCCCATAACCCACAGGTCCAGGATCGTGTATTTTAAGGTTGTTTCCGCTGCAAGTTTCATCTAAAGTATTACTTATTATTATGGATTCCATGTTCATTGAAGTATGAGATTTCTAAGGGTGTTAAGCTAGCAGCTCGGGAGGCCGGGCTGTTACAAATGGTATCCGAGCAACCCTGCGACCGTGTGCTGAGTTAGCCACATAGCGGGGGTAAAAGATCTTTGGGAATGTTTGTATGTTAATTGGGTAAGTAGAGTTAATGTTCTGAGAAATAGAAGTGAAGAACAAGAGTTTAGTGATCTGTAGCTTTGGGAATGAGATTAGTAGGTTGTGTTGTGAATTGAGGTTGATCTTAGAGCTTAAGTTTTGAAGTTTCGAGGACGAAACTTATTTTAAGGGGGGTAGAATGTAACAGCCGGAATTTTAAGCAGCTTGGGTTTAAAGTAATTATATTAAGTTATTCATATAGGATTATAGGGTTCTAAGGTATTAGATGAAAGATAGTTACTTGGAGATGTCAGTTATGTTAAGTTCCAATTGGTTTTAGTGCTTAAAGTAGATTAGAATACTCTCCAACACCATATGAGGACAAAAGTGGGAAAGATCTATCATTCTTATTGGTTAGGAAGGTTTTGGAAACCAATAAAGAAGTTAGAAGATCCTTAAGAACCTTATTCATTAAGATTGTGAAAATCGTATAGTGATCGTTTTATCGGGTAGCAACGAACTTCCAGTTAGAGAGCCTTTCGGGGTTGAATCCGAGCTTAGAACCTAACCAAACTTGATATATGACATGCTTGGGATGTCTTAATGTTATAATGGTCATTTATTCCCAAGAATAACGTGGCTCACTAAGGTAAATTGCTCCTTAAGTAAAAACTGGCCAGCTGAAAGTACAGCTCAGACCTTTGCTCAAAGAAGGCTGCTTAGCAGCTACTTGGGTGTCAATATCTTAAAACCCTTTGGGTGCATGAAAGCCAACACCTCAAGCTACCACCACAAGCAAGAATCACCCAGAAAATCCATGAAACCGACCTTACCCAGAAGAGGTTTCCCTCCCCTAAGGGTACCGCCATTTACCTGCTATAAATAGCAGTTTTGGGTTTTCGGTTCTTTTCACCCAATTCTTCTTCAAAAACACCTACCTTTTCTTATATATATCTCTTCTAGACATCCATATTTATCTGTTCAAGCCTTTGTTCAAGCCTTAAAGCCTTGGGAAGGTATAGAAAACTCCATAGAAACATCAAACAGGATGCTGTAAGTACAGCTTTGCATCCTCTTGTGTTTAGCTTACCTATTCATATTCTAAAGCTTGTTTAAACTAATCCTTAGCACCTTACTTACTCAGGGGAAGCTGTAGGAAGGTTATATTGGTGAGACATGTTTATTTCATTACTCAGAGGTAATAGGAATCATATTAAGTTTGATTTTACCGAGGTATGTAACTAGTGAAGAGTAGTCAATGGTTATTGATATCTATTGTTGTTTCTGTTATGAGGTGAATGTTTTGGGATATTGATTATGGAGTTCAAGAGAGCTAACAGAACCATAGAGTTCTCGAAGTATGATATATCGATCTAAGAAAGGATTAAGCGGTTAAGGTAACTTTTATGTTCAGCAAAACCTATTTCATGCCCATGTGTTTTGTACTTCTATTTTGGTGAATTAGTTCGTATTATGGCCATAGATATGAATGTATTGTTGTTATTGAAACTGTGTTTTGGTTGACTATCAATAATATTTGTTTTGGCTGGCTAGTTTATGAACTGAAATGAAAAGTGGGCAAGGTATAGGTAGAGGAGCTAAACAATAAATCAAAAATAAAGTGAAGTGGTCGAATCGAGTCCAAAGCCTATACTTGCCAGCGATTTATGTAAGGGGATTGAGCTATGCCAGTCGTATTCATTTACAAGAATGATTATCGTTTGCGAAGATTGATTTCCAAGTGATAAAACGATTTGAAATGAAAATGTTTTTAACGGGCTGAAGTAAGAGTTACGAGTTTTCCACTCATTTTGGATGTTTTCTTTGTTTTCTATTCCTTCTTATTTGCAGGAGTTAATGTTGGAAGCTCGGAGTCGAATCTAGAGCAAAGTTATGATTCAGATCTATATTGTGGGTTAAAGTCCTAAGATTTAAGTTTGGATACGAGGAGTCTGTTACAATGAGTTATGTTCTAATTTAATTCCTTTATTTTGGGATTGAGATCGAATGACTCTGTAATTAAAGTATTATATAAAGGATATCATAACCCACAGGTCCAGGATCGTGTATTTTAAGGTTGTTTCCGCTGCAAGTTTCATCTAAAGTATTACTTATTATTATGGATTCCATGTTCATTGAAGTATGAGATTTCTAAGGGTGTTAAGCTAGTAGCTCGGGAGGCCGGGCTGTTACAAATGGTATCCGAGCAACCCTGCGACCGTGTGCTGAGTTAGCCACATAGCGGGGGTAAAAGATCTTTGGGAATGTTTGTATGTTAATGGGGTAAGTAGAGTTAATGTTCTGAGAAATAGAAGTGAAGAACAAGAGTTTAGTGATCTGTAGCTTTGGGAATGAGATTAGTAGGTTGTGTTGTGAATTGAGGTTGATCTTAGAGCTTAAGTTTTGAAGTTTCGAGGACGAAACTTATTTTAAGGGGGGTAGAATGTAACAGCCGGAATTTTAAGCAGCTTGGGTTTAAAGTAATTATATTAAGTTATTCATATAGGATTATAGGGTTCTAAGGTATTAGATGAAAGATAGTTACTTGGAGATGTCAGTTATGTTAAGTTCCAATTGGTTTTAGTGCTTAAAGTAGATTAGAATACTCTCCAACACCATATGAGGACAAAAGTGGGAAAGATCTATCATTCTTATTGGTTAGGAAGGTTTTGGAAACCAATAAAGAAGTTAGAAGATCCTTAAGAACCTTATTCATTAAGATTGTGAAAATCGTATAGTGATCGTTTTATCGGGTAGCAACGAACTTCCAGTTAGAGAGCCTTTCGGGGTTGAATCCGAGCTTAGAACCTAACCAAACTTGATATATGACATGCTTGGGATGTCTTAATGTTATAATGGTCATTTATTCCCAAGAATAACGTAGCTCACTAAGGTAAATTGCTCCTTAAGTAAAAACTGGCCAGCTGAAAGTACAGCTCAGACCTTTGCTCAAAGAAGGCTGCTTAGCAGCTACTTGGGTGTCAATCTCTTAAAACCCTTTGGGTTCATGAAAGTCAACACCTCAAGCTACCACCACAAGCAAGAATCACCCAGAAAATCCATGAAACCGACCTTACCCAGAAGAGGTTTCCCTCCCCTAAGGGTACCGCCATTTACCTGCTATAAATAGCAGTTTTGGGTTTTCGGTTCTTTTCACCCAATTCTTCTTCAAAAACACCTACCTTTTCTTATATATATCTCTTCTAGACATCCATATTTATCTGTTCAAGCCTTTGTTCAAGCCTTAAAGCCTTGGGAAGGTATAGAAAACTCCATAGAAACATCAAACAGGATGCTGTAAGTACAGCTTTGCATCCTCTTGTGTTTAGCTTACCTATTCATATTCTAAAGCTTGTTTAAACTAATCCTTAGCACCTTACTTACTCAGGGGAAGCTGTAGGAAGGTTATATTGGTGAGACATGTTTATTTCATTACTCAGAGGTAATAGGAATCATATTAAGTTTGATTTTACCGAGGTATGTAACTAGTGAAGAGTAGTCAATGGTTATTGATATCTATTGTTGTTTCTGTTATGAGGTGAATGTTTTGGGATATTGATTATGGAGTTCAAGAGAGCTAACAGAACCATAGAGTTCTCGAAGTATGATATATCGATCTAAGAAAGGATTAAGCGGTTAAGGTAACTTTTATGTTCAGCAAAACCTATTTCATGCCCATGTGTTTTGTACTTCTATTTTGGTGAATTAGTTCGTATTATGGCCATAGATATGAATGTATTGTTGTTATTGAAACTGTGTTTTGGTTGACTATCAATAATATTTGTTTTGGCTGGCTAGTTTATGAACTGAAATGAAAAGTGGGCAAGGTATAGGTAGAGGAGCTAAACAATAAATCAAAAATAAAGTGAAGTGGTCGAATCGAGTCCAAAGCCTATACTTGCCAGCGATTTATGTAAGGGGATTGAGCTATGCCAGTCGTATTCATTTACAAGAATGATTATCGTTTGCGAAGATTGATTTCCAAGTGATAAAACGATTTGAAATGAAAATGTTTTTAACGGGCTGAAGTAAGAGTTACGAGTTTTCCACTCATTTTGGATGTTTTCTTTGTTTTCTATTCCTTCTTATTTGCAGGAGTTAATGTTGGAAGCTCGGAGTCGAATCTAGAGCAAAGTTATGATTCAGATCTATATTGTGGGTTAAAGTCCTAAGATTTAAGTTTGGATACGAGGAGTCTGTTACAATGAGTTATGTTCTAATTTAATTCCTTTATTTTGGGATTGAGATCGAATGACTCTGTAATTAAAGTATTATATAAAGGATATTGTTTTGTGGGCCCATAACCCACAGGTCCAGGATCGTGTATTTTAAGGTTGTTTCCCCTGCAAGTTTCATCTAAAGTATTACTTATTATTATGGATTCCATGTTCATTGAAGTATGAGATTTCTAAGGGTGTTAAGCTAGCAGCTCGGGAGGCCGGGCTGTTACAATAGACTATGATGCTTTTACCGTTTGAATCTAATTGAGTTAGATCCAAGGGCTTCATATGATTTAAATATATCTAATATCTATTCAAGGACTCAAATTTTTTGGTAATTATTCAATACAAAATGATTTGAAAGGTTTTCATACACCACAAATCGCCTAAGAGACTATCACGATTTTACCCTTTGATATGAAATAAGTTTGATCCATGGGTTTCACATGATTGAAATATATCTAATACCTATTGAAGGAGTCAATAATATTTGGTAATTAATCACAAAAAATGATTTGAAAGGTGTTCATTCACCACAAATCCCCTAAGAGACTATGACGGTTTTACCCTTTGATTTGAATTGAGGTTGATCCAAGGACTTCATATGCTTTTCAAAAGATGTAATACCTTTTAAGGACTAAAAAAATATTTGGTAATTATTCCCAACAAAATGATTTGAAAGGTGTTCATTCACCACAAATCGCCTAAGAGACTATGACGATTTTGTCCTTTGATTTGAATTGAGTTTGATCGAAGGGCTTCATATCCTTTAAATAGATCAAAAACCTATTGAAGGACTCAAAAATATTTGGTGATTATTCACAACCAAAATAATTTGAAACGTGTTCATACACCATAAATCGCCTAAGAGACTATGACGGTTTTACCCTTTGATTTGACATAATTTTGATCCAAATGCTTCATATGATTAAAATATATCTAAAACCCATTCAAGGAGTTAAAAATATTTTGGTAATTAATCACAAACAATGATTTGAAAGGTGTTTATACACCACAAATCCCCTACGAGACTATGACGGTTTTACCCTTTGATTTGAATTGAGTTTGATCGAAGGACTTAATATGATTTAAATAAATATAATACCTATTCAAGGACTCAAATTTTTTTGGTAATTATTCACAACAAAATGATTTGAAAGGTGTTCATTCACCACAAAATTGCCTAAGAGACTATGACGATTTTACCCTTTGTTTTGAATTGAGTTTGATCCAAGGGCTTCATATGCTTTAAATAGATCTATTACCTATTCGAGGACTCAAAAGTAAATTGTAATTATTCACAACAAAATGATTTGAAAGGTGTTCATTCACCACAAATCGCCTAAGTGACTATGACGGTTTTACCCTTTGATTTAAATGGAGTTTGATCCAAGGGCTTCATATGCTTTAAATATATCTAACACCTATTCAAGGACTCAAAAATATTTGGTTATTATTCACAACCAAAATAATTTGAAAGGTATTCATACACAACAAATTGCCTAAGAGACTATGACGGTTTTACCCTTTGATTTGAAATAAGTTTGATCCAAATGTTTCATATGATTAAAATATATCTAATACCCATTCAAGGAGTTAAAAATATTTTGGTAATTAATCACAAACAATGATTTGAAAGGTGTTTATACACCACAAATCCCCTACGATACTATGACGATTTTACCCTTTGATTTGAATTGAGTTTGATCGAAGGACTTCATAAGCTTTAAATAGATCTAAAACCTATTCAAGGACTCAAAAATATTTGGTAATTTTTCACAAAAAAATGATTTGAAAGATGTTCATTCACCACAAATAGTCTAAGAGACCATGACGGTTTTACCATTTGTTTTGAATTGAGTTTGATCCAAGGGCTTCATATGCTTTAAATATATCTAATACCTATTCAAGGAGTCATAAATATTTTTTAAATATTCACAACAAAATAATATGAAAGGTGTTCAGACACCACAACTCGCCTAAGAGACTATGATGGTTTTACCCTTTGATTTGAAATAAGTTTAATTTAAGGGCTTCATATGATTGAAATATACTTAATACCAATTCAAAGAGTGAAAAGTATTTGGTAATTAAGCACCAAAAATGATTTAAAAGGTGTTCATACACCAAAAATTGCCAAAGAGACTATGACGCTTTTACCCTTTGAATCTAATTGAGTTAGATCCAAGGGCTTCATATGATTTAAATATATCTAATATCTATTCAAGGACTCAATTTTTTTTGGTAATTATTCAATACGAAATGATTTGAAAGGTTTTTATACACCACAAATCGCCTAAGAGACTATGACGATTTTACCCTTTGATATGAAATAAGTTTGATCCATGGGTTTCACATGATTGAAATATATCTAATACCTATTGAAGGAGTCAACAATATTTGGTAATTAAGCACAAAAAATGATTTGAAAGGTGTTCATACACCACAAATCCCCTAAGAGACTATGACGGTTTTACCCTTTGATTTGAATTGAGGTTGATCCAAGGACTTCATATGCTTTTAAAAGATGTAATACCTTTTCAAGGACTAAAAAAATATTTGGTAATTATTCCCAACAAAATGATTTGAAAGGTGTTCATTCACCACAAATCGCCTAAGAGACTATGACGGTTTTGTCCATTGATTTGAATTGAGTTTGATCCAAGGACTTCATATGCATTAAATATATCCAACACCTATTCAAAGACTCAAAAATATTTGGTTATTATTCACAACCAAATGATTTGAAAGGTGTTCATTCACCACAAATCGTCTAAGAGACTATGACGGTTTTACCCTTTGTTTTGTATTGAGTTTGATCCAAGGGCTTCATATCCTTTAAATAGACCTAAAACCTATTCAAGGACTCAAAAATATTTGGTGATTATTCACAACCAAAATAATTTGAAAGGTGTTCATACACCATAAATCGCCTAAGAGACTATGACGGTATTACCCTTTGATTTGACATAAGTTTGATCCAAATGCTTCTTATGATTAAAATATATCTAATACCCATTCAAGGAGTTAAAAATATTTTGTTAATTAATCACAAACAATGATTTGAAAGGTGTTTATACACCACAAATCCCCTACGAGACTATGATGGTTTTACCCTTTGATTTGAATTGAGTTTGATCGAAGGACTTCATATGCTTTAAATCAATCTAATACCTATTCAAGGACTCAAAATTTTTTGGTAATTATTCACAACAAAAGGATTTGAAAGGTGTTCATTCACCACAAATCGTCTAAGAGACTATGACGGTTTTACCCTTTGTTTTGAATTGGGTTTGATCCAAGGGCTTCATATGCTTTAAATAGATCTAACACCTATTCAAGGACTCAAAAATATTTGGTGATTATTCACAACCAAAATAATTTGAAAGGTGTTCATACACCACAAATCGCCTAAGGGACTATGACGATTTTACCCTTTGATTTGACATAAGTTTGATCCAAATGCTTCATATGATTAAAATATATCTAATACCCATTCAAGGAGTTAAAAATATTTTGGTAATTAATCACAAACAATGATTTGAAAGGTGTTTATACACCACAAATCCACTACGAGACTATGACGGTTTTACCCTTTGATTTGAATTGAGTTTGATCGAAGGACTTCATATGCTTTAAATCAATCTAATACCTATTCAAGGACTCAAATTTCTTTGGTAATTATTCACAACAAAAGCATTTGAAAGGTGTTCATTCACCACAAATAGTCTAAGAGACTATGACGGTTTTACCCTTTGTTTTGAATTGGGTTTGATCCAAGGGCTTCATATGCTTTAAATAGATCTATTACCTATTCGAGGACTCAAAAATAAATTGTAATTATTCACAACAAAATGATTTGAAAGGTGTTCATTCACCACAAATCGCCTAAGTGACTATGACGATTTTACCCTTTGATTTAAATGGAGTTTGATCCAAGGGCTTCATATGCTTTAAATATATCTAACACCTTTTCAAGGACTCAAAAATATTTGGTTATTATTCACAACCAAAATAATTTGAAAGGTGTTCATACACCACAAATCGCCTAAGAGACTATGACGGTTTTACCCTTTGATTTGAAATAAGTTTGTTCCAAATGCTTCATATGATTAAAATATATCTAATACCCATTCAAGCAGTTAAAAATATTTTGTTAATTAATCACAAACAATGATTTGAAAGGTGTTTATACACCACAAATCCCCTACGAGACTATAACGGTTTTACCCTTTGATTTGAATTGAGTTTGATCGAAGGACTTCATATGCTTTAAATAGATCTAAAACCTATTCAAGGACTCAAAAATATTTGGTAATTATTCACAGAAAAATGATTTGAAAGTTGTTCATTCACCACAAATCGTCAAAGAGACCATGACGGTTTTACCATTTGGTTTGAATTGAGTTTGATCCAAGGGCTTCATATGCATTAAATATATCTAATACCTATTCAAGGAGTCATAAATATTTTGTAAATATTCACAACAAAATAATATGAAAGGTATTCATACACCACAAATCGCTTGAGAGACTATGACGGTTTTACCCTTTGATTGAAATTGAGTTTTATCCAAGGGTTTCATATGCTTTAAATATATCTAATACCTATTCAAGGATTCAAAAATACATTGTATATATTCACGACAAGATAATATGAAGGGTGTTCAGACACCAAAACTCGCCTAAGAGACTATGACGGCTTTACCCTTTGATTTGAAATAAGTTTAATCCAAGGGCTTCATATGATTGAAATATACCTAATACCAATTCAAAGAGTGAAAAGTATTTGGTAATTAAGCACCAAAAATGATTCAAAAGGTGTTCATACACCAAAAATTGCCTAAGAGACTATGACGCTTTTACCCTTTGATTTGAATTGAGTTAGATTCCAAGGGCTTCAATTGATTTAAATATATCTAATATCTATTCAAGGACTCAAATTTTTTTGGTAATTATTCAATACGAAATGATTTGAAAGGTTTTTATACAACAAAAATCGCCTAAGAGACTATGACGGTTTTACCCTTTGATATGAAATAAGTTTGATCCATGGGTTTCACATGATTGAAAGATATCTAATACCTATTGAAGGAGTCAACAATAGTTGGTAATTAAGCACAAAAAATGATTTGAAAAGTGTTCATACACCACAAACCCCTAAGAGACTATGACGGTTTTACCCTTTGATTCGAATTGAGGTTGATCCAAGGACTTCATATGCATTTAAAAGATGTAATACCTTTTCAAGGACTAAAAAAATATTTGGTAATTATTCCAACAAAATGATTTGAAAGATGTTCATTCACCACAAATCGCCTAAGAGACTATGACGGTTTTGTCCTTTGATTTGAATTGAGTTTGATCCAAGGGCTTCATATGCTTTAAATATATCTAACACCTATTCAAGGACTCAATAATATTTGGTTATTATTCACAACCAAATGATTTGAAAGGTGTTCATTCACCACAAATCGTCTAAGAGACTATGACGGTTTTACCCTTTGTTTTGAATTGAGTTTGATCCAAGGGCTTCATATCCTTTAAATAGATCTAACATCTATTCAAGGACTAAAAAATATTTTGTGATTATTCACAACCAAAATAATTTGAAAGGTGTTCATACACCATAAATAGCCTAAGAGACTATGACGGTTTTACCCTTTGATTTGACATAAGTTTGATCCAACTGCTTCATATGATTAAAATATATCTAATACCCATTTAAGGAGTTAAAAATATTTTGGTAATTAATCACAAACAATGATTTGAAAGGTGTTTATACACCACAAATCCCCTACGAGACTATGACGGTTTTACCCTTTGATTTGAATTGAGTTTGATCGAAGGACTTCATATGCTTTATATAAATCTAATACCTATTCAAGGACTCAAACTTTTTTGGTAATTATTCACAACAAAATGATTTGAAAGGTGTTCATTCACCACAAATCGCCTAAGAGACTATGACGGTTTTGTCTTTTGATTTGAATTGAGTTTGATCAAAGGGCTTCATATGATTTAAATATATCTAACACCTATTCAAGGACTCAAACATATTTGGTTATTATTCACAACCAAATGATTTGAAAAGTGTTCATTAACCACAAATCGTCTAAGAGACTATGACAGTTTTACCCTTTGTTTTCAATTGAGTTTGATGCAAGGGCTTCATATGCTTAAAATAGATCTAATACCTATTCAAGGACTCAAAAAGAATTGGTAATTATTCACAACGAAATGATTGGAAAGGTGTTCATTCACCACAAATCGTCTAAGAGACTATGACGGTTTTACCCTTTGTTTTGAATTGAGTTTGATCCAAGGGCTTCATATCCTTTAAATAGATCTAACACCTATTCAAGGAATAAAAAATATTTGGTGATTATTCACAACCAAAATAATTTGAAAGGTGTTCATACACCACAAATCGCCTAAGGGACTATGACGGTTTTACCCTTTGATTTAAGTTTGATCCAAATGCTTTATATGATTAAAATATATCTAATACCCATTCAAGGAGTTAAAAATATTTTTGTAATTAATCACAAACAATGATTTGAAAGGTGTTTATACACCACAAATCCCCTACGAGACTATGACGGTTTTACCCATTGATTTGAATTGATTTTGATCGAAGGACTTCATATGCTTTAAATAAATCTAATACCTATTCCAGGACTCAAAATTTTTTGGTAATTATTCACAACAAAATGATTTGAAAGGTGTTCATTCACCACAAATCGTGTAAGAGACTATGACGGTTTTACCCTTTGTTTTGAATTGAGTTTGATCCAAGGGCTTCATATGCTTTAAATAGATCTATTACCTATTCGAGGACTCAAAAATGAATTCTAATTATTCACAACAAAATGATTTGAAAAGTGTTCATTCACCACAAATCGCCTAAGTGACTATGACGGTTTTACCCTTTGATTTAAATGGAGTTTGATCCAAGGGCTTCATATGCTTTAAATATATCTAACACCTATTCAAGGACTCAAAAATATTTGATTATTATTCACAACCAAAATAAATTGAAAGGTGTTCATACACCACAAATCGCCTTAGAGACTATGACGATCTTACCCTTTGATTTGAAATAAGTTTGATCCAAATGCTTCATATGATTAAAATATATCTAATACCCATTCAAGGAGTTAAAAATATTTTGGTAATTAATCACAAACAATAATTTGAAAGCTGTTTATACACCACAAATACCCTACGAGACTATGACGGTTTTACCCTTTGATTTGAATTGTGTTTGATTGAAGGACTTCATATGTTTTAAAGAGATCTAAAACCTATTCAAGCACTCAAAAATATTTGGTAAGTTTTACAAAAAAATGATTTGAAAGATGTTCATTCACCACAAATCGTCTAAGAGACCATGACGGTTTTACCCTTTGTTTTGAATTGAGTTTTATCCAAGGGCTTCATATCCTTTAAATAGATCTAACACCTATTCAAGGACTAAAAAATATTTGGTGATTATTCACAACCAAAATAATTTGAAAGGTGTTCATACACCACAAATCGCCTAAGGGACTATGACGGTTTTACCCTTTGATTTGACATAAGTTTGATCCAAATGCTTTATATGATTAAAATATATCTAATACGCATTCAAGGAGTTAAATATATTTTTGTAATTAATCACAAACAATGATTTGAAAGGTGTTTATACACCACAAATCCCCTACGAGACTATGACGGTTTTACCTATTGATTTGAATTGATTTTGATCGAAGGACTTCATATGCTTTAAATAAATCTAATACCTATTCAAGGACTCAAAATTTTTTGGTAATTATTCACAACAAAATGATTTGAAAGGTGTTCATTCACCACAAATCGTGTAAGAGACTATGACGGTTTTACCCTTTGTTTTGAATTGAGTTTGATCCAAGGGCTTCATATGCTTTAAATAGATCTATTACCTATTCGAGGACTCAAAAATAAATTCTAATTATTCACAACAAAATGATTTGAAAAGTTTTCATTCACCACAAATCGCCTAAGTGACTATGACGGTTTTACCCTTTGATTTAAATGGAGTTTGATCCAAGGGCTTCATATGCTTTAAATATATCTAACACCTATTCAAGGACTCAAAAATATTTGATTATTATTCACAACCAAAATAAATTGAAAGGTGTTCATACACCACAAATCGCCTTAGAGACTATGACGATCTTACCCTTTGATTTGAAATAAGTTTGATCCAAATGCTTCATATGATTAAAATATATCTAATACCCATTCAAGGAGTTAAAAATATTTTGGTAATTAATCACAAACAATAATTTGAAAGCTGTTTATACACCACAAATACCCTACGGGACTATGACGGTTTTACCCTTTGATTTGAATTGTGTTTGATTGAAGGACTTCATATGCTTTAAAGAGATCTAAAACCTATTCAAGCACTCAAAAATATTTGGTAATTTTTACAAAAAAATGATTTGAAAGATGTTCATTCACCACAAATCGTCTAAGAGACCATGACGGTTTTACCCTTTGTTTTGAATTGAGTTTTATCCAAGGGCTTCATATCCTTTAAATAGATCTAACACCTATTCAAGGACTAAAAAATATTTGGTGATTATTCACAACCAAAATAATTTGAGAGGTGTTCATACACCACAAATCGCCTAAGGGACTATGACGGTTTTACCCTTTGATTTGACATAAGTTTGATCCAAATGCTTTATATGATTAAAATATATCTAATACGCATTCAAGGAGTTAAATATATTTTTGTAATTAATCACAACCAATGATTTGAAAGGTGTTTATACACCACAAATCCCCTACGAGACTATGACGGTTTTACCTATTGATTTGAATTGATTTTGATCGAAGGACTTCATATGCTTTAAATAAATCTAATACCTATTCAAGGACTCAAAATTTTTTGGTAATTATTCACAACAAAATGATTTGAAAGGTGTTCATTCACCACAAATCGTGTAAGAGACTATGACGGTTTTACCCTTTGTTTTGAATTGAGTTTGATCCAAGGGCTTCATATGCTTTAAATAGATCTATTACCTATTCGAGGACTCAAAAATAAATTCTAATTATTCACAACAAAATGATTTGAAAAGTGTTCATTCACCACAAATCGCCTAAGTGACTATGACGGTTTTACCCTTTGATTTAAATGGAGTTTGATCCAAGGGCTTCATATGCTTTAAATATATGTAACACCTATTCAAGGACTCAAAAATATTTGATTATTATTCACAACCAAAATAAATTGAAAGGTGTTCATACACCACAAATCGCCTTAGAGACTATGACGATCTTACCCTTTGATTTGAAATAAGTTTGATCCAAATGCTTCATATGATTAAAATATATCTAATACCCATTCAAGGAGTTAAAAATATTTTGGTAATTAATCACAAACAATAGTTTGAAAGCTGTTTATACACCACAAATACCCTACGAGACTATGACGGTTTTACCCTTTGATTTGAATTGTGTTTGATTGAAGGACTTCATATGCTTTAAAGAGATCTAAAACCTATTCAAGGACTCAAAAATATTTGGTAATTTTTACAAAAAAATTATTTGAAAGATGTTCATTCACCACAAATCGTCTAAGAGACCATGACGGTTTTACCATTTGTTTTGAATTGAGTTTTATCCAAGGGCTTCATATGCTCTAAATATATCTAATACCTATTCAAGGAGTCATAAATATTTTGTAAATATTCACAACAAAATAATTTGAAAGGTGTTCATACACCACAAATCGCCTAAGAGACTATGACGGTTTTACCCTTTGATTTAAATTGAGTTTTATCCAAGGGCTTCATATGCTTTAAATATATATAATACCTATTCAACGAGTCAAAAATATTTTGTAATTATTCACAACAAAATAATATGAAAGGTGTTCAGACACCACAACTCGCCTAAGAGACTATGACGGTTTTCCCCTTTGATTTGAAAAAAGTTTAATCCAAGGGCTTCATATGATTGAAATATACGTAATACCAATTCAAGGAGTGAAAAGTATTTGGTAATTAAGCACCAAAAATGATTTAAAAGGTGTTCATACACCAAAAATTGCCTAAGAGACTATGACGCTTTTACCGTTTCAATCTAATTGAGTTAGATCCAAGGGCTTCATATGATTTAAATATATCTAATATCTATTCAAGGACTCAAATTTTTTGGTAATTATTCAATACAAAATGATTTGAAAGGTTTTCATACACCACAAATCGCCTAAGAGACTATCACGATTTTACCCTTTGATATGAAATAAGTTTGATCCATGGGTTTCACATGATTGAAATATATCTAATACCTATTGAAGGAGTCAGCAATATTTGGTAATTAAGCACAAAAAATGATTTGAAAGGTGTTCATTCACCACAAATCGCCTAAGAGACTATGACGGTTTTCTCCTTTGATTTGAATTGAGTTTGATCCAAGGGCTTCATGTGCTTTAAATATATCTAACACCTATTCAAGGACTCAAAAATATTTGGTAATTATTCCCAACCAAATGATTTGAAAGGTGTTCATTCACCACAAATCGTCTAAGAGACTATGACGATTTTACCCTTTGTTTTGAATTGAGTTTGATCCAAGGGCTTCATATCCTTTAAATAGATCTAACACCTATTGAAGGACTAAAAAATATTTGGTGATTATTCACAACCAAAATAATTTTAAAGGTGTTCATACACCACAAATCGCCTAAGAGACTATGACGGTTTTACCCTTTGATTTGACATAAGTTTGATCCAAATGCTTCATATGATTAAAATAAATCTAATACCCATTCAAGGATTTAAAAATATTTAGGTAATTAATCACAAATAATGATTTGAAAGGTGTTTATACACCACAAATCCCCTACGAGACTATGACGGTTTTAGCCTTTGATTTGAATTGAGTTTGCTCGAAGGACTTCATATGCTTTAAATCAATTTAATACCTATTCAAGGACTCAATGTTTTTTTGTAATTATTCACAACAAAATGATTTGAAAGGTGTTCATTCACTACAAATCGTCTAATAGACTATGACTATTTTACCCTTTGTTTTGAATTGAGTTTGATCGAAGGGCTTCATATGCTTTAAATAGATCTATTACCTATTCGAGGACTCAAAAATAAATTTTAATTATTCACAACAAAATGATTTGAAAGGTGTTCATTCACCACAAATCGCCTAAGTGACTATGACGGTTTTACCCTTTGTTTTGAATTGAGTTTGATACAAGGGCTTCATATGCTTTAAATAGATCTAGTACCTATTTAAGAACTCAAAAATATTTGGTAATTATTCACAACAAAATGATTTGAAAGGTGTTCATATACCACAAAACGCCCAAGAGACTATGACGTTTTTACCCTTTGATTTAAATGGAGTTTGATCCAAGGGCTTCATATGCTTTAAATATATCTAATACCTATTCAAGGATTCAAAAATATTTGGTTATTATTCACAGCCAAAATAATTTGAAAGATGTTCATTCACCACAAATCGTCTAAGAGTCCATGACGGTTTTACCCTTTGATTTAAATTGAGTTTTATCCAAGGGATTCATATGCTTTAAATATATCTAATACCTCTTCAAGGACTCATAAATATTTTGTAAATATTCACAACAAAATAATATGAAAGGTGTTCAGACACTACAACTCGCCTAAGAGACTATGACGGTTTTACCCTTTGATTTGAAATAAGTTTAATCCAAGGGCTTCATATGATTGAAATATACCTAATACCAAATCAAGGAGTGAAAAGTATTTGGTAATTAAGCACCAAAAATGATTTAAAAGGTGTTCATACACGAAAAATTGCCTAAGAGACTATGACGCTTTTACCCATTGATTTGAATTTAGTTAGATCCAAGGGCTTCATATGATTTAAATATATCTAATATCTATTCAAGGACTCAATTTTTTTTGGTAATTATTCATTACAAAATGATTTGAAAGTTTTTCATACACCACAAATCGCCTAAGAGACTATGACGGTTTTACCCTTTGATATGAAATAAGTTTGATCCATGGGTTTCACACGATTGAAATATATCTAATACCTATTGAAGGAGTCAACAATATTTGGTAATTAACCACAAAAAATGATTTGAAAGGTGTTCATACACCACAAATCCCCTAAGAGACTATGACAGTATTACCCTTTGATTTTAATTGAGGTTGATCCAAGAACTTCATATGCTTTAAATATATCTAAAACCTATTCAAGGACTCAAAAACATTCGGTTATTATTCACAACCAAAATAATTTGAAAGGTGTTTACACACTACAAATTGCCTAAAAGAATATGACGGTTTTACCCTTTGATTTGAAATAAGTTTGATCCAAATGCTTCATATGATTAAAATATATATAATACCCATTTAAGGAGTTAAAAATATTTTGGCAATTAATCACAAACAATGATTTGAAAGATGTTTATACACCACAAATCCCCTACTAGAATATGACGGTTTTACCCTTTGATTTGAATTGAGTTTGATCGAAGGACTTCATATGCTTTAAATAGATCTAATACTTATTCAAGGACTCAAAAATATTTGGTAATTCTTCACAATAATATGATTTCAAAGATGTTCATTCACCACAAATCGTCTAAGAGACCATGACGGTTTTACCATTTGTTTTGAATTGAGTTTGATCCAAGGGCTTCATATGCTTTAAATAGATCTAGTACCTATTCAACGACTCAAAATATTTGGTAATTATTAACAACAAAATGATTTGAAAGGTGTTTATACACCACAAATCGCCTAAGTGACTATGACGGTTTTACCATTTGATTTAAATTGAGTTTGATCCAAGGGCTTCATATTCTTTAAATATATCTAACACCTATTTAAGGACTCAAAAATATTTGGTTATTATTCACAACCAAAATAATTTGAAAGGTGTCCATACACCACAAATCGCTTAAGAGACTATGACAGTTTTACCCTTTGATTTGAAATTAGTTTGATCCAAATGCTTCATATGATTAAAATATATCTAATACCCATTCAAGGACTCAAAAATATTTTGGTTATTATTCACAACCAAATGATTTGAAAGTTGTTCATTCACCACAAATCCTCTACGAGACTAAGACGGTTTTACCCTTTGTTTTGAATTGAGTTTGATCCAAGGGCTTCATATGCTTTAAATAGATCTAAAACCTATTGAAGCACTCAAAAATATTTGGTAATCTTTCACAACAAAATGATTTGAAAGATGTTCATTCATCACAAATCGTCTGAAAGACCATGACGGTTCTACCATTTGTTTTGAATTGTGTTTAATCCAAGGGCTTCATATGCTTTAAATAGATCTTGTACCTATTCAAGGACTCAAAAATATTTGATAATTATTCACAACAAAATGAATTTTAAGGTGTTCATACACCACAAATAGCCTAAGAGACTATGACTATTTTACCCATTGATGTAAATGGAGTTTGATCCAAGGGCTTCATATGCTTTAAATATATCTAACATCTATTCAAGGACTCAAAAATGTTTGGTTATTATTCACAACCAAATGATTTGAAACTTGTTCATTCACCACAAATCGTCTAAGAGACTATGACGGTTTTACCCTTTGTTTTGAATTGAGTTTGATCCAAATGCTTCATATGCTTTAAATAGATCTAGTACCTATTCAAGGACTCAAAAATATTTGGTAATTATTCAAAAAAGAATGATTTGAAAGGTGTTATTATACCACAAATCGCATAAGAGACTATGACGGTTTACCCTTTGATTTAAATGGAGTTTGATCCAAGGGCTTCATATTCTTTAAATATATCTAACACCTATTTAAGGACTCAAAAATTATTGGTTATTATTCACAACCAAATAATTTGAAAGGTGTTCATTCACCACAAATCGCCTAAGAGACTATGACGGTTTTACCCTTTGATTTGAAATAAGTTTGATCCAAATGCTTCATATGATTAGAATATATCTAATACCCATTCAAAGATTTAAAAATATTTTGGTAATTAATCACAGACAATGATTTGAAAGGAGTTTATACACCACAAATCTCCTAAGAGACTATGACGGGTTTACCCTTTGATTTGAATTGAGTTTCATCGAAGGACTTCATATGCTTTAAATAGATCTAATACCTATTCAAGGACTCAAAAACATTTGGTAATTTTTCACAACAAAATGATTTTAAAGATGTTCATTCACCACAAATCGTCTAACAGACCTTGACGTTTTTACCATTTATTTTGAATTGAGTTTGATCCAAGGGCTTCGTATGCTTTAAATAAATCTAGTACCTATTCAAGAACTCAAAAATATTTGGTAATTATTCACAACAAAAATGATTTGAAAGGTGTTAATACACCACAAATCGCCTAAGAGACTATGACGGTTTTACCCTTTGATTTAAATGGAGTTTGATCCAAGGGCTTCATATGCTTTAAATATATCTAATACCTATTCAAGGACTCACAAATATTTGGTTATTATTCAAAACCAAAATAAATTGAAAGGTGTTCATACACCACTAATCGCCTAAGAGACTATGACGGTTTTAACCTTGGATTTGAAATAAGTTTGATCCAAATGCTTCATATGATTAAAATATATCTAATACCCATTCAAGGAGTTAAAAATATTTTGGTAATTAAGCACAAACAATTATTTCAAAGCTGTTTATACACCACAAGTCCCCTACGAGACTATGACGGTTTTACCCTTTGATTTGAATTGAGTTGAATCGAAGGAATTCATATGCTTTTAATAGATCTAATACCTATCCAAGGACTCAAAATTTTTTGGTAGTTATTCACAACAGAATGATTGGAAAGGTGTTCATTCACCAGAAATCTTCTGAGAGACTATGATGGGTTTACCCTTTGATTTAAATGGAGTTTGATCCAAGGGCTTCATATGCTTTAAATATATGTAACACCTATTCAAGGACTCAAAAATATTTGATTATTATTCACAACCAAAATAAATTGAAAGGTGTTCATACACCACAAATCGCCTTAGAGACTATGACGATCTTACCCTTTGATTTGAAATAAGTTTGATCCAAATGCTTCATATGATTAAAATATATCTAATACCCATTCAAGGAATTAAAAATATTTTGGTAATTAATCAGAAACAATAATTTGAAAGCTGTTTATACACCACAAATACCCTACGAGACTAGAACGGTTTTACCCTTTGATTTAAATTGTGTTTGATTGAAGGACTTCATATGCTTTAAATAGATCTAAAACCTATTCAAGGACTCAAAAATATTTGGTAATTTTTACAAAAAAATGATTTGAAAGATGTTCATTCACCACAAATCGTCTAAGAGACCATGACGGTTTTACCATTTGTTTTGAATTGAGTTTTATCCAAGGGCTTCATATGCTCTAAATATATCTATTACCTATTCAAGGAGTCATAAATATTTTGTAAATATTCACAACAAAATAATTTGAAAGGTGTTCATACACCACAAATCGCCTAAGAGACTATGACGGTTTTACCCTTTGATTTAAATTGAGTTTTATCCAAGGGCTTCATATGCTTTAAATATATATAATACCTATTCAACGAGTCAAAAATATTTTGTAATTATTCACAAAAAAATAATATGAAAGGTGTTATGACACCACAACTCGCCAAAGAGACTATGACGATTTTCCCCTTTGATTTGAAAAAAGTTTAATCCAAGGGCTTCATATGATTGAAATATACGTAATACCAATTCAAGGAGTGAAAAGTATTTGGTAATTAAGCACCAAAAATGATTTAAAAGGTGTTCATACACCAAAAATTGCTTAAGAGACTATGACGCTTTTACCGTTTCAATCTAATTGAGTTAGATCCAAGGGCTTCATATGATTTAAATATATCTAATATCTATTGAAGGACTAAATTTTTTTGGTAATTATTCAATACAAAATGATTTGAAAGGTTTTCATACACCACAAATCGCCTAAGAGACTATCACGATTTTACCCTTTGATATGAAATAAGTTTGATCCATGGGTTTCACATGATTGAAATATATCTAATACCTATAGAAGGAGTCAACAATATTTGGTAATAAAGCACAAAAAATGATTTGAAAGGTGTTCATTCACCACAAATCGCCTAAGAGACTATGACGGTTTTCTCCTTTGATTTGAATTGAGTTTGATCCAAGGGCTTCATGTGCTTTAAATATATCTAACACCTATTCAAGGACTCAAAAATATTTGGTAATTATTCCCAACCAAATGATTTGAAAGGTGTTCATTCACCACAAATCGTCTAAGAGACTATGACGATTTTACCCTTTGTTTTGAATTGAGTTTGATCCAAGGGCTTCATATCCTTTAAATAGATCTAACACCTATTGAAGGACTCAAAAATATTTGGTGATTATTCACAACCAAAATAATTTTAAAGGTGTTCATACACCACAAATCGCGTAAGAGACTATGACGGTTTTACCCTTTGATTTGACATAAGTTTGATCCAAATGCTTCATATGATTAAAATATATCTAATACCCATTCAAGGATTTAAAAATATTTAGGTAATTAATCACAAATAATGATTTGAAAGGTGTTTATACACCACAAATCCCCTACGAGACTATGACGGTTTTAGCCTTTGATTTGAATTGAGTTTGCTCGAAGGACTTCATATGCTTTAAATCAATTTAATACCTATTCAAGGACTCAAAGTTTTTTGGTAATTATTCACAACAAAATGATTTGAAAGGTGTTCATTCACCACAAATCGTCTAATAGACTATGACTATTTTACCCTTTGTTTTGAATTGAGTTTGAACGAAGGGCTTCATATGCTTTAAATAGATCTATTACCTATTCGAGGACTCAAAAATAAATTTTAATTATTCACAACAAAATGATTTGAAAGGTGTTCATTCACCACAAATCGCCTAAGTGACTATGACGGTTTTACCCTTTGTTTTGAATTGAGTTTGATCCAAGGGCTTCATATGCTTTAAATAGATCTAGTACCTATTTAAGGACTCAAAAATATTTGGTAATTATTCACAACAAAATGATTTGAAAGGTGTTCATATACCACAAAACGCCCAAGAGACTATGACGGTTTTACCCTTTGATTTAAATGGAGTTTGATCCAAGGGCTTCATATGCTTTAAATATATCTAATACCTATTCAAGGATTCAAAAATATTTGGTTATTATTCACAACCAAAAAAATTTGAAAGGTGTTCGTACACCACAAATCACCTAAGAGACTATTACGGTTTTACCCTTTTATTTGAAATAAGTTTTTATCCAAATGCTTCATATGATTAAAATATATCTAATACCCATTCAAGGAGGTTAAAATATTTTGGTAATTAAGCGCAAACAATTATTTGAAAGGTGTTTATACACCACAAATCCCCCACGAGACTATGACGGTTTTACCCTTTGATTTGAATTGAGTTTGATCCAAGGACTTCATATGCTTTAAATAGATCTAGTACCTATTCAAGGACTCAAATGTTTTTGGTAATTATTCACAACAAAATGATTAGAAAGGTGTTCAATCACCACAAATCGTCTAAGTGACTATGACGGTTTTACCCTCTGTTTTGAATTGAGTTTGATCCAAGGGCTTCATATGCTTTAAATAGATCTATTACCTATTCAAGGACTCAAAAATAATTATTAATTATTCACGACAAATGATTTGAAAGGTGTTCATTCACCACAAATCGCCTAAGTGACTATGACGGTTTTACCCTTTGATTTAAATGGAGTTTGATCCAAGGGCCTCATATGCTTTAAATATATCTAAAACCTATTCAAGGACTCAAAAATATTTGGTTATTAATCACAACCAAAATAATTTGAAAGGTGTTCATACACCACAAATCGCCTAAGAGACTATGACGGTTTTACCCTTTGATTTGAAATAAGTTTGATCCAAATGCTACATAAGATTAAAATATATCAAATACCCATTCAAGGAGTTAAAAATATTTTGGTAATCAATCACAGACAATGATTTGAAAGGTGTTTATACACCACAAATCCCCTATGAGACTATGACGGTTTTACCCTTTGATTTGAATTGAGTTTGAACGAAGGACTTCATACGATTTAAATAGATCTAAAACTTATTCAAGGACTCAAAAATATTTGGTAATTTTTAACAACAAAATGATTTGAAAGATGTTCATTCACCACAAATCGTGTAAGAGTCCATGACGGTTTTACCCTTTGATTTAAATTAAGTTTTATCCATGGGCTTCATATGCTTTAAATACATCTAATACCTATTCAAGGAGTCATAAATGTTTTGTAAATATTCACAACAAAATAATTTGAAAGGTGTTCATACACCACAAATCGCCTAAGAGACTATGACGGTTTTACCCTTTGATTTAAATTGAGTTTTTTATCCAAGGGATTCATATGCTTTAAATATATATAATACCTATTCAAGGACTCATAAATATTTTGTAAATATTCACAACAAAATAATATGAAAGGTGTTCAGACACTACAACTCGCCTAAGAGACTATGACGGTTTTACCCTTTGATTTGAAATAAGTTTAATCCAAGGGCTTCATATGATTGAAATATTCCAAATACCAAATCAAGGAGTGAAAAGTATTTGGTAATTAAGCACCAAAAAAGATTTAAAAGGTGTTCATACACGAAAAATTGCCTAAGAGACTATGACGCTTTTACCCTTTGATTTGAATTTAGTTAGATCCAAGGGCTTCATATGATTAAAATATATCTAATATCTATTCAAGGACTCAATTTTTTTTGGTAATTATTCATTACAAAATGATTTGAAAGTTTTTCATACACCACAAATCGCCTAAGAGACTATGACGGTTTTAGCCTTTGATATGAAATAAGTTTGATCCATGGGTTTCACACGATTGAAATATATCTAATACCTATTGAAGGAGTCAACAATATTTGGTAATTAAGCACAAAAAATGATTTGAAAGGTGTTCATACACCACAAATCCCCTAAGAGACTATGACAGTTTTACCCTTTGATTTTAATTGAGGTTGATCCAAGAACTTCATATGCTTTAAATATATCTAAAACCTATTCAAGGACTCAAAAATATTTGGTTATTATTCACAACCAAATTAATTTGAAAGGTGTTTACACACCATAAATTGCCTAAAAGAATATGACGGTTTTACCCTTTGATTTGAAATAAGTTTGATCCAAATGCTTCATATGATTAAAATATATATAATACCCATTTAAGGAGTTAAAAATATTTTGGCAATTAATCACAAACAATGATTTGAAAGATGTTTATACACCACAAATCCCCTACTAGAATATGACGGTTTTACCCTTTGATTTGAATTGAGTTTGATCGAAGGACTTATGCTTTAAATAGATCTAATACTTATTCAAGGACTCAAAAATATTTGGTAATTCTTCACAATAATATGATTTCAAAGATGTTCATTCACCACAAATCGTCTAAGAGACCATGAAGGTTTTACCATTTGTTTTGAATTGAGTTTGATCCAAGGGCTTCATATGCTTTAAATAGATCTAGTACCTATTCAAGGACTCAAAATATTTGGTAATTATTAACAACAAAAAGATTTGAAAGGTGTTTATACACCACAAATCGCCTAAGTGACTATGACGGTTTTACCCTTTGATTTAAATGGAGTTTGATCCAAGGGCTTCATATTCTTTAAATATATCTAACACCTATTTAAGGACTCAAAAATATTTGGTTATTATTCACAACCAAAATAATTTGAAAGGTGTTCATACACCACAAATCGCTTAAGAGACTATGACAGTTTTACCCTTTGATTTGAAATTAGTTTGATCCAAATGCTTCATATGATTATAATATATCTAATACCCATTCAAGGACTCAAAAAATATTTTGGTTATTATTCACAACCAAATGATTTGAAAGTTGTTCATTCACCACAAATCCTCTACGAGACTAAGAAGGTTTTACCCTTTGTTTTGAATTGAGTTTGATCCAAGGGCTTCATATGCTTTAAATAGATCTATAACCTATTGAAGCACTCAAAAATATTTGGTAATCTTTCACAACAAAATGATTTGAAATATGTTCATTCATCACAAATCGTCTGAAAGACCATGACGGTTCTACCATTTGTTTTGAATTGTGTTTAATCCAAGGGCTTCATATGCTTTAAATAGATCTAGTACCTATTCAAGGACTCAAAAATATTTGATAATTATTCACAACAAAATGAATTTTAAGGTGTTCATACACCACAAATCGCCTAAGAGACTATGACTATTTTACCCATTGATGTAAATGGAGCTTGATCCAAGGGCTTCATATGCTTTAAATATATCTAACATCTATTCAAGGACTCAAAAATATTTGGTTATTATTCACAACCAAATGATTTGAAACTTGTTCATTCACCACAAATCGTCTAAGAGACTATGACGGTTTTACCCTTTGTTTTGAATTGAGTTTGATCCAAATGCTTCATATGCTTTAAATAGATCTAGTACCTATTCAAGGACTCAAAAATATTTGGTAATTATTCAAAAAAAAAAATGATTTGAAAGGTGTTAATATATCACAAATCGCATAAGAGACTATGACGGTTTACCCTTTGATTTAAATGGAGTTTGATCCAAGGGCTTCATATTCTTTAAATATATCTAACACCTATTTAAGGACTCAAAAATATTTGGTTATTATTCACAACCAAAATAATTTGAAAGGTGTTCATACACCACAAATCGCCTAAGAGACTATGACGGTTTTACCCTTTGATTTTAAATAATTTTGATCCAAATGCTTCATATGATTAAAATATATCTAATACCCATTCAAGGATATAAAAATATTTTGGTAATTAATCACAGACAATGATTTGAAAGGAGTTTATACACCACAAATCCCCTAAGAGACTATGACGGGTTTACCCTTTGATTTGAATTGAGTTTGATAGAAGGACTTCATATGCTTTAAATAGATCTAATACCTATTCAAGGACTCAAAAACATTTGGTAATTTTTCACAACAAAATGATTTGAAAGATGTTCATTCACCACAAATCGTCTAACAGACCTTGACGTTTTTACCATTTATTTTGAATTGAGTTTGATCCAAGGGCTTCATATGCTTTAAATAAATCTAGTACCTATTCAAGAACTCAAAAATATTTGGTAATTATTCACAACAAAATGATTTGAAAGGTGTTCATTCACCACAAATCGCCTAAGAGACTATGACGGTTTTACCCTTTTATCTAAATAGAGTTTGATCCAAGGGCTTCATATGCTTTAGATATATCTAATAACTATTCATGGAGTCATAAATATTTGGTTAATATTCCCAACCAAACTATTTTGAATGGTGTTCATACACCACAAATCACCTAAGAGACTATGACGGTTTTACCCTTTGTTTTGAATTGATTTTGATCCAAGGGCTTCATACGCTTTAAATATGAAAGGACAAAAAAAATATTTGGTAATCATTCACAACAAAATGATTTGAAAGGTGTTCATACACCGTAAATCGCCTAAGAGACTATTTCGGTTTTACACTTTGATTTAAATTGAGTTTGATCCAAGGGCTTCATATGCTTGAATTATATCTAATACCTATTCAAGGAGTCATAAATATTTTGTAAATATTCACAAAAAAATAATTTAAAAGGTGTTCATACACCACAAATCGCCTAAGAGACTATGACGGTTTTACCCTTTGATTTGAAATAAGTTGAATCCATGGGCTTCATATGACTGAAATATACCTAATATCAATTTAAGGAGTGAAAAGTACTTGGTAATTAAGCACCAAAAATGATTTGAAAGTTGTTCATACACCAAAAATCGCCTAATAGACTATGACGGTTTTACCCTTTGATTTGAATTGAGTAAGATCCAAGGGCTTCATATTATTTAAATATATCAATTTTTTTTTGTAATTATTCAATACAAAATGATTTGGAAGGTTTTCATACAGCATAAATCGCCTAAGAGACTATGACGGTTTTACCCTTTGATATGAAATAAGTTTGATCCAAGGGTTTCACATGATTGAAATATATCTAATACCTATTCAAGGAGTCAAAAGTATTTGGTAATTATTCACAACCACAATAATTCGAAAGGTTTTCATACACCACAAATCGCCTAAGAGACTATGACGGTTTTACCCTTTGATTTGACATAAGTTTAATCCAAACGCTTCATATGATTAAAATATATCTAATATCTTTTCATGGACTCAATTTTATTGCTAATTATTCAATACAAAATGATTTTGAAGGTTTTGATACACCACAAATCGCCTAAGAGACTACGATGGTTTTACCCTTTGATATGAAATGAGATTGATCCAAGGGCTTCATATGATTAAAATTTACCTAATACAAATTCAAGGTGTGAAAAGTATTTGGTAATTAAGGACCAAAAATAATTTGAAAGGTGTTCATACACCAAAAATCGCCTAAGAGACTATGACAATTTTACCCTTTGATTTGAATTGAGTTAGATCCAAGGGCTTCATATGATTTCAATATATCTAATATCTATTCAAGGACTCAAAGTTTTTTGGTAATTATTGAATACAAAATGATTTAAAAGGTTCTCATACCCCACAAATCGCCTAAGAGACTATGACGGTTTTAACCCTTTGATAAGAAATAAGTTTGATCCAAGGGTTTCATATGATTGAAATATATCTAATTCCTATTCAAGGAGTCAAAAGTATTTGGTAATTAACCACAAAAAATGATTTGAAAGGTGTTCATATACCACAAATCCCCTAAAAGACTATGACGGTTTACCCGTTGATTTCAATTGAGGTTGATCCAAGGACTTCATATGCTTTAAATAGACTTAATACCTATTCAAGGACTCAAAATATATTTGGTAATTATTCCCAACAAAATGATGTGAAAGGTGTTCATTCGCCACAAATCGCCTAAGAGACTATGATGGTTTCACCCTTTTATCTAAATCGAGTTTGATCTAAGGGCTTTACATGCTTTAGATATATCTAAAACCTATTCAAGGAGTCATAACAAATTTGGTTATTATTCCCAAACAAACTAATTTGAATGGTGTTCATACACCACAAATCACCTAAGAGACTATGACGGTTTTACCCTTTGTTTTGAATTGATTTTGATCCAAGGGCTTCATACGCTTTAAATAGATCTAGTACCTATTCAAGGACAAAAAAATATTTGGTAATCATTCACAACAAAATGATTTGAAAGGTGTTCATACACCACAAATCGCCTAAGAGACTATGACGGTTTTACCCTTTGATTTGAAATAAGTTGAATCCATGGGCTTCATATGACTGAAATATACCTAATATCAATTTAAGGAGTGAAAAGTACTTGGTAATTAAGCACCAAAAATGATTTGAAAGTTGTTCATACACCAAAAATCGCCTAATAGACTATGACGGTTTTACCCTTTGATTTGAATTGAGTAAGATCCAAGGGCTTCATATTATTTAAATATATCAATTTTTTTTTGTAATTATTCAATACAAAATGATTTGAAAGGTTTTCATACAGCATAAATCGCCTAAGAGACTATGACGGTTTTACCCTTTGATATGAAATAAATTTGATCCAAGGGTTTCACATGATTGAAATATATCTAATACCTATTCAAGGAGTCAAAAGTATTTGGTAATTATTCACAACCACAATAATTCGAAAGGTTTTCATACACCACAAATCGCCTAAGAGACTATGACGGTTTTACCCTTTGATTTGACATAAGTTTAATCCATACGCTTCATATGATTAAAATATATCTAATATCTTTTCATGGACTCAATTTTATTGCTAATTATTCAATACAAAATGATTTGGAAGGTTTTGATACACCACAAATCGCCTAAGAGACTACGATGGTTTTACCCTTTGATATGAAATGAGATTGATCCAAGGGCTTCATATGATTAAAATTTACCTAATACAAATTCAAGGTGTGAAAAGTATTTGGTAATTAAGGACCAAAAATAATTTGAAAGGTGTTCATACACATAAAATCGCCTAAGAGACTATGACAATTTTACCCTTTGATTTGAATTGAGTTAGATCCAAGGGCTTCATATGATTTCAATATATCTAATATCTATTCAAGGACTCAAAGTTTTTTGGTAATTATTGAATACAAAATGATTTAAAAGGTTCTCATACCCCACAAATCGCCTAAGAAACTATGACGGTTTTAACCCTTTGATATGAAATAAGTTTGATCCAAGGGTTTCATATGATTGAAATATATCTAATACCTATTCAAGGAGTCAAAAGTATTTAGTAATTAACCACAAAAAATGATTTGAAAGGTGTTCATATACCACAAATCCCCTACAAGACTATGACGGTTTACCCGTTGATTTCAATTGAGGTTGATCCAAGGACTTCATATGCTTTAAATAGACTTAATACCTATTCAAGGACTCAAAATATATTTGGTAATTATTCCCAACAAAATGATTTGAAAGGTGTTCATTCACCACAAATCGCCTAAGAGACTATGATGGTTTCACCCTTTTATCTAAATCGAGTTTCATCTAAGGGCTTTATATGCTTTAGATATATCTAAAACCTATTGAAGGAGTCATAACAAATTTGGTTATTATTCCCAACCAAACTAATTTGAATGGTGTTCATACACCACAAATCACCTAAGAGACTATGACGGTTTTACCCTTTGTTTTGAATTGATTTTGATCCAAGGGCTTCATACGCTTTAAATAGATCTAGTACCTATTCAAGGACAAAAAAATATTTGGTAATCATTCACAACAAAATGATTTGAAAGGTGTTCATACACCACAAATCGCCTAAGAGACTATGACGGTTTTACACTTTGATTTAAATTGAGTTTGATCCAAGGGCATCATATGCTTTAAATATATCTAATACCTATTCAAGGAGTCATAAATATTTTGGAAATATTCACAAAAAAATAATATGAAAGGTGTTCAGACACCACAACTCGCCTAACAGACTATGACGGTTTTACCCTTTGATTTGAAATAAGCTTAATCCAAGGGATTCATATGATTGAAATATACCTAATACCAATTCAAGGAGTGAAAATTATTTCGTAATTAAGCACCAAAAATGATTTTTGAAGGTGTTTATACACCAAAAATTGCCTAAGAGACTATGACGCTTTTACCCTTTGATTTGAATTGACTTAGATCCAAGGGCTTCATATGATTTAAATATATCTAATATTAATTCAAGGACTCAAATTTTGCTGGTAATTATTCAATACAAAATGATTTGAAAGTTTTTCATACACCACAAATCGCCTAAGAGACTATGACGGTTTTACCCTTCTATATGAAATAAGTTTGATCCATGGGTTTCATATGATTGAAATACATCTAATACCTATTGAAGGAGTCAACAGTATTTGGTAATTAAGCACAGAAAATAATTTGAAAGGTGTTCATATACCACAAATCCCCTAAAAGACTATGACGGTTTACCCTTTGATTTGAATTGAGGTTGATCCAAGGACTTCATATGCTTTAAATAGACTTAATACCTATTCAAGGACTCAAAATATATTTGGTAATTATTCCCAACAAAATGATTTGAAAGGTGTTCATTCACCACAAATCCTCTACGAGACTAAGACGGTTTTACCCTTTGTTTTGAATTGAGTTTGATCCAAGGGCTTCATATGCTTTAAATAGATCTAAAACCTATTGAAGGACTCAAAAATATTTGGTAATCTTTCACAACAAAATGATTTGAAAGATGTTCATTCATCACAAATCGTCTGAAAGACCATGACGGTTCTACCATTTGTTTTGAATTGTGTTTAATCCAAGGGCTTCATATGCTTTAAATAGATCTAGTACCTATTCAAGGACTCAAAAATATTTGATAATTATCACAACAAAATGAATTTTAAGGTGTTCATACACCACAAATCGCCTAAGAGACTATGACTATTTTACCCATTGATGTAAATGGAGTTTGATCCAAGGGCTTCATATGCTTTAAATATATCTAACATCTATTCAAGGACTCAAAAATATTTGGTTATTATTCACAACCAAATGATTTGAAACTTGTTCATTCACCACAAATCGTCTAAGAGACTATGACGGTTTTACCCTTTGTTTTGAATTTAGTTTGATCCAAATGCTTCATATGCTTTAAATAGATCTAGTACCTATTCAAGGACTCAAAAATATTTGGTAATTATTCAAAAAAAATGATTTGAAAGGTGTTAATATATCACAAATCGCATAAGAGACTATGACGGTTTACCCTTTGATTTAAATGGAGTTTGATCCAAGGGCTTCATATTCTTTAAATATATCTAACACCTATTTAAGGACTCAAAACTATTTGGTTATTATTCACAACCGAAATAATTTGAAAGGTGTTCATACACCACAAATCGCCTAAGAGACTATGACAGTTTTACCCTTTGATTTTAAATAATTTTGATCCAAATGCTTCATATGATTAAAATATATCTAATACCCATTCAAGGATTTAAAAATATTTTGGTAATTAATCACAGACAATGATTAGAAAGGAGTTTATACACCACAAATCCCCTAAGAGACTATGACGGGTTTACCCTTTGATTTGAATTGAGTTTGATAGAAGGACTTCATATGCTTTAAATAGATCTAATACCTATTCAAGGACTCAAAAACATTTGGTAATTTTTCACAACAAAATGATTTGAAAGATGTTCATTCACCACAAATCGTCTAACAGACCTTGACGTTTTTACCATTTATTATGAATTGAGTTTGATCCAAGGGCTTCATATGCTTTAAATAAATCTAGTACCTATTCAAGAACTCAAAAATATTTGGTAATTATTCACAACAAAATGATTTGAAAGGTGTTCATTCACCACAAATCGCCTAAGAGACTATGACAGTTTTACCCTTTTATCTAAATAGAGTTTGATCCAAGGGCTTCATATGCTTGAATTATATCTAATACCTATTCAAGGAGTCATAAATATTTTGTAAATATTCACAAAAAAATAATTTGAAAGGTGTTCATACACCACAAATCGCCTAAAAGACTATGACAGTTTTACCCTTTGATTTGAAATAAGTTGAATCCATGGGCTTCATATGACTGAAATATACCTAATATCAATTTAAGGAGTGAAAAGTATTTGGTAATTAAGCACCAAAAATGATTTGAAAGTTGTTCATACACCAAAAATCGCCTAATAGACTATGACGGTTTTACCCTTTGATTTGAATTGAGTAAGATCCAAGGGCTGCATATTATTTAAATATATCAATTTTTTTTTGTAATTATTCAATACAAAATGATTTGAAAGGTTTTCATACACCATAAATCGCCTAAGAGACTATGACGATTTTACCCTTTGATATGAAATAAGTTTGATCCAAAGGTTTCACATGATTGAAATATATCTAATACCTATTCAAGGAGTCAAAAGTATTTGGTAATTATTCACAACCACAATAATTTGAAAGGTTTTCATACACCACAAATCGCCTAAGAGACTATGACGGTTTTACCCTTTGATTTGACATAAGTTTAATCCAAATGCTTCATATGATTAAAATATATCTAATATCTTTTCATGGACTCAATTTTATTGCTAATTATTCAATACAAAATGATTTGGAAGGTTTTGATACACCACAAATCGCCTAAGAGACTACGATGGTTTTACCCTTTGATATGAAATGAGATTGATCCAAGGGCTTCATATGATTAAAATTTACCTAATACAAATTCAAGGTGTGAAAAGTATTTGGTAATTAAGGACCAAAAATAATTTGAAAGGTGTTCATACACCAAAAATCGCCTAAGAGACTATGACAATTTTACCCTTTGATTTGAATTGAGTTAGATCCAATGGCTTCATATGATTTCAATATATCTAATATCTATTCAAGGACTCAAAGTTTTTTGGTAATTATTGAATACAAAATGATTTAAAAGGTTCTCATACCCCACAAATCGCCTAAGAGACTATGACGGTTTTAACCCTTTGATATAAAATAAGTTTGATCCAAGGGTTTCATATGATTGAAATATATCTAATACCTATTCAAGGAGTCAAAAGTATTTGGTAATTAACCACAAAAAATAATTTGAAAGGTGTTCATATACCACAAATCCCCTAAAAGACTATGACGGTTTACCCGTTGATTTCAATTGAGGTTGATCCAAGGACTTCATATGCTTTAAATAGACTTAATACCTATTCAAGGACTCAAAATATATTTGGTAATTATTCCCAACAAAATGATTTGAAAGGTGTTCATTCACCACAAATCGCCTAAGAGACTATGATGGTTTCACCCTTTTATCTAAATCGAGTTTGATCTAAGGGCTTTATATGCTTTAGATATATCTAAAACCTATTCAAGGAGTCATAACAAATTTGGTTATTATTCCCAACCAAACTAATTTGAATGGTGTTCATACACCACAAATCACCTAAGAGACTATGACGGTTTTACCCTTTGTTTTGAATTGATTTTGATCCAAGGGATTCATACGCTTTAAATAGATCTAGTACCTATTCAAGGACAAAAATATATTTGGTAATCATTCACAACAAAATGATTTAAAGGTGTTCATACACCACAAATCGCCTAAGAGACTATGACGGTTTTACACTTTGATTTAAATTGAGTTTGATCCAAGGGCATCATATGCTTTAAATATATCTAATACCTATTCAAGGAGTCATAAATATTTTGCAAATATTCACAAAAAAATAATTTGAAAGGTGTTCATACACCACAAATCGCCTAAGAGACTATGACGGTTTTACCCTTTGATTTGAAATAAGTTGAATCCATGGGCTTCATATGACTGAAATATACCTAATATCAATTTAAGGAGTGAAAAGTATTTGATAATTAAGGACCAAAAAAGATTTGAAAGTTGTTCATACACCAAAAATCGCCTAATAGACTATGACGGTTTTACCCTTTGATTTGAATTGAGTAATGTACAAGGGCTTCATATTATTTAAATATATCAATTTTTTTTTGTAATTATTCAATACGAAATGATTTGAAAGGTTTTCATACACCATAAATCGCCTAAGAAACTATGACGGTTTTACCCTTTGATATGAAATAAGTTTGATCCAAGGGTTTCACATGATTGAAATATATCTAATAACTATTCAAGGAGTCAAAAGTATTTGGTAATTATTCAGAACCACAATAATTTGAAAGGTGTTCATACACCACAAATCGCCTAAGAGACTATGACGGTTTTACCCTTTGATTTGACATAAGTTTAATCCAAATGCTTCATATGATTAAAATATATCTAATATCTATTCAAGGACTCAATTTTTTTGCTAATTATTCAATACAAAAAGATTTGGAAGGTTTTCATACACCACAAATCGCCTAAGAGACTACGATAATTTTACCCTTTGATATGAAATAAGATTGATCCAAGGGCTTCATATGATTAAAATATACCTAATACCAATTCAAGGAGTGAAAAGTATTTGGTAATTAAGCACCAAAAATATTTTGAAAGGTGTTCATACACCAAAAATCGCCTAAGAGACTATGACAATTTTACCCTTTTATTTGAATTGAGTTAGATCCAAGGGCTTCATGTGATTTAAATATATCTAATATCTATTCAAGGACTCAAAGTTTTTTGGTAATTGTTGAATACAAAATGATTTAAAAGGTTTTCATACCTCACAAATCGCCTAAGAGACTATGACGGTTTTAACCCTTTGATATGAAATAAGTTTGATCAAAGGGTTTCATATGATTGAAATATATCTAATACCTATTCATGGAGTCAAAAGTATTTGGTAATTAACCACAAAAAATGATTTGAAAGGTGTTCATGTACCACAAATCCCCTAAAAGACTATGACGGTTTACCCTTTGATTTGAATTGCGGTTGATCCAAGGACTTCATATGGTTTAAATAGACTTAATACCTATTGAAGGACTCAAAATATATTGGGTAATTATTCCTAACAAAATGATTTGAAAGGTGTTCATTCACCACAAATCGTCTAAGAGACTATGACGGTTTTACCCTTTTATCTAAATCGAGTTTGATCCAAGGGCTTCATATGCTTTAGATATATATAATACCTATTCAAGGAGTCATAAATATTTGGTTATTATTCCCAACCAAACTAATATGAATGGTGTTCATACACCACAAATCACCTAAGAGACTATGACGGTTTTACCCTTTGTTTTGAATTGATTTTGATCCAAGGGCTTCATACGCTTTAAATAGATATTAGATCACAAAAAAAAAATTGGTAATCATTCACAATAAAATGATTTGAAAGGTGTTCATACACCACAAATTGCCTAAGAGACGATGACGGTTTTACACTTTGATTTAAATTGAGTTTGATCCAAGGGATTCATATGCTTTAAATATATCTAATACCTATTCAAGGAGACATAAATATTTTGTAAATATTCTCAAAAAAATAATTTGAAAGGTGTTCATACACCACAAATCGCCTAAGAGACTATGACGGTTTTACCCTTTGATTTGAAATAAGTTTAATCCATGGGCTTCATATGACTAAAATATACCTAATATTAATTTAAGGAGTGAAAAGTATTTGGTAATTAAACACCAAAAATGATTTGAAAGTTGTTCATACACCAAAAATCGCCTAATAGACTATGACGGTTTTACCCTTTGATTTGAATTGAGTAAGATCCAAGAGCTTCATATTATTTAAATATATCAATTTTTTTTTGTAATTATTCAATACAAAATGATTTGAAAGGTTTTCATACACCATAAATCGACTAAGAGACTATGACTGTTTTACCCTTTGATATGAAATAAGTTTGATCCAAGGGTTTCAGATGATTGAAATAGATCAAATACCTATTCAAGGAGTCAAAAGTATTTGGTAATTATTCACAACCACAATAATTTGAAAGGTGTTCATACACCACAAATCGGCTAAGAGACTATGACGGTTTTACCCTTTGATTTGACATAAGTTTAAACCAAATGCTTCATATGATTAAAATATATCTAATATCTATTCATGGACTCAATTTTTTTGGTAATTATTCAATACAAAATGATTTGGAAGGTTTTCATACACCACAAATCGCCTAAGAGACTACGATGGTTTTACCCTTTGATATGAAATAAGATTGATCCAAGGGCTTCATATGATTAAAATATACCTAATACCAATTCAAGGAGTGAAAAGTATTTGGTAATTAAGGACCAAAAATAATTTGAAAGGTGTTCATACACCAAAAATCGCCTAAGAGACTATGACAATTTTACCCTTTGATTTGAATTGAGTTAGATCCAAGGGCTTCATATGATTTAAATATATCTAATATCTATTCAAGGACTCAAAGTTTTTTGGTAATTATTGAATACAAAATGATTTAAAAGGTTCTCATACCCCACAAATCGCCTAAGAGACTATGACGGTTTTAACCCTTTGATATGAAATAAGTTTGATCCAAGGGTTTCATATGATTGAAATATATCTAATACCTATTCAAGGAGTCAAAAGTATTTGGTAATTAACCACAAAAAATGATTGGAAAGGTGTTCATATACCACAAATCTCCTAAAAGACTATAACGGTTTACCCTTTGATTTGAATTGAGGTTGATCCAAGGACTTCATATGGTTTAAATAGACTTAATACCTATTCAAGGACTCAAAATATATTTGGTAATTATTCCCAACAAATATTGATTTGAAAGGTTTTCATACACCAAAAATCGCCTAAGAGACTATGACGGTTTTACCCTTTAATTTGAATTAAGGTTGATCCAAGGAATGCATATGCCTTAAAAAGATTTAATACCTATTCAAGGACAAAAAAATATTTGGTAATTATTCCCAACAAAATGATTTGAAAGGTGTTCATACACCATAAATCGCCTAAGAGACTATGACGGTTTTACCCTTTGATTTAAATTGAGTTTGATCTAAGGGCTTCATATGCTCTAAATATATCTAATACCTATTCAAGGAGTCATAAATATTTAGTAAATATTCACAAAATAATAATTTGAAAGGTGTTCATACACCACAAATCGCCTAAGAGACTATGACGGTTTTACCCTTTGATTTGAAATAAGTTTAATACAAGGGCACCAAAAATGATTTGAAAGTTGTTCATACACCAAAAATCGCCTAATAGACTATGACAGTTTTACCCTTTGATTTAAATTGAGTAAGATCCAAGGGGTTCATATGATTTAAATATATCAATTATCTGTTCTAGGACTCAATTTTTTTGGTAATTATTCAATACAAAATGATTTGAAAGGTTTTCATACACCATAAATCGCCTAAGAGACTATAACGGTTTTACCCTTTGATATGAAATAAGTTTAATCCAAGGGTTTCACATGATTCAAAATATATCTAATACCTATGCAAGGACTCAAAAGTATCTGGTAATTATTCACAACCAAAATAATTTGAAAGGTGTTCATACACCACAAATCGCCTAACAGACAACGATGGTTTTACCCTTTGATTTGACATAAGTTTGATGCAAATGCTTCATATGATTAAAATATATCTAATATCTATTCAAGGACTCAATTTTTTTTGGTAATTATTCAATACAAAATGATTTGAAAGGTTTTGATACACCACAAATTGCCTAACAGACAACGATGGTTTTACCCTTTGATTTGAATTGAGTTTGATCCAAGGCCTTTATATGCTTTAAATATATCTAACACCTATTCAAGGCCTCAAAAATATTTGGTTATTATTCACAACCAAAATAATTTGAAAGGTGTTCATACACCACAAATCGCCTAAGAGACTATGACGATTTTACCCTTTGATTTTACATAAGTTTGATCCAAATGCTTCATATGATTAAAATATATCTAATACCCATTCAAAGAGATAAAATTTTTTTGGTAATTAATCACAAACAATGATTTGAAAGGTGTTTATACACCACAAATCCCCTAAGAGACTATGACGGTTTTACCCTTTCATTTGAATTGAGTTTGATCGAAGGACTTCATATGCTTTAAATAGATATAATACCTATTCAAGGACTGAAAAATATTTAATAATTATTTACAACCAAATGATTTGAAAGGTGTTCATTCACCACAAATCTTCTAAGAGACCATGACGGTTTTACCATTTGTTTTGAATTGAGTTTGATCCATGGGCTTCATATGCTTTAAATAGATCTAGTACCTATTCAAGGACTCAAAAATATATGGTAATTATTCACAACAAAATGATTTGAAAGGTGTTCATACACCACAAATCGCTTAAGAGACTATAACAGTTTTACCCTTTGATTTAAATAGAGTTTGATCCAAGGGCTTCATAAGCTTTAAATATATCTAACACCTATTCAAGAACTCAAACATATTTGGTTATTATTCACAACCAAAATAATTTAAAAGGTGTTCATACACCACAAATCGCCTACGAGACTATGACGGTTTTACCCTTTGATTTGAAATAAGTTTGATCCAAATGCTTCATATGATTAAAATATATCTAATACCCATTCAAGGAATTAAAAATATTTTGGTAATTAATCACAAACAATGATTTGAAAGGTGTTTATACATCACAAATCCCCTACGAGACTATGATGGTTTTACCCTTTGATTTGAATTGAGTTTGATCGAAGGACTTCATATGCTCTAAATATATCTAATACCTATTCAAGGAGTCATAAATATTTAGTAAATATTCACAAAATAATAATTTGAAAGGTGTTCATACACCACAAATCGCCTAAGAGACTATGACGGTTTTACCCTTTGATTTGAAATAAGTTTAATACAAGGGCACCAAAAATGATTTGAAAGGTTTTCATACACCAAAAATCGCCTAAGAGACTATGACGGTTTTACCCTTTGATTTGAATTAAGGTTGATCCAAGGAATGCATATGCCTTAAAAAGATTTAATACCTATTCAAGGACTCAAAAAATATTTGGTAATTATTCCCAACAAAATGATTTGAAAGGTGTTCATTCACCACAAATCGCCTAAGAGACTATGACGGTTTTGCCCTTTGATTTGAATTGAGTTTGATACTAGGGCATCATATGCTTTAAATATATCTAACTCCTATTCAAGGACTCAAAAATATTTGGTTATTTCTCACAACCAAAATAATTTGAAAGGTGTTCATACACCAAAAATCGCCTAAGAGACTATGACCATTTTACCCTTTGATTTGACATAAGTTTGATCCCAATGCTTCATATGATTAAAATATACCTAATACCCATTCAAGGAGTTAAAAATTTTTTGGTAATTAATCACAAACAATGATTTGAAAGGTGTTTATACACCACAAATCCCCTACGAGACTATGACGGTTTTACCCTTTGATTTGAATTGAGTTTGATCGAAGGACTTCATATGCTTTAAATAGATCTAATACCTATTCAAGGACTCAAAAATATTTGGTAATTTTTCACAAAAAATGATTTGAAAGATGTTCATTCACCACAAATCGTCTAAGAGACCATGACGGTTTTACCATTTGTTTTGAATTGAGTTTGATCCATGGGCTTCATATGCTTTAAATAGATCTAGTACCTATTCAAGGACTCAAAAATATATGGTAATTATTCACAACAAAATGATTTGCAAGGTCTTCATACACCACAAATCGCCTACGAGACTATGAAGGTTTTACCCTGTGATTTAAATAGAGTTTAATCGAAGGACTTCATATGCTTTAAATAGATATAATACCTATTCAAGGACTGAAAAATATTTGGTAATTTTTCACAAAAAAATGATTTGTAATATGTTCATTGACCACAAATCGTCTAAGAGACCATGACGGTTTTACCATTTGTTTTGAATTGAGTTTTATCCAAGGGCTTCATATGCTTTAAATAGATCTAGTACCTATTCAAGGACTCAAAAATATTTAATAATTATTTACAACCAAATGATTTGAAAGGTGTTCATTCACCACAAATCGTCTAAGAGACCATGACGGTTTTACCATTTGTTTTGAATTGAGTTTGATCCATGGGCTTCATATGCTTTAAATAGATCTAGTACCTATTCAAGGACTCAAAAATATATGGTAATTTTCACAACAAAATGATTTGAAAGGTGTTCATACACCACAAATCGCTTAAGAGACTATAAGGGTTTTACCCTTTGATTTAAATAGAGTTTGATCCAAGGGCTTCATAAGCTTTAAATATATCTAACACCTATTCAAGAACTCAAAAATATTTGGTTACTATTCACAACCAAAATAATTTAAAAGGTGTTCATACACCACAAATCGCGTACGAGACTATGACGGTTTTACCCTTTGATTTGAAATAAGTTTGATCCAAATGCTTCATATGATGAAAATATATCTAATACCCATTCAAGGAATTAAAAATATTTTGGTAATTAATCACAAACAATGATTTGAAAGGTGTTTATACACCACAAATCCCCTACGAGACTATGAAGGTTTTACCCTTTGATTTGAATTGAGTTTGATCCAAGGGCTTTATATGCTTTAGATATATCTAACACCTATTCAAGGCCTCAAAAATATTTGGTTATTATTCACAACCAAAATAATTTGAAAGGTGTTCATACACCACAAATCGCCTAAGAGACTATGACGATTTTACCCTTTGATTTGACATAAGTTTGATCCAAATGCTTCATATGATTAAAATATATCTAATACCCATTCAAAGAGATAAAAATATTTTGGTAATTAATCACAAACAATGATTTGAAAGGTGTTTATACACCACAAATCCCCTACGAGACTATGACGGTTTTACCCTTTGATTTGAATTGAGTTTGATCCAAGGGATTCATATGCTTTAAATATATCTAACACCTTTTCAAGAACTCAAAAATATTTGGTTTTTATTCACAACCAAAATAATTTGAAAGGTGTTCATACACCACAAATCGCCTTAGAGACTATGACGATTTTACCCTTTGATTTTACATAAGTTTGATCCAAATGCTTCATATGATTAAAATATATCTAATACCCATTCAAAGAGATAAAATTTTTTTGGTAATTAATTACAAACAATGATTTGAAAGGTGTTTATACACCACAAATCCCCTAAGAGACTATGACGGTTTTACCCTTTCATTTGAATTGAGTTTGATCGAAGGACTTTATATGCTTTAAATAGATATAATACCTATTCAAGGACTGAAAAATATTTGGTAATTTTTCACAAAAAAATGATTTGTAATATGTACATTCACCACAAATCGTCTAAGAGACCATGACGGTTTTACCATTTGTTTTGAATTGAGTTTTATCCAAGGGGTTCATATGCTTTAAATAGATCTAGTACCTATTCAAGGACTCAAAAATATTTAATAATTATTTACAACCAAATGATTTGAAAGGTGTTCATTCACCACAAATCGTCTAAGTGACCATGACGGTTTTACCATTTGTTTTGAATTGAGTTTGATCCATGGGCTTCATATGCTTTAAATAGATCTAGTACCTATTCAAGGACTCAAAAATATATGGTAATTATTCACAACAAAATGATTTGAAAGGTGTTCATACACCACAAATCGCTTAAAAGACTATAACAGTTTTACCCTTTGATTTAAATAGAGTTTGATCCAAGGGCTTCATAAGCTTTAAATATATCTAACACCTATTCAAGAACTCAAACATATTTGGTTATTATTCACAACCAAAATAATTTAAAAGGTGTTCATACACCACAAATCGCCTACGAGACGATGACGGTTTTACCCTTTGATTTGAAATAAGTTTGATCCAAATGCTTCATATGATTAAAATATATCTAATACCCATTCAAGGAATTAAAAATATTTTGGTAATTAATCACAAACAATGATTTGAAAGGTGTTTATACACCACAAATCCCCGACGAGACTATGATGGTTTTACCCTTTGATTTAAATTGAGTTTGATCGAAGGACTTCATATGCTCTAAATATATCTAATACTTATTCAAGGAGTCATAAATATTTAGTAAATATTCACAAAATAATAATTTGAAAGGTGTTCATACACCACAAATCGCCTAAGAGACTATGACGGTTTTACCCTTTGATTTGAAATAAGTTTAATACAAGGGCACCAAAAATGATTTGAAAGTTGTTCATACACCAAAAATAGCCTAATAGACTATGACAGTTTTACCCTTTGATTTAAATTGAGTAAGATCCAAGGGGTTCATATGATTTAAATATATCAATTATCTATTCTAGGACTCAATTTTTTTGGTAATTATTCAATACAAAATGATTTGAAAGGTTTTCATACACCATAAATCGCCTAAGAGACTATGACGGTTTTAACCTTTGATATGAAATAAGTTTAATCCAAGGGTTTCACATGATTCAAAATATATCTAATACCTATGCAAGGAGTCAAAAGTAATTGGTAATTATTCACAACCAAAATAATTTGAAAGGTGTTCATACACCACAAATCGCCTAAGAGACTATGACAGTTTTACCCTTTGATTTGACATAAGTTTGATGCAAATGCTTCATATGATTAAAATATATCTAATATCTATTCAAGGACTCAATTTTTTTTGGTAATTATTCAATACAAAATGATTTGAAAGGTTTTGATACACCAGAAATTGCCTAACAGACTACGATGGTTTTACCCTTTGATATGAAATAAGTTTGATCCAAGGGTTTCATATGATTGAAATATATCTAATACCTATTGAAGGAGTAAAAAATATTTGGTAATTATGCACAAAAAATGATTTGAAAGGTTTTCATACACCAAAAATCGCCTAAGAGACTATGACGGTTTTACCCTTTGATTTGAATTAAGGTTGATCTAAGGAATGCATATGCCTTAAAAAGATTTAATACCTATTCAAGGACTCAAAAAATATTTGGTAATTATTCCCAACAAAATGATTTGAAAGGTGTTCATTCACCACAAATCGCCTAAGAGACTATGACGGTTTTGCCCTTTGATTTGAATTGAGTTTGATCCTAGGGCATCATATGCTTTAAATATATCTAACTCCTATTCAAGGACTCAAAAATATTTGGTTATTTTTCACAACCAAAATAATTTGAAAGGTGTTCATACACCACAAATCGCCTAAGAGACTATGACGATTTTACCCTTTGATTTGACATAAGTTTGATCCAAATGCTTCATATGATTAAAATATATCTAATACCCATTCAAGGAGTTAAAAAATTTTTGGTAATTAATCACAAACAATGATTTGAAAGGTGTTTATAAACCACAAATCCCCTACGAGACTATGACGGTTTTACCCTTTGATTTGAATTGAGTTTGATCGAAGGACTTCATATGCTTTAAATAGATCTAATACCTATTCAAGGACTCAAAAATATTTGGTAATTTTTCACAACAAATGATTTGAAAGATGTTCATTCACCACAAATCGTCTAAGAGACCATGACGGTTTTACCATTTGTTTTGAATTGAGTTTGATCCATGGGCTTCATATGCTTTAAATAGATCTAGTACCTATTCAAGGACTCAAAAATATATGGTAATTATTCACAACAAAATGATTTGAAAGGTGTTCATACACCACAAATCGCCGAAGAGACTATAACGGTTTTACCTTTTGATTTAAATAGAGTTTGATGCAAGGGCTTCATAAGCTTTAAATATATCTAACACCTTTTCAAGAACTCAAAAATATTTGGTTATTATTTACAACCAAAATAATTTGAAAGGTGTTCATACACCACAAATCGCCTAAGAGACTATGACGATTTTACCCTTTGATTTGACATAAGTTTGATCCAAATGCTTCATATGATTAAAATATATCTAATACCCATTCAAAGAGATAAAATTTTTTTGGTAATTAATCACAAACAATGATTTGAAAGGTGTTTATACACCACAAATCCCCTAAGAGACTATGACGGTTTTACCCTTTGATTTGAATTGAGTTTAATCGAAGGACTTCATATGCTTTAAATAGATATAATACCTATTCAAGGACTGAAAAATATTTGGTAATTTTTCACAAAAAAATGATTTGTAATATGTTCATTCACCACAAATCGTCTAAGAGACCATGACGGTTTTACCATTTGTTTTGAATTGAGTTTTATCCAAGGGCTTCATATGCTTTAAATAGATCTAGTACCTATTCAAGGACTCAAAAATATTTAATAATTATTTACAACCAAATGATTTGAAAGGTGTTCATTCACCACAAATCGTCTAAGAGACCATGACGGTTTTACCATTTGTTTTGAATTGAGTTTGATGCATGGGCTTCATATGCTTTAAATAGATCTAGTAACTATTCAAGGACTCAAAAATATATGGTAATTATTCACAATAAAATGATTTGAAAGGTGTTCATACACCACAAATCGCTTAAGAGACTATAACAGTTTTACCCTTTGATTTAAATAGAGTTTGATCCAAGGGCTTCATAAGCTTTAAATATATCTAACACCTATTCAAGAACTCAAACATATTTGGTTATTATTCACAACCAAAATAATTTAAAAGGTGTTCATACACCACAAATCGCCTACGAGACTATGACGGTTTTACCCTTTGATTTGAAATAAGTTTGATCCAAATGCTTCATATGATTAAAATATATCTAATACCCATTCAAGGAATTAAAAAATATTTTGGTAATTAATCACAAACAATGATTTGAAAGGTGTTTATACACCACAAATCCCCTACTAGACTATGACGGTTTTACCCTTTGATTTGAATTGAGTTTGATCGAAGGACTTCATATGCTTTAAATAGATATGATACCTATTCAAGGACTGAAAAATTATTGGTAATTTTTCACAAAAAAATGATTTGAAATATGTTCATTCACCACAAATCGTCTAAGAGACCATGACGGTTTTACCATTTGTTTTGAATTATGTTTTATCCAAGGGCTTCATATGCTTTAAATAGATCTAGTACCTATTCAAGGACTCAAAAATATTTAATAATTATTCACAACCAAATGATTTGAAAGGTGTTCATTCACCACAAATCGTCTTAGAGACTATGACGGTTTTACCATTTGTTTTGAATTGAGTTTGATCCATGGGCTTCCTATGCTTTAAATAGATCTAGTACCTATTCAAGGACTCAAAAATATATGGTAATTTTCACAACAAAATGATTTGAAAGGTGTTCATACACCACAAATCGCTTAAGAGACTATAACGGTTTTACCCTTTGATTTAAATAGAGTTTGATCCAAGGGCTTCATAAGCTTTAAATATATCTAACACCTATTCAAGAACTCAAACATATTTGGTTATTATTCACAACCAAAATAATTTAAAAGGTGTTCATACACCACAAATCGCCTACGAGACGATGACGGTTTTACCCTTTGATTTGAAATAAGTTTGATCCAAATGCTTCATATGATTAAAATATATCTAATACCCATTCAAGGAATTAAAAATATTTTGGTAATTAATCACAAACAATGATTTGAAAGGTGTTTATACACCACAAATCCCCGACGAGACTATGATGGTTTTACCCTTTGATTTAAATTGAGTTTGATCGAAGGACTTCATATGCTCTAAATATATCTAATACTTATTCAAGGAGTCATAAATATTTAGTAAATATTCACAAAATAATAATTTGAAAGGTGTTCATACACCACAAATCGCCTAAGAGACTATGACGGTTTTACCCTTTGATTTGAAGTAAGTTTAATACAAGGGCACCAAAAATGATTTGAAAGTTGTTCATACACCAAAAATAGCCTAATAGACTATGACAGTTTTACCCTTTGATTTAAATTGAGTAAGATCCAAGGGGTTCATATGATTTAAATATATCAATTATCTGTTCTAGGACTCAATTTTTTTGGTAATTATTCAATACAAAATGATTTGAAAGGTTTTCATACACCATAAATCGCCTAAGAGACTATGACGGTTTTAACCTTTGATATGAAATAAGTTTAATCCAAGGGTTTCACATGATTCAAAATATATCTAATACCTATGCAAGGAGTCAAAAGTAATTGGTAATTATTCACAACCAAAATAATTTGAAAGGTGTTCATACACCACAAATCGCCTAAGAGACTATGACGGTTTTACCCTTTGATTTGACATAAGTTTGATGCAAATGCTTCATATGATTAAAATGTATCTAATATCTATTCAAGGACTCAATTTTTTTTGGTAATTATTCAATACAAAATTATTTGAAAGGTTTTGATACACCAGAAATTGCCTAACAGACTACGATGGTTTTACCCTTTGATATGAAATAAGTTTGATCCAAGGGTTTCATATGATTGAAATATATCTAATACCTATTGAAGGAGTAAAAAATATTTGGTAATTATGCACAAAAAATGATTTGAAAGGTTTTCATACACCAAAAATCGCCTAAGAGACTATGACGGTTTTACCCTTTGATTTGAATTAAGGTTGATCTAAGGAATGCATATGCCTTAAAAAGATTTAATACCTATTCAAGGACTCAAAAAATATTTGGTAATTATTCCCAACAAAATGATTTGAAAGGTGTTCATTCACCACAAATCGCCTAAGAGACTATGACGGTTTTGCCCTTTGATTTGAATTGAGTTTGATCCTAGGGCATCATATGCTTTAAATATATCTAACTCCTATTCAAGGACTCAAAAATATTTGGTTATTTTTCACAACCAAAATAATTTGAAAGGTGTTCATACACCACAAATCGCCTAAGAGACTATGACGATTTTACCCTTTGATTTGACATAAGTTTGATCCAAATGCTTCATATGATTAAAATATATCTAATACCCATTCAAGGAGTTAAAATTTTTTTGGTAATTAATCACAAACAATGATTTGAAAGGTGTTTATAAACCACAAATCCCCTACGAGACTATGACGGTTTTACCCTTTGATTTGAATTGAGTTTGATCGAAGGACTTCATATGCTTTAAATAGATCTAATACCTATTCAAGGACTCAAAAATATTTGGTAATTTTTCACAAAAAATGATTTGAAATATGTTCATTCACCACAAATCGTCTAAGAGACCATGACGGTTTTACCATTTGTTTTGAATTGAGTTTGATCCATGGGCTTCATATGCTTTAAATAGATCTAGTACCTATTCAAGGACTCAAAAATATATGGTAATTATTCACAACAAAATGATTTGAAAGGTGTTCATACACCACAAATCGCCGAAGAGACTATAACGGTTTTACCCTTTGATTTAAATAGAGTCTGATGCAAGGGCTTCATAAGCTTTAAATATATCTAACACCTTTTCAAGAACTCAAAAATATTTGGTTATTATTTACAACCAAAATAATTTGAAAGGTGTTCATACACCACAAATCGCCTAAGAGACTATGACGATTTTACCCTTTGATTTGACATAAGTTTGATCCAAATGCTTCATATGATTAAAATATATCTAATACCCATTCAAAGAGATAAAATTTTTTTGGTAATTAATCACAAACAATGATTTGAAAGGTGTTTATACACCACAAATCCCCTAAGAGACTATGACGGTTTTACCCTTTGATTTGAATTGAGTTTAATCGAAGGACTTCATATGCTTTAAATAGATATAATACCTATTCAAGGACTGAAAAATTATTGGTAATTTTTCACAAAAAAATGATTTGAAATATGTTCATTCACCACAAATCGTCTAAGAGACCATGACGGTTTTACCATTTGTTTTGAATTATGTTTTATCCAAGGGCTTCATATGCTTTAAATAGATCTAGTACCTATTCAAGGACTCAAAAATATTTAATAATTATTCACAACCAAATGATTTGAAAGGTGTTCATTCACCACAAATCGTCTTAGAGACTATGACGGTTTTACCATTTGTTTTGAATTGAGTTTGATCCATGGGCTTCCTATGCTTTAAATAGATCTAGTACCTATTCAAGGACTCAAAAATATATGGTAATTTTCACAACAAAATGATTTGAAAGGTGTTCATACACCACAAATTGCTTAAGAGACTATAACGGTTTTACCCTTTGATTTAAATAGAGTTTGATCCAAGGGCTTCATAAGCTTTAAATATATCTAACACCTATTCAAGAACACAAAAATATTTGGTTACTATTCACAACCAAAATAATTTAAAAGGTGTTCATACACCACAAATCGCCTACGAGACGATGACGGTTTTACCCTTTGATTTGAAATAAGTTTGATCCAAATGCTTCATATGATTAAAATATATCTAATACCCATTCAAGGAATTAAAAAATATTTTGGTAATTAATCACAAACAATGATTTGAAAGGTGTTTATACACCACAAATCCCCTACTAGACTATGACGGTTTTACCCTTTGATTTGAATTGAGTTTGATCGAAGGACTTCATATGCTTTAAATAGATATGATACCTATTCAAGGACTGAAAAATTATTGGTAATTTTTCACAAAAAAATGATTTGAAATATGTTCATTCACCACAAATCGTCTAAGAGACCATGACGGTTTTACCATTTGTTTTGAATTATGTTTTATCCAAGGGCTTCATATGCTTTAAATAGATCTAGTACCTATTCAAGGACTCAAAAATATTTAATAATTATTCACAACCAAATGATTTGAAAGGTGTTCATTCACCACAAATCGTCTTAGAGACTATGACGGTTTTACCATTTGTTTTGAATTGAGTTTGATCCATGGGCTTCCTATGCTTTAAATAGATCTAGTACCTATTCAAGGACTCAAAAATATATGGTAAATTTCACAACAAAATGATTTGAAAGGTGTTCATACACCACAAATTGCTTAAGAGACTATAACGGTTTTACCCTTTGATTTAAATAGAGTTTGATCCAAGGGCTTCATAAGCTTTAAATATATCTAACACCTATTCAAGAACACAAAAATATTTGGTTACTATTCACAACCAAAATAATTTAAAAGGTGTTCATACACCACAAATCGCCTACGAGACTATGACGGTTTTACCCTTTGATTTGAAATAAGTTTGATCCAAATGCTTCATATGATGAAAATATATCTAATACCCATTCAAGGAATTAAAAATATTTTGGTAATTAATCACAAACAATGATTTGAAAGGTGTTTATACACCACAAATCCCCTACGAGACTATGAAGGTTTTACCCTTTGATTTGAATTGAGTTTGATCCAAGGGCTTAATATGCTTTAGATATATCTAACACCTATTCAAGGCCTCAAAAATATTTGGTTATTATTCACAACCAAAATAATTTGAAAGGTGTTCATACACCACAAATCGCCTAAGAGACTATGACGATTTTACCCTTTGATTTCACATAAGTTTGATCCAAATGCTTCATATGATTAAAATATATCTAATACCCATTCAAAGAGATAAAAATATTTTGGTAATTAATCACAAACAATGATTTGAAAGGTGTTTATACACCACAAATCCCCTACGAGACTATGACGGTTTTACCCTTTGATTTGAATTGAGTTTGATCCAAGGGATTCATATGCTTTAAATATATCTAACACCTTCTCAAGAACTCAAAAATATTTGGTTTTTATTCACAACCAAAATAATTTGAAAGGTGTTCATACACCACAAATCGCCTAAGAGACTATGACGATTTTACCCTTTGATTTGACATAAGTTTGATCCAAATGCTTCATATGATTAAAATATATCTAATACCCATTCAAAGAGATAAAAAAATTTTGGTAATTAATCACAAACAATGATTTGAAAGGTGTTTATACACCACAAATCCCCTACGAGACTATGACAGTTTTACCCTTTGATTTGAATTGAGTTTGATCGAAGGACTTCATATGCTTTAAATAGATATAATACCTATTCAAGGACTCAAAAAAATTTGGTAATTTTTCACAAAAAAATGATTTGAAAGATGTTGATTCACAACAAATCATCTAAGAGACCATGACGGTTTTACCATTTGTTTTGAATTGAGTTTTATCCAAGGGCTTCATATGCTTTAAATAGATTCAGTACCTATTCAAGGACTCAAAAATATTTAATAATTATTCACAACCAAATGATTTGAAAAGTGTTCATTCACCACAAATCGCCTAAGAGACTGTGACAATTTTACCCTTTGATTTGACATAAGTTTGATCTAAATGCTTCATATGATTAAAATATATCTAATACCCATTCAAAGAGATTAAAATATTTTGCTAATTAATCACAAACAATGATTTGAAAGGTGTTTATACACCACAAATCCCATACGAGACTATAACAGTTTTACCCTTTGATTTGAATCGAGTTTGATCGAAGGACTTCATATGCTTTAAATAGATATAATACCTATTCAAGGACTCAAAAATATTTGGTAATTTTTCACAAAAAAATGATTTGAAAGATGTTCATTCACCACAAATCGTCTAAAAGACCATGACGGTTTTACCATTTGTTTTTAATTGAGTTTTATCCAAGGGCTTCATATGCTTTAAATAGATTCAGTACCTATTCACGGACTCAAAAATATTTAATAATTATTCACAACCAAATGATTTGAAAGGTGTTCATTCACCACAAATCGTCTTAGAGACTATGACGGTTTTACCATTTATTTTGAATTGAGTTTGATCCATGGGCTTCCTATGCTTTAAATAGATCTAGTACCTATTCAAGGACTCAAAAATATATGGTAATTTTCACAACAAAATGATTTGAAAGGTGTTCATACACCACAAATTGCTTAAGAGACTATAACGCTTTTACCCTTTGATTTAAATAGAGTTTGATCCAAGGGCTTCATAAGCTTTAAATATATCTAACACCTATTCAAGAACACAAAAATATTTGGTTACTATTCACAACCAAAATAATTTAAAAGGTGTTCATACACCACAAATCGCCTACGAGACTATGACGGTTTTACCCTTTGATTTGAAATAAGTTTGATCCAAATGCTTCATATGATGAAAATATATCTAATACCCATTCAAGGAATTAAAAATATTTTGGTAATTAATCACAAACAATGATTTGAAAGGTGTTTATACACCACAAATCCCCTACGAGACTATGAAGGTTTTACCCTTTGATTTGAATTGAGTTTGATCCAAGGGCTTAATATGCTTTAGATATATCTAACACCTATTCAAGGCCTCAAAAATAGTTGGTTATTATTCACAACCAAAATAATTTGAAAGGTGTTCATACACCACAAATCGCCTAAGAGACTATGACGATTTTACCCTTTGATTTCACATAAGTTTGATCCAAATGCTTCATATGATTAAAATATATCTAATACCCATTCAAAGAGATAAAAATATTTTGGTAATTAATCACAAACAATGATTTGAAAGGTGTTTATACACCACAAATCCCCTACGAGACTATGACGGTTTTACCCTTTGATTTGAATTGAGTTTGATCCAAGGGATTCATATGCTTTAAATATATCTAACACCTTCTCAAGAACTCAAAAATATTTGGTTTTTATTCACAACCAAAATAATTTGAAAGGTGTTCATACACCACAAATCGCCTAAGAGACTATGACGATTTTACCCTTTGATTTGACATAAGTTTGATCCAAATGCTTCATATGATTAAAATATATCTAATACCCATTCAAAGAGATAAAATTTTTTTGGTAATTAATCACAAACAATGATTTGAAAGGTGTTTATACACCACAAATCCCCTACGAGACTATGACAGTTTTACCCTTTGATTTGAATTGAGTTTGATCGAAGGACTTCATATGCTTTAAATAGATATAATACCTATTCAAGGACTCAAAAAAATTTGGTAATTTTTCACAAAAAAATGATTTGAAAGATTTTGATTCACAACAAATCATCTAAGAGACCATGACGGTTTTACCATTTGTTTTGAATTGAGTTTTATCCAAGGGCTTCATATGCTTTAAATAGATTCAGTACCTATTCAAGGACTCAAAAATATTTAATAATTATTCACAACCAAATGATTTGAAAAGTGTTCATTCACCACAAATCGCCTAAGAGACTGTGACAATTTTACCCTTTGATTTGACATAAGTTTGATCTAAATGCTTCATATGATTAAAATATATCTAATACCCATTCAAAGAGATTAAAATATTTTGGTAATTAATCACAAACAATGATTTGAAAGGTGTTTATACACCACAAATCCCATACGAGACTATAACAGTTTTACCCTTTGATTTGAATCGAGTTTGATCGAAGGACTTCATATGCTTTAAATAGATATAATACCTATTCAAGGACTCAAAAATATTTGGTAATTTTTCACAAAAAAATGATTTGAAAGATGTTCATTCACCACAAATCGTCTAAAAGACCATGACGGTTTTACCATTTGTTTTGAATTGAGTTTTATCCAAGGGCTTCATATGCTTTAAATAGATTCAGTACCTATTCACGGACTCAAAAATATTTAATAATTATTCACAACCAAATGATTTGAAAGGTGTTCATTCACCACAAATCGCCTAAGAGACTGTGACGATTTTACCCTTTGATTTGACATAAGTTTGATCCAAATGCTTCATATGATTAAAATATATCTAATACCCATTCAAAGAGATAAAAATATTTTGGTAATTAATCACAAACAATGATTTGAAAGGTGTTTATACACCACAAATCCCCTACGAGACTATGACGGTTTTACCCTTTGATTTGAATTGAGTTTGATCCAAGGGCTTCATATGATTTAAATATATCTAACACCTTTTCAAGAACTCAAAAATATTTGGTTTTTATTCACAACCAAAATAATTTGAAAGGTGTTCATACACCACAAATCGCCTAAGCGACTATGAAGGTTTTACCCTTTGATTTGAAATAAGTTTGATCCAAATGCTTCATTTGATTAAAATATATCTAATACCCATTCAAGGAGTTAAAAATATTTTGGTAACTAAGCATAAACAATTATTTGAAAGGTGTTTATACACCACAAATCCTCTACGAGACTTTGACGGTTTTACCCTTTGAATTGAATTAAGTTGAATGGAAGGACTTCATATGCTTTAAATAGATATAATACCTATTCAAGGACTCAAATTTTTTTGGTAATTATTCACAACAAAATGATTTGAAAGGTGTTCATTCACCACAAATCGTCTAAGAGATTATGACGGTTTTACCATTTGTTTTGAATTGAGTTTTATCCAAGGGCTTCATATGCTTTATATAGATCTATTACCTATTCAAGGACCCAAAAATATTTGGTAATTATTCAGAACAAAATGATTTGAAAGGTGTTCAGACACCACAAATTGCCTAAGAGACTATGACGGTTTTACCCTTTGAGTTAAATTGAGTTTTATCCAAGGGCTTCATATGCTTTAAATATATGCAGTACCTATTCATGGAGTCATAAATATTTTTTAAATATTCACAACAAAATAACTTTAAAGGTGTTCTTGCACCATAAATCGCCTAAGGGACTATGACGGTTTTACCATTTGATTAGAATTGAGTTTTATCCAAGGGCTTCATATGCTTTAAATATATCTAATACATATTCAAGGAGTCATAAATATTTTTTAAATATTCACAACAAAAAAATATGAAAGGTGTTCAGACACCACAACTCGCCTAAGAGACTATGAAGGTTTTACCCTTTGATTTGAAATAAGTTTTATCCAAGGGCTTCATATGATTGAAATATACCTAATACCAATTCAAGGAGTGAAAAGTATTTGGTAATTAAGCACCAAAATCGATTTGAAAGTTTTTCATACACCAAAAATTGCTTAAGAGACTATGACACTTTTACCCTTTGATTTGAATTGAGTTAGATCCAAGGGCTTCATATGATTTAAATATATCTAATATCTATTCAAGGACTCAAAGTATTTTGGTAATTATTCAATACAAAATGATTTGAAAGGTTTTCATACACCACAAATCGCGTAATACACTATGACGGTTTTACCCTTTGATATGATATAAGTTTGATCCAATGGTTTCATATGATTGAAATATATCTAATACCTATTGAAGGAGTCAACAATATTTGGTAATTAAGCACCAAAAATGATTTGAAAGGTGTTCATACACCACAAATCCCCTAAGAGACTATGACGGTTTTACCCTTTGATTTGAATTGAGGTTGATCCAAGGACTTCATATGCTTTAAATATATCTAACACCTATTCAAGGACTGAAAAATATTTGGTTATTATTCACAACCAAATTATTTGAAAGGTGTTCATTTACAACAAATCGTCTAAGAGACTATGACGGTTTTACCCTTTGTTTTGAATTGAGTTTGATCCAAGGGCTTCATATGCTTTAAATAGATCTAATACCTATTCAAGGACTCAAAAATATTTGATAATTATTCACAACAAAATAATATGAAAGGTGTTCATACACCACAAATCGCATAAGAGACTATGACGCTTTTACCCTTTGATTTGAAATAAGTTTAATCCAAGGGCATCATATGATTAAAATATACCTAATACCAATTCAAGGAGTGAAAAGTATTTGGTGATTAAGCACAAAAAATAATATGAAAGGTGTTCAAACACCAAAAACAGCCTAAGAGACTATGACAGTTTTACCCTTTGATTTGAATTGAGTTAGATCCAAGGGATTCATATGATTTTAATATATCTAATATCTATTCAAGGACTCAAATATTTTTGGTAATTATTGAATGCAAAATGATTTAAAAGGTTTTCATACCCCACAAATCGCCTAAGAGACTATGACGGTTTTAACCCTTTGATATGAAATAAGTTTGATCCAAGGGTTTTATATGATTGAAATATATCTAATACCTATTGAAGGAGTCAAAAGTATTTGGTAATTAACCACAAAAAATGATTAGAAAGGTGTTCATACACCACAAATCCCCTAAAAGACTATGACGGTTTTACCGTTTGATTTGAATTGAGGTTGATCCAAGGACTTCATATGCTTTAAATAGACTTAATACCTATTCAAGGACTCAAAAAATAATTGGTAATTATTCCCAACAAAATGATTTGAAAGGTGTTCATTCACCACAAATCGCCTAAGAGACTATGACGGTTTTACCCTTTTATCTAAATGGAGTTTGATCCAAGGGCTTCATATGCTTTAAATATATATATAATACCTATTCAAGGAGTCATAAATATTTGGTTATTATTCCCAACCAAAGTAATTTGAAAGGTGTTCATACACCACAAATCACCTAGGAGACTATGACGGTTTTACCCTTTGATTTGAAATAAGTTTGATCCAAGGGATTAATATGATTAAAATATATCTAATACCCATTCAAGGAGTAAAAAATATTTTGGTCATTAAGCACAAACAATGATTTGAAAGGTGTTTATACACCACAAATCCCCTACGAGACTATGACGATTTTACCATTTGATTTGAATTGAGTTTGATCGAAGGACTTCATATGCTTTTAAAGGATCTAATACCTTTTCAAGGACTCAAAAAATATTTGGTAATTATTCCCAACAAAATGATTTGAAAGGTGTTCTTTCACCACAAATCGTCTAAGAGACTATGACGGTTTTGTCCTTTGATTTGAATTGAGTTTGATCCAAGGGCTTCATATGCTTTAAATATATCTAACACCTATTCAAGGACTCAAAAATATTTGGTAATTATTCACAACAAAATGATTTGAAAGGTGTTCATACACCACAAATCGCCTAAGAGACTATGACGGTTTTACCCTTTGATTTGAAATAAGTTTTATCCAAGGGTTTCATATGATTGAAATATACCTAATACCAATTCAAGGAGTGAAAAGTATTTGGTAATTAAGCACCAAAAATGATTTGAAAGGTGTTCATACACCAAAAATTGCCTAAGAGACTATGACACTTTTACCCTTTGATTTGAATTGAGTTAGATCCAAGGGCTTCATATGATTTAAATATATCTAATATCTATTCAAGGACTTAAATTATTTTGGTAATTATTCAATAAAAAATGATTTGAAAGGTTTTCATACACCACAAATCGCCTAATAAACTATGACGGTTTTACCCTTTGATACGAAATAAGTTTGATCCAATGGTTTCATATGATTGCAATATATCTAATACCTATTGAAGGAGTCAACAATATTTGGTAATTAAGCAAAAAAATGATTTGAAAGGTGTTCATACACCACAAATCCCCTAAGAGACTATGACGGTTTTACCCTTTGATTTGAATTGAGGTTGATCCAAGGACTTCATATGCTTTTAAAAATCTAATACCTTTTCAAGGACTCAAAAAATATTTGGTAATTATTCCCAACAAAATGATTTGAAAGGTGTTCATTCACCACAAATCGCCTAAGAGACTACGACGGTTTTGTCCTTTGATTTGAATTGAGTTTGATCCAAGGGCTTCATATGCTTTAAATATATCTAACACCTATTCAAGGACTGAAAAATATTTGGTTATTATTCACAACCAAATTATTTGAAAGGTGTTCATTCACCACAAATCGCCTAAGAGATTATGATGGTTTTACCCTTTGTTTTGAATTGACTTTGATCCAAGGGCTTCATGTGCTTTGTATAGATCTATTACCTATTGAAGGACCCAAAAATAATTGGTAATTATTCACAACAAAATGATTTTAAAGGTGTTCATACACCACAAATAGCCTAAGAGACTATGACGGTTTT
>CANSGD010000491.1:0-147293 GCA_947645195.1 Patellifolia procumbens
TCACTCATATTTCCGTTCTTTAATTCTTAATTGCCTAGTTTGATTATTTAATTAATTCATGATGCAAAGTTTATGGTTTTATATTAGTTCTGTTTTCGTTAGCTTAATCATGTTTGAGTAGTCATATTTCTAGGTCGAGAGGAAAACCATGTTTACACCATGATTTATATTTGAATTGCTATTAGTTCTAGGTTTTCGTTTAGTTCCACTGTGTGTGTCATATTTATTTCGTAGTTTATGTCAGTGTACAATTTCATGAACTATGTTTGACAGCTTGAGTATGAACTATCGTACTACATATGTTGAATTGAGAGCGTTATGACCCGATCGTAGGCTTAACATTGGCTCCGATTATTCGACCCTAGACCTAGATATTATTAGTTATGTCCCACTTTTGATTGGTATAAGCATGGTGGACCAAACTAATACCCTGACCTTTAATTAATAGTTTAATTCCTCCTTTATATTGGTTTTTCTTTCTAAATAGTAGTTCAGCTGATTCTTGTCTGATCTTGTCTCAAGTAGTTGTTCAAACTGAATATTAACTTAGAAACTCTATTTCTCTGCGGATTCAACCCTACTTCCCTTGACTATTGTTGTTAGAGGAATTTAGGATTTATCTTTGTTTAGGTGATACGACTTCAGTCTATCAGAGGATGATAGTAGGAGCATACAAGTCATTACTCCAAAGTAGAAATATTCAAAGGTAAGTATTGGAGCGACCTTTTCTCGCCCACGGACCACATAGCAATGTTGCTCACAGACACATACTCGCCTTTTATAGCATCCTGGAGTCATGGAGAAGATCCTTGCTCTCATAAAATGCCTTGACTTCGCAGTGTTCATAATCCAATCAGTTCTGTTCTTGATACCATTTATGCTTCAACAATCACAACACAAAATGTCATCAGTTTCAGAAAGGTTGCTGCCTGAGCTACTTGCTTTCTGTTAGAGCCTTTAGCGCAAACATTAACAAGCCTTGATGATCAGGATTGCCACAAACATAGTGCAAGGACATACACTTAAAAATCTTACCATCAGGTTTGCTGAACTTCCCTTGCGCTTTTACCTTTTGTTGCCGCCCTTCTTTCCCTTTTAACCAAATAGTTCCCCTGATGAAGCAGCAACATCAGGAATTAGGGATGGTTACCAGGATAGAGTCCAGATTGTCCTCGAGGTGGTTTGCCAATTCAATCCTCATGTGACTAACAAGTTTTAAGTGACATAACTTCCTTTTTATGCTTTAGATCATTACTAACTTTCCATGAAGCGGAAAATTTTCATGCTAAACATTAGCTTAAAAAATCAGTGCACATTTTCAAGGTCCTCATTCGCAATGTCAGTATAAAGATTGGGGGGGGAATGAACTTGGTCCGATGACACCTCTGTCTTTTTAACCATATGGAAAGCCAACCACTTTTTAACAACATATTTTGGTTTTCCAGCATCATCAATACCATATTTTTTAAATCTATGGTCTCCCAAATCAGTTTGGAAGACTTAAATACCATAAACAAGTCAACCAACTTTTCAAAATTCGAATATTGTTAGTGGAAGAATTACATGTCTTATTCAACGGAAGAGGAAGAATTACATGTTGTGGCAACAAGAACGTGAGGACATTCGGAAAATAGGACGTAATTCACTGGCAATTGTTCAGAAACATTAGAAGCTACTAAGCCCAACGTTTGTAATTGTTTCCGTCAAGAGACTCAAGCTCCAAAATGTGGGACATGGATTTGGATGGCACGCGAGAACCATTGCAAGAGATAATTCCTTTCAAATTGTTAGAAACTGATCGATTACAACGACATAATTAGAACAACTTTAAGAATGCGCCTTGGTAGGAGATCACCACTTAAAAACAACACGGCCAGACAATGGTGTTAATCGTAACGAGACGGAAAGCTACCCAAGGTCAATATAGATGACCACTAATATTGTGTGTGCGGTTGTAACCTTACAAATGTACAGTTCCTTGGTCAAACATTACATACGTTAAACAGGCCTAGGTCCAAAAATAGAGTTCAGCTCAGGCCCGAGCCTGACCCAGTCCAAGCAAGCAAGCAACGGGCGCGCGCGGTTAAGTAGACCAAACCCAAGCAAGACAGACAACAACGAAAAAAACATCTCATATATACTAGCAACTTGAATGAAAGAAGAGAATAAATAAATAAGGAAATATAACCTCTAATGACCGATATAAAACCTTTGAAAAACTAAAGATAAGGTCAAGGTTGATCAAAACAACTACTATACATTAACATGACAACGATTAGACACATAATATTGAGATAAGAGCAAAATTTCTCAATCTTTCAACATCTTAAAATTAGGAAATCATTCAAGAGGGTGTTCATGACAGTGAAGTAGTAGTAGTAAATAGTAATAAGATAATTAATAAATGATGTCGAAACATCATTGTGGCTCAAGTGGGGTGGCCCATCTCCAGTTCCAGGGCCGCGGCTTTGTGAACATATTCAATTTACAATCCCTCCATAAATTTACATTTTTATGTCCCCCGTGCTACTTAAATTACTAGCATCCTTATATTTTTATATCACCCTTTAATTAACCAACTTAATTATTCGGAAACACTATAATCTATTTAAAGGGAAACCATTACATTTTTGCCACATTATTCTCCAGCGGCGCCTTTTAGCATATCAATACATGAGAATATTATAATTTAATTTAGACTTTTTTCTTTATATAATGGAACTTTAATTTGGTTTTTGAAATAATTCTATAAGAGAACCATACCATTGTAGAAAGTAACAGCAAATCATTTATTTCCTTTTTAAAATATATTTTAAGGACTAAAAAGGAAAAGGGGTGTTTTGTATTATTAAAGCCCCATAAGAAAATTACTTTATCAACCTTCAAATTATTTTATATGATCAAATATCAAAACTTAAGTCCAGTACATTATCCTTATCCCTTAACCATGTTTTGTTTACATGAACTGCTTCATCCTTTCTTTTTTATATAGTTGTTTTTCCACGAATAATCGTGTCAATTGAAACACAGAATCTTTGAATAAAAAACAATATGGCTTTGTAAACAATTTTTTATTTCTTTCTTCCTCCAAAAAGTTGGTAGTTTCTGTTTAAAATGTTCTTTTGAAAAAGTTTGATCTTTTTAACAAGTTGGGTTAAAAGCTTATGGAGTTCCTAAATATAATCACTTTGTGTCACTTATAGCAAGATTTTGCACTTTTTAACTATTTGGTACGTTTGTTACCATTAGTTAAAAAAACACATAGTCCAATAAACGCAAATAGCAAGGTTAATGTCCCACTTTCAAGAATAACCATCGAAATTATCCTCAATTTTTTTTAATCTAACCATTGGTTCATTATTAGTTTAATTCTACCCTTAGGATAATAACAAATAAAAGAGTAATAATAGCTCAATTATTAATCATCGTTCTTAGTTCTAAGTGCTCTTGGGATCAATTTTATCCCGCCCTAGTGACTTATGCACACCATTCACATACTATACTTGCTTCAAATATTAGGAGTTGTCTTTATTGTTGCACAAAATTAGCTCCACATTAATATAAAACGTACTTAGAGAAGATTGTTCTATCTACTTTATTTTCTCTGAATTGTGTTTGTTTAATGGGAATTGGAGATGGGACGGACATCGAAGCAAGTCTATTTATAAGAAATCGAAAGGTTACAGGGAATGAGACTACGAGAGGAACTAGGATTGAGATTAAAAGATCTCGGTTCCCATCAAAATAATACCCAGGGAGGCAGATAAAAAAAAGGTACCATTAACTTTTTGTGGACAATGTCATTCGTAATTGGGAATAGGGGTAAATGACAAATTACTAAGGGAGAATTGTAGATTTCTTATTTTTTTTCTTTATTCTCAACCTGTTTCTATCCTCTAACAAACATGAGTATGAAACTATTTTACCCAAACACTATCTACACCACGACAAATCAATCCCATCTCGTAATCCCCAAACTCTCATTCCCAAGGGCCAACAGACAAATGAGTATCCAATTCATAATATTTTAAAGATCATTATTTTCTATTATAAATGGGATAAATCTAACAAATCATATGTAATAAATTTTAAAATTTGTCTAAAAAATTTGAGGTCAAAATTTTGTAACTTTGATTCGAAAGAAGAAAAATGATAGAATTATAAATTTTTAAAAATTAATGTATAAATTATTTTACTCCGACTACGGGAGAATGATAACCAAAAAAGTCTCCGAAATATAATATTTTAACCTGTTACTTAATGTACCCTAAAAAATATACTAAACTTTATTTGCGCAAAGAATCAAATAAAATGTAAGAAATCCATGATGAATTAAGCACTCATAAAACAAGATACGGTAAAATCACGAAATTTTGTCAAACACTCTTTAAATTATGGTATCCATGTTGCTATGCACTCAATTTAACACTCCGACAAAAGGTTTTTGGATAATGTAGAACTTTTACAAAATAAGTTTCAAAACATGAAACTATTACACAAATCTATATAATTTGGCCATGAATATTGGCCAGTTTGGAAACAATATATAGAAACAGAAATTGATTGACACGACACCATTGTGGGGAAAAAAGGAGTTTTACATATCTGTATTTTTCTTTCATCTGAACAAATCCCATAGAACCATTCAGTAACATCTTAATGATGCTATCATACCAAGGGGACTGTCAATTTTCCCAGCGATTACACTTTCACTTTTTCATAATTAACGAGAGTCACCGAGATGGATCTGTAATGCCTCATATACACCACGACGCCCAATGATATGAAATGACCATTTCAAAGGCTTAAATTATATATTAACAATAAATATGAAAAGCATTAGTAGAACGAACAAGAAAGAAAAACATAAATTAGTATGTAACTAAAATGTAACTTATGTTACTTCACTTATACCCAATAATCACAAGTTTTCACACAAAAATGTTCATCATCTTATAACATAGTATCTTTCTTTCCTTCTTTTTTTCCCTATTAGACTTAATATTACCACAAAACTTATCAATAACCAATAGTAAAACAAAAGAAAAAGAGTAAAACAAAAAAGAACAAAATTTAAAAAAGAAAAGAAAAGACATCCATGATTTCACATCAATCACTAATGAATTATTGATCACCCCACCTTGAACGGCATCACTAAGAGTCTCAGTAATGCTCTCTAAATGAGGCCTCCAAACAGCAACACGCCGCAAACTTCTTTCCCTATGACTTGATATCACAATATCACTTAATATACTACGGGAATACTTATCATCATCCTCATTTGATACCACCGAATTTGATATCGAATTACTCCTACTTTTCTGCTCTCTTCTACTTCTTCCTCCTCGTCGTTGGTCATGAAAATGATGAGTCGGCAGAAGGGACCGCTGCGGCTGCCGATTTCTTTGATGAGACTGTTTGTCCCTTCGCTGATGACTGCTGATCATGGACTGGGATAAGCGGAAGTAGATCTTCCCACGCTGAAGGGAGTATCAGGTAACTACCACGATGGTGGGACTACGGTGATTGCCGAGAGTTTCGATGTCTGAGTTGGGTCGTGAAGTGGGTTTCTTAATTTTTGGGTGGCTTTCATCACTTTCTCCAAATGTGCCTGATAAACTCCACACGGCCATTCGCGTGTAGAGAGAATCATGCCAAGTGCTCCGCTGTAGGATGCAAGATAAACACCTTGCGGTGTTCTTCATTTTCTTTGAGTTTTTTTTATTAAAGATAATTTATTGGTTGACCATTGTGGGAATAACAAAGTAAAGAGTATATGTATGAATGGATGGGTGTGTATTAATAGAGTTTAAAGGTATTAGTCAGTGATAATAATTTATGGTTTTATACAACTTTGCATTGTGGATTTGATGGCATGAATTATTATTTTTCCATCACTCTTGGTAGAGAAGGAAAAGAAAGAGGGGGGTGGGAAGGAAGGAGGAGGTGGAAAGAAGAGAGAGAGGGTAGGGTGAGGGGTGTGTATGGGTTGTGTGAATTGGCGTTTTGGATCGATCAATATACTATACGAGGGGTCCACTCATACCCTTCACCAAGTTCAATAGGCCGAGGTTTTGGACTTGTAAGTTTTTAAGAATTTGGAGGCATACGGAGGTAAGAAAGATTTATGGGAAGGAAAAATAAATTTACTATTGTCTTGAAACGAAGATTTATAAGTATATTTTACTTAACTTTTCTGGTCTAGATGAGGTGCAAAGACAACAACATGTTTACTTAATTATATAACTCTTTTTTTATCAATCTATTAAAATAATCTCACTTGTATCTATTTACCTATAATTTAAATATTGCCAAAATCATAATCTACCCAAAACGAATTAAACATTTTAACCAAATTTATTTTGTCTCTGAAAGGAATTTCATCCGCATGGATTGTTCATACATATTTTTTTCAAAAATGTAATGTTTAATCCACTGAGTCAGAAAGCATCATCTCTAACAAATGTTAAGCAAAAACAACAAGGCCTTGTCATAAGCACAAACGAATTAGAAAACAAGACCGCGAGGAAATGCTAAAGGAACGACACTAAATTTTAACGGATTCAAGTGGACGAAGACGGTAAGATACAACTACCATAGACCGCAAACAGACAGAGTCTCAACCAAAGATTTTTTTTCATACTTGTTTGGATCAATAAGTTATTCTTCGGAAAAGAGGAGTGGAGACCTAATTATGTAGAACCATGATGATGGAGGTTACTCTACACCGATTTTAGTAATTCATAATGAAAATGTTTAAATTAATCACAAGTAGACATAAGATCAGTAAAATATACATAGAGTACATAATTAAAATGTTCAAATTAATTTCTTTACTTATTCATAACAAGGCCCCCAACTATAAATCATCTATCATATCCATTATCAACTTAATATTGTTGAATTTTTCACTACGGAAAAAAACACCCTATAAAGGGGCCCTTTGAAACCGCCTTTTGAAATACGGCCCATATAAACCTTTGAGCCGCCTTTTTAATAACAAGCGACACAATAGATCCATAAAGAAAATACAAAAAAATTTGAAAATCACTTTTTGCATGTCGTTTGGCTTAAGAATGGGCGACACAATAGTTTTAGATGATTTGGCATTAGTTTTTGAGAGACGATTAGGGGTAAATCTATCATGTCGCTTGTCTTTGAATAGGCGACGCATAAAGTTTTGGTAGTGATGGACGCTCAAGCATGTAGGATTGCTTAAAAAAATAGAAATAAAAAACGAAGAAAAGGCTGACCCCCAAAAACCTATCACTTTACCCTATGTCCCTCTCTCTTCGCCAAATCGAGTTCGTAAACCTTTCAAATTTCTGCAATTTTCACACAGATTGAAAATCCCTTCTAAACATCAGCAACATTGGTGTTATTGTGGATTATTCTTGCTATTAAGAATCCACTTTCAAATTTCTTCAAGCATCACAGAAAGCGAAGTACCTTATATAATCATGCAACTTTTCGAATCCATTTTCGGAAAATTTTTGCAATTATTATCAGGGGCGACGATAATTCAGTAATTTTTTGTTGCTAAAGATGGAAAATGTGATTGATTGATTGTAAAGTTATGAGCTGTTCTCATTTAAAAATGGCGACATTTGAGCTATTTCGAAGGTCTTCATCTCCGAATTTTTGGTCAGATCTCGCTTTAGTCGGCTTCCGTTAGACCAATGCAGAGGAGGTTATCGCCCTGCATCTTCCTTGTTGTGTATTTGCAAACTTTTTCTCCATCCTTGCTCCCGCTTGGGTGGTTGATGGTGTTTCCTCTTTCTGTGTTTTCCCCTAATTTTTTATTGTTTTTTTGGTATTTAGGGTTTGTAATACATATTTAAATTCTATTGTCTTGTTTATCGCATAATTCTAGATATTTATGGTTCCTGTTGTATGATTTTCGTTGGTAATTATCTCTATTGTTTGTTTTATATAATTTGCCTTGTTGTGTTCCTGATTTCGCTCCATTGTGTATCAGTATGTACATGTGCGTTCAATTCAGATAAAGTTTGTGATGATTTGAACCCCCAACCTTTTATTTTTAAATTTCGCCTGGTGTAATAATACATCAGACTTAGGAAGTTTGATAACTCTGCTGAGATGTGAGGAGCTGATGTATATACAGGTTGAGCCATTTGGTGTTGTTGTCATAGTCTCCTTATGTATGATCAAAGGTTTTATTAAGCGATAGTAGGCTAGGAATTAGTTTCTTATTTGCGAATAGAATAGGATTTTAAGTTTCTTAATGCATTCTAAAAGTGTTCAAGATGAACAACTTGATTATTCTGCTGGAGATAAGTTGATTCAAAGTCAGCAAAACCCTCCCATCAAAACCAAATATTGAACCTGAGCAGCATTCTGGAAATTAACAGTTCTTTGGTTGAATATAGAGATAGGTTGTTAGATTCAAAAATAAAACAAACCCCTGCTGTCTAGTATTCTTCCTCTGCACTAAAATAATGTTCTTTTGTCGTAATGAATAAGGCCTACATATCGATTACGAATCGTGCTCACTAATTAAGAGGGCTATGTCTGGGTTCTTTCGGGAGCTGAAATTGCCATCTGATGAAGCTCACAGGTGGTCGATGTGAGTTCAGACTTCAGATGATGAAGCTGCCATGTCACAGGTGGACCATGAGTTCAGACTCTCTGTATCTTTCGGAGACGACCATTAGTCTATCTGTAAATCCAGTGGCTGGGGGGAGATAAAAAAAATTACCAAAAGAAGAAGAAACAATGTGTCTTTGTCTGTAAAGGAAAGATTAAGGTCTTGGATTAAAATCTGGACAGGAACCAAAAGTTGCTGCAGAAGGGATTTGACAAGGCTTGCACTCTTGTTTTTCGCATGCTTCAAACCAAGGTTCTTACATTTCAATTTCGTAACTGGAATTATATTTGCTGATTTGTGCCATTATAATTTTATAAATTTGAATTTGGTTCTAAATTTTGCCCTTTGAATTTAGTGTTAAATCTTATTCTGGTTCTCAGCTTAACGAATACAGAATTTCGTTTTCAATTTTGTTTTGAATGTCGCTCTAAATTTCTGGATGATGCTCTACTAATACGAAATTGAATTACCTCTTTGGTTATTTTTTCAAGTCTGGTAGTTGTTGATAGGTTCGGTGGATCTAAATGACGCATGCTTAGTTATTTGGTGAATTGATCACGAGTAGTAGCTCACGTCTTTGTGTTAAAGCGTACTCACTGGATTAAATAGTTGTTAGCTTTAGAGTTATAAGGAGTTGAAAGAGCTTTTATTTTGTCCAACACTTTTTATTTGTTTATTTTAATCCAGTTGGTTCTAATATAATGTGTGACTTATATTCTTTGAGCATTAGTCTATGATAACTGTTTTGCTTAGCCATTATCGAACATATTCCTTTTGGGATTTCTCTGTGGTGTCCACATGCCAGACACAACAGCATGGCTACTCTTGTATTCTCTCTCAACAATTACCATAGCCTGACATTATTATGCCAAGATGACGGATACCTTGCTGATCCTGGGGATATGATTAGCTGCACTACAAAGGATACCCATACCTCAGGGTATCATATGCAACAACACAGAATAGTGTTACTTGTTCTTTAAATCACTACCCAACCAGCTAAGTTCCTCCATTCCTTCTTCATTTTTTTCCATTGAGGACAATGAATGATCTATATATGGGGATAAATGCTATCCCTTGTTTATGGCAGCAAGGGTTCTCTCTACAGTGAGTCATTGAAATCAATGGAAGTCTAAGAAAAGGAGCTCCTTCTCTTTTTCTTCTTTGTTCGCTTATTTGTGGTATAGTTTGCACTCTGTTTCAATGTTGTATTTCTTTGTTAAATGCAGGGCTTATAGGACTATTAAATTCAAGAGTGAATTTCGATAAAGTTTAGAAACAAAATCAACTAGGTGCTTTTAAATCGGGTTGGAAATGTTTTTTTAATTATTTTTCGTGTAAGTTTATCTTTATATCTACATTCTCGATATTTTCGTTTTTGTCGTTCTTTTGTAGTGTCCCTCGAATACTCGGTGGAGTAGAGTGTGGTTATTATGTCATGAAGTACATGTTTCATACAATTTCACTTGTATGTGAAAAAAACTATGCTTTTCAAGAGGTAATACATGCATTCCTATTATTGAATCCGAAATATTTTTCACTAATAATATCTCATTATTACCAATTACCTTTTTTGGTGTAGCATTTTTCCTTGGAGCCATATCTTCAAGAGGGATCGACCACATACGGGAAGCGTGGTGTATGAAGATTCTTCATCGATCGGTGCTTGTAGTTTTGAACTCTTAGGCTCAAGGCATCTTCGTATTTCTTCAATTATTTGCTAAACTGTCAATGTTATTATTAACACTTATCGATTCATTTGTAGTTATTAGATTGTAAAAGATAATACATTTTTGTTATGGTATGGAGGTTGTTAAATGATTGGATATTTATTTTTTATCTTTTGATATCTAATGTTTCATTTACTGTAATGAACGCATGACAAAAGTAAAACTTTATACAGCTAAAAAAATTATATAGAAGTTTATGCGTCCCCTGCTAGGTTGTAGGCGACACGATAGCATACCTATTTGTCCCTACGTTGAAAAAGGCGATGCATAAACTAGTTTGGGTTTTTAGAAAGAGGACCTATTGTGTCGTATCATCAATAAAGGCGACACATTAGCCAATATGCAGTCAAGTATTATGTGGTAGGCAACACATAAGGGTAAGTTTTTTCTGAAATTGACCTATAGTGTCGCCTCATTCATAATAGGCGACACATTAGCTTATTTTACGCGTCATGTATTAAGTGGCAGGCGACACATAATGGTGTTCTTTGTGGTAAAATTGATCTATAGTGTCGCCTCTTACCTAAGAGGCGACGCTATTGGTTGCCTTTTGTGTCGGCTCCCAGGCGACACCATAGACGTGGACCTATCGTGTCCCCAGCAACAGAGTCGCCCTCCAGGCGGCGTGATAGCCTGTTTACTGAGGCGACACGATAGGGTGTTTTTGTAGTAGTGTTTCATTGATTTGTTATATTATCACCATCAACCATCTTTCAATGAAATAGAGAAATACATTTAGAAGCATTGGAAAATTTATAGGGTAGATAAGGTTAAGTTGAATTTGAAAAGGGATTATTCATATATCTTACACTTAAATCAATAGAAACGATGATCAAATTTTACCGTAAAAGACTTTTCATAATAAACCTAAACCGTGATTTTACGAAGGTTGACCTTAGAACTGTGTCCATATGGATCCAGTTTTCGGGGGACTTCACTATTAGGTGAAAATATTTTGATGAAGATATCTAAACAGGATGAAAAGCAAAGGTGGACCAAGCTATTCATAGGAGAGATAAATTTATATATGCTATGGTGTTCGGAGAGAGGAGTGCGAATGAGGAGAAGAAATCTCAAAGCATAGTGTTCCTGAATGAAGCTGACAAAAAGATTATTTTATAGGTGGATTATGAATTGATTACGATATCTTGCATTATTTTAAATGGGCATTAGTATGGAAAGGAAAAATATAGAATGAATAAACATATTTTATGGAAGCTAAAATTAAACAGACCTTGATCATTTAAGAACTTGATACTAGCCGATAATGAAGAGAACAACAATAACAATGATCACTTCTAGGCATATTTGAAAACTTTCTCAAAAGCAATAATCCGACCCTATTCAAAGCGTGGGTTGCACGGAATTCACTTTCGAGATAGAAAGAAGAACAATGAAAGTCATGCCGAAAGAATTTGGCAAAATGAGTACAAAGTGTTCTAGAAATTGATATGACGAAGAATGGAGATTACAAGAGTACATTAGAGAAGAGAAAACATGATGGATATCTTCATCAAAGAGAGAATTTCTTTATTTGGCGGCTCTTTTAAGTAAGAAAATCGAACATAATCGCTTAAAGAGCATAAACCGTCAAAAAGAGATATTCATTTGCGGAGGATCTTAAACTAGGTTACGAGTCGCGACTCCAGAGCAAACGGAAGTCGCTGAGGGCGACGACGTCACGGACCGCGACAGACCTAAGCCGCACATCACGGTGATTCGATTCCTCACGCGCTAGAGTTGCTTGCTTCTATTCTTCCATATACTTGAAGCTATACAATGTCTCATCACATAGGCTTTACGCTTGATAAACCAACAACGTATAAACTAATGTTAGTTAAGGAGTGCCACCATAACCAAATCGCTTAACGGAACATTACATGAATCAAATCTACCAAATACTCTATATATTTAACCTTCTCCCCCATTTAGAGTATTCTAAAAATATTAATCGCAATACATCATCACAACAAAACAATCTCATGCATCAGTGAAGTGATACAAAGACTTGCACTTCCACCTAGTACAAATATACATTCCAAGCATCTGTATCCAACTAATGTCGTTGACGATTGAACCAATCTCAATACATAATGGAATTCTTGAAGATACTATGCATACAAGATTAACTACTTGAACTTATTATAACTTGACACTAAAAGCTATATGTCCGTATAAATTCATATGTCTATGAAATCTATGACCCTATAGCTTCTTGAAGCAACTAAACCTCACGCTTACGTGGGTAGATCTCTTGAACAAATATGCTACTATGAGCAAAGCATCAACAAAAGCTCTTATTAAGATATATAACCTCTTTAAAGCATCAACTAGCGTTAAGAGCTAAACCTTGGGATGATTAATAAAGATTTCTATAATTCAAAACAAAGGAAGTGGTTGATTGAACTCGAGACCTGATGTCTTATTAGGCTTACCGTAAGATTTCCTCATTTGTGATTATCGAGGTCTCTAATCCTAAAACGATTGCCATCCTCTTCGCCGTATCTCTAGCCCAGGCCTTAGCAAAATAATCCGCTAGATTATACATAGTCCTTACATAGTCAACAATGATAACACTATCTTTAGCAAGTCCTTGGATTTAGCTATGCTGTACACCAATATATGCCTTGACCTACCATTATAAACTTGACTATAAGCCCTGCTCCCAGGCTGTATCATGTATCGTAATGTATCACCATAGGCGATATCGATTTTCACCACAAATTAAAGGTATCTCCAACATGATATTCTTGTCCTCATTATGATATTCCATTAGCCGAGGGGGACAAAGCAATGAACTCCGATGTCATGGAGGAGTCCGCAATGCAAGTCTATTACTTGGATGCTAATGTTCTATCTCTTCCCAAGTAGAAATGCTCATCCACTTGTGGAAGAATGATGACTTTCGACTATACATCCAACTTGCAACTGAATAATCTTCCAATACCGAAGGATATCCATTGTAGGATAAACCATAATCCTTGGTGTTCCCCCAAATATCTTATGACACGACGAATAGCTTGTAAATGCTTCATACTAGGGTTACTAGTATATCTACTTAGTTTACCTAGCTACTGCTAGTGCGATATCTGGCCTAGTACTCATCATAGCATACAACAACCATCCTATAACCCTCGCGTACTGAAGTTGTAGACATGACACTACCATCATTAGGTAATACTTTCTCACTTGGGTCCACAAGAATTGAAACAAAAGAGCAATCACTAACATTAAACTTCTTAAGAACTTTTTCGATGTAGTGACATTGAGACAAAATCAATTCATCATTGCTTCTTTTAATTCTTATTCCTAAAATGACATCCGCTTCTTTTAACTCTTTGATAGATAACTTTGAAGATAGCTAAGATTTAGTCCACTCAGTCCCAAAAATCAACATCTCATCTACACATAGAAAAATCATTGCGACCCGCTAGACCATAGTCATCAAATTTACTATATACACACTATCCGAATTATTCAATCTAAATCTGTTAAAAAACACCACCTCATCAAACTTTTTGATGATACCGCTTAGGTGCTTGTTTTAGTCGAATACAAAGATCTAAATAACTTGAAACTCTACTTTCTTGACCTTTCACGACAAACCCATCCGACACTTCATGTAGGCAGCCTCATCTAGCTCCTGTTCAGGAACGCAGTATTAACATCCATTTCATGGATCCCAAGATTGTGTATGGCGTCAGGCGAAGTCTAAAGTCTTATAAATATGTATGTAAGTAATCGATAGTAAGGGTTTTGGGGAAAGCTTCGTGTCACTAACCAGGCTTTCAATATTTGTTTTCTTGATATTCATCAAAGAGAGAATCTCTTTATTATAACATTTTTTCAAGTTTGAAAATCGACCATAATCGCTCAAAAAATCATAAACTATCAAAAGAGACATTCGTACACGTGGAGGATAAGGACTAGGGTATGAAATATGAGCCAACACGCTACTCGCAGCGACATCCGGTCGTACCTTGCACCTAGCGTTTCGTTAGGCACTTGGCTTTTGCTTGCTTCGGCTCTATATACTCAATATACATGTCTCATTACTAGTTTTCCCAAGTTTGATACAAACTAAGATCGTATAAACTAATGTTAATTAAGGAGTGACGCCACAACCAAACTAGAGTCAATTAACATAACATTACATGAATTAAATGTACCAACTATTCTAAATATCAACAGATCATTCACTCTACCCTTGTTTAGATGTTTTTAGTGTACGTGCGTGGAGAAACCGAAGAATGTGGATACAGAGCTAGTGTGAAGAGTCATGTAAAGACAAAGAGTTGATACAGATAGGGTGCTACTACTAGCACAAGCAATTCCTTGAATATGCATTACAAAAACGTGAGCCCTAATATTGTCATTGGAAAATTAATTGCTTGTAGAAAAGGCAGGTTCTAAACAAGAAGAGTATTCTTCCGAACTTAATGGATACTATTTTTATGTTGGAATTTCCGGGGATAAATATTCAGGACAATCAAATGAAGTGGATAATATCATAACTCCGTAAAGCTTGGACTAAACTTGTTTTCAAAACAAAGGTAAGGCTTAATTGGACAACTCTATTAGAATTTGTTTAATCGTTGGTGTTCCACCTCAAATTCAATTTTTCATAACAGTAGGATCTAGGATTGATCTACCTTGGAATTCTCTCAGTTTTAAGGTGGATATAAGAGTTATTTCATGGTCCATTGATTCATGGATCCTTATTTTCGTGAATACCGGTGTTGGTTTTCAATGCCTTTTGTTTATGCTTTTAATGATACAAGTCGGATAGATGTGATCATCTTAATGAAGAAATTTGCAAGTGAGTTTTTAACTAACTTTAGATGCCTTCCTCAAACTATTCTCAAACCTTTTCTGCCCATTTTACTTTATTTCTCCACTTATAATTCTCTTTAATTTGAATAGTCTTTCTAGACCTTTTGGTAATTTAGCCTTTATTTTTGGATCAATCTATACTCTTGTTTTTTGTGCTCCCTTACTACAGGGGATTTATGAGGCACCACGAGTCTGGATGCTAAAACCTGATGTACATGAATCCCCATCTTATGGGCATTGGGAGCCTGAAAGAAGAAAAAGAATGAATGAGCTTCCACACTGACTAGAACAGCTGCTCCAACCCTTAACAAGGAGATACACGCTTGTCTTTATTTCACCATAATGCAATGCTTGGCCATGGGGGAAAGTCACGAAGTGCTCCAAAACTTAGAGCAAGCACTCCATGCCTTTTTCTAGGCAATTTTTGATGTTGAATTGTAAAAAAAGGGGTAGGAGGATATATCTCACCCCTACTTTGTAAAGCCACACTTAGTTTTAGCGTCAGCACACCATTTATTGCTTTTGCTTGGAGATTTTGAAGACACTGAAGGTTCATTAAAAGTGTAGTTGTATGTTGATGCTTTAAGTCTAATCAATACTTGAACACCCCCTTCTTTGCTTTTTAGCAATGTCTTTTTTCTTGGTAATTTTCCCAATGTTTTCTTTTATTTTTTGTGTTTTCCCTTTTTTCAAAACTTTTGGTGAGTTGCATAAACTTGCCTTGCTTTACTTAGTTTTTTACTCTTTACCATTCGAAGTTTGGGGCCCAAAGTTAAAAACCCCCATTGGACGGTCATTGAAAGATGCATAGAAGTGGAGCTAATCTTGTTTTCGGGTTAATTAATTGAACTTCTATGACATTATAACGCTTGCTTTTCTGATCGATCGCACGGGAGCACTTTCTAGTTATTTGAATAGTGATTGAAAGCATTTAAATGAAACGCGAATTTTCTTGTTTAATTACTTAATTAACTCAATGAAAGGGGAAATTTAAGTCTTGGATCTCTATTGTTACCTTGTTCTTAACCCTTAAAAACAGAGATAACGCTAAGAAAATAGGATTTAATCTCTTGTTTAAGTATTTCCTGGCCTCTTTATCTTGAAAAAATAATTAGGGAACTTTACCTCGATCTACCATAATTACCCCCTAAAATGCTTCCCTTGTCATTCATAGCCTTTTCCATGGTTGAGTTTGATGAAAACCCTTACTTTAGTGCTTTAATATTGCGGTTTAACTCTCTTGTAATCATTAGTTGTATTTCATAATAGTTATTAGTTATTAGCATCACAAACGCACAAGCCTCGTGACCTAAACGAATCCCTTAGCCTAATCAACATACTAGCTACTTAGCTTGGTGCTTGAACTTGCAATTGATTTTCCTCACTACTTAATTATTAGGATCAATTAATTAGGTTTATTTTATTAAGCTCGACCACAGTTTATCAGAAATGCCAGAGATTGGATTAAAAGAGTATAGTCCATAGGTGTTGGAGTATTGAATTGTGTACAACTAATTAAAGACTGATCCAAAGCACGATGTTCAAAGATTTAAGCTATTAGGAAATGCATAAATTGTTTGACCTACCATATAAAGGCACTTGTCAGGCTTTTTACTTAGAATAGCAAGCAAAAATGTAAGCATAAGGTATTTTAGGTAAGGTGGATACCGTTATGACATCCCTAACTGGTTGGATCTATATCCTAGTGTTGTTAACCATCTCTTGATGTAAGTTGATTAACGAAGATGGATTGGTCCTTCTTTACGGATGGTTCATCCAAATCTCTCCTTCTTTTATCTTTCTTATTTTTATAATATTAACTAATTTACCTCTCCCCTAAGACAATGGTGGCCTGTCATTGCTTTCCTCGAATGGATCTTGCCCAATTATAAGCTTTTTTTTATGTTTCTCAATCTTTATTTTAAGTAATTTAGCAATATGGCTATAATTGCCGACATGATTGACATAATTAGAGATAAAAATTGTAATGACCGTCATGAGGATCATCATTAATATCGTCCATTTTGCCAATGGAAGAAGTTCACACCAGCTTAGAAGAATTAAGTTAAAGAAAGATCACAATGCCTCTTGATTAGAACGAATAGGATTGTCCCGTCTCAAATCTATATATATGGTGGAAGCATGCCTTAAATTTGTTACATTTTTATGTCAATATAAACATGGTTTATGGATCTACATGAACGCTTCTCTTTGTGAGTAGTAGAATGATCGTTAATCATATTGTAAGCTACTTGATTAGGACGTCGAGAGAGGCCTTCCTTGCTTACCCTCCTAGTACAATAGTAAATACCCTTATATATATAGTTATTGATTTATTGTGAGCTTAGGCAATAATAATGAATATTCCTATTGACAAATATACTTATTTATGAAAATGGGCTTTAATCACTACTCTCTTATATATGACTGATAAATCACAATATTTGGTTTTAAATTATAAATTTGATTGTATCATTTCTACTAATGTATAAATGAAAATATTATCATGTGATCCTTATTAGATCCATATGTATAATATTTCTTCCGTTTTTTAGTGTCCAACTTTTCCTTTTCAGGCAGAACAAGGAGTGCTACATTTCTACATTACTTCATCCTTTTTTTATTAGGACACTTTATATACAAAGAAGTTTTAAATTACTTGTGACACTTTTCTATTTGCGTTTATTTCTCTCTAGCACTCTCCTATCACATGGGCCTTATCTTTATTTCTCCCTATCTTTCCTCCAAATATTGCCTATGATTCCGTTGAAATAAAAAGTGTCACAACTAATAAAAATGGAGGAAGCATATGAATTTCTTTTTTGCATATTATTACAATTCTGCCATTACTAATTACTTTCAATAATTCTAGTTAATCATCGTAATCCACCTAAGTAATCCACCCTCCTATCTACTCTCTCTCCTCACCCAATTAACCTAGAACCACCATCCCCATACAACCCAGAACCACCAGAACCCCCACCCCCACCCATGCGGAACCCACTGAAACCACCACCACCCACCAGAACCTACCGAAAGTCCGAAACCACCTCCCCACCACCAAACCATCACCTCACTTCCACCAAGCCCATCGAAACTACCACCACTGTCACCTACAACTCAACCTTAACCCTTCTTTTTAAATCTGAAGCACAATCTTCTTCCGACCACTGTTCCTTAAACCCTCTCTTTTGAATATATTTTCGAAGAAGAAGGAGGGAGTAGAGGAAGAATCAGTAAAATAGGATGATTAAAACTCAAATCTGGAACGAAGAAGAAAGAAGGAAGAAAAAATAAGGAGATCGAAAACCACCTTCGAAAACCCTAATTTCTGGTGGTTTCTGATGGATAATAGTGGATGTGGTTTCGGCGGGTTCTGGTGGGTTGAGGGTGGTACGGTGCGTTCGGTGGGTGGGGGTGGTGGCTCCTGGGGTTGGGGTGGTTGTTGGTTCTATGTTGGGTGGGGATGGTGGGATGGTTGTCGATCAAATTTGTTAATTTAATTAGATTGTCATTTCCTTTGAGAAGCGTAGTCTAATTTTCTTTTTTAACTATATCGGTTAGTGTGTTCTTTTTTTGTGCAGCACTTTAAAAAAAGGAGATGGTATATATTGTTAAAAAATATATCAAATTCCTAATATTTTATTAAAACAAAATACTGATCTTAATGATAAAAAAAAATTGCGCTTGAAGTCTCTGAAAAAGTAGGTGCAAGGGAGGAAGTATCCATTTGTAAGTAGTGGCCTTGGATGAACAAAGTCATATTTCTTAGCGATGATTGGGACAACCAAAAAAAGTTTGAGTACAACACAACAGAATTATACCATTATGTTTCTTATGTTTCTTATGTTTGTGATAAGTTCATCAGATGCAAGGATTAACTTACACGTGTCAGAAAAATGATTGACAGCCAGGTAAGACTGGTTGTAAGGGCTATTGTTACGTGGGGCCTTGAACATTGCTTTTGTAGCTATAAGGCTATAACTATAAGTGATAAGTGAGTACGTTGCAGGAGCACTGGAGCACAGATACAAATTTTGATAAATATAGAGAGGGTTCTTTTACTTGCCGTTCTTTTCCCATATATATATAGTTCTTGTTATCTGTTTTCATATGTAGTATTTCATAGTTTTTTTTAAAAAAAGAAGTAGTTGGTACCTCTTTCGGGTTTTAATGGGTCAGATAATTTAAAAGAAGGAAAAATGATAGGGGGAAATAAAAGGGAAAAACCCTACTTTTAAAGTGCCTTTAGGGGATTGAACCCAACCTCTAGGTTGGAAAAGCTAGCTCTCTACATTTAGGTCATTTGGTGTTTTTCTACCTTTTGGGTACTCATTTATTCTTTTCAACCTTTTAGGTACTTGTTGACTATTTTTTGTGAGTTAACCACATATAACTCACCTTTAACCACACTTTGGTTCCTTTTTAAAAATTGCATAAATTAACCTTTTAAAAAACTGAAATTTCCCTTGAGCTAATTGCACAACCCCGTAAGTATATCAGTGTGGTTGTCAGTTCACCTTGGTTTCCCTTGAGCTAATTTACTTTTCCTTCCTGCTATATTGCCAATATTGTTCAAGAGACCAAAATCTTTCAAGAAAATTTACTCTGTATATGGACAGAAATCCTCAAGGAAAAGTTACTTTATACATATAAATTCCTCTTATGGTTGTCACCTTCTAATATCACATATGATGCAAATGAAACAAGTTCTAAAACTTCTTACTTGAAAAACACAAGATATTGGAAAGTTAACTAGCTGAGATATAAAAAATCAAAACATTGTCTAAATAGCAGTGGAATTGTCAATCATACTCATAACATTTTCTTAGTTGATATCCTTGCAACTGAGACATGCCAATGCTACATGCTTACCACTTTTTGTGTAATTAATTAGCTGAACAACAACAGTGATATTGCTCCCTAATAACGTCTCTTATTTTGGATAATAGTGTCTTGATATGTTTCTGGTCCCTTGAGGAATCTACAAAGTTTATATAAGACACAAGCTAAATAAAAATCATTCATAGATAATAATAACACAAAGAATAAGCTATTTAGAACCAGCCATAGATAAATGACCCCCATACTCTAATGAAGTTAAGTTTATAAACAATATTGTTAAAACAGGCCCGTCCTAGTATCTTGTTAATTCAATAACGTTACATATTAAATTAAGAAGTTAACCTTTGACTCAAGCTATTAATATTTTAACCCAAGGTACTAACTTTTTAACAATTAATTAACACATATTGCTAGATATGAAAAGTGAGTACCTAAAAGGTGAAAACAATAAGTGAGTACCTAAAAGGTGAAAAACACCAAATGTTATTACCTAAATGTAGGCTTAACTCCTCCTTTCTACTAAATCAAGTCTTGCTTGTTCGTAGTATTTCATAGTTGTGTAGTACTATAAGGCATTTCATAGTAGTAATTGATAGAAATATAATAAAGTGTGGCCGATTATCTGAATATGTGGCCGGTTATTTGAATATTTTTTTCATTTGAACTTATACTTATGTGAACATATTTTTGTTAATTTGCACTTTTGTGAGCCTATCATTACTTATAGAAACCTATCTTTACTTATTTGAACTTGTTAGATTTTATTAGAACTTAATCAAATCTTATTTGTCATAACGTCAAACCTTAACCTTACCTATTTTTACTTATTTGAATTGTGTGAATTTATCTGAACTTATTTGAACTAAGTATGAATTATGACCCTGTTTAGTTGACATTAAATCAATAATATTCAGCAAAATATAAGTTGAGTTGAATAAAAATAGGTTCAGTTTAGCAAAAATAAGTTTATTTTCGTAAAAAAGTTTATTTTCGTAAAAAAGTTCATTTTCGTTAAAATAAGTTCAATTCAGTAAATATAGGTCCAATTCAATAAAATTAAGCTAATTAAAGTGAACAAGGTCTTAATTAAACTTGTTTTTCCTGATTAGAAATAGAAATAAATTTAAAAAACGAGGCCTTATTAATTTAGTATAAAAGAAATTTTATATAAACACGATGTAAAACCTATTAGACTTTGTTTGTCCTACTTTCCGTTTTTGTCCGTTTCTTTTTGTTTGTCCTACTTTTTCATCTTTCCTTATATGGCAAAATCATATCACCCATCTATCCCCTACTTTATCACTTTTTGGTCCCACATGTACCTTAAAAGTTTCTCTCACCTACTTTAACTACCACATTTATTACTCCCTCCGTTTCCTAAAAATCGTTACACTTGCAAAAACACAAGAATCAAGAAAGTGGGTATAAAAAGCATGACAATGATAGGAAAAAGTAACTTTAGGAGAGATAATAAAGAATAAAAAATTAACTTTAGGAGAGTATAATGAATTAAAAATTCGTGGGGCCATATATCCCAAAATGGTAAGCAGTAAAGTGTAACAATTTTTGTGAAACGTATTAAAAAGGAAAGCATAACAATTATTGAGAAACGGAGGGAGTATAAAATAAGTGGACTTCTAACTTGTTGTCCCCACCCACATGTATATGACATCATCTTTCTTGGCATTTGGAGCTACAGTAAATGGGACAAACAAAAAGAAACGGAGGAGTATTACTCAACTCAAGAAGTCTCAAATATATGGTTGCACAAAATATTGTGCATGGGACTCCGTGCATACATCTTTTACGTGACACCAACAACTTTCTTTATATTTAATTCTACGAGGAAATTGTTATTACAGGTAGGTAGGGTAATAACAAGTCGAGTCGAGTCGAATCGAGGTTTGCATAATTCGACTCGATTCATTAAGATCTTGAGTTGTACTCGATCCGAGTTAGCCACAAACGAGTCGAGATTGGATTGAGTTTTGACCAACTTGAACGAGCTCGAATCGAGTTTGATCCGAGTCAATTTTGAACTATTTGCGAGGTTTTCAGTCGCCTTTACACCTATAAGATAGATTTTATATAAAAAATTGAATAACATTCTAATATATCATTCTAGTTTATCGCGAGTCTTTGAGTCGTGTTTTGTGTATGTCGACTCGGTCTCATTAGCGTCTCGACTCGAGCTCAATTTGATACGAGCTAAGTCGAGTCGAGCATTGACCGGGTTTGACCGAGTAATTCGTGAGTTTTCTCGCTCGATTAGCACCCCTAATTACAGGCGCATCAAATCTATTTTTCAAGGGTGTGTCTATGTTAAAATAAATTCAATTATATATGGTACAAATTCGTTACCTTTATCGTTAAAATTTTAATATTTTCCGCGTTGGAAGGTATCGAATACTAATGTGCAATAAATAATAGGAAAAATTGCAAGAACGCTTTTTAAAACTACGATTTTTCGAAAGACCATCTTTTAAAACGAATTTTGCGGAAAGAAACCTAAAACAAAATTTTGCTTGTGAAAAAGAAACATCGAGACAAAAATCCGACATTCAATCATTTCTTCAGACATTGACCTACCGTTTTTCTGTCAACCAACTTAAATATTGATATTAGCACACTATAATTATTTTCTCCCTCCTTTAATGTTGCAAACTATACCAGTAAAAAAGGATAGGTTAATGCCGAAGGTTTCTTTCGCAAACAAATATTTATTTTAGGTGTCTTTTCGCAAAAAATGTTTTAGAATGTGGTTTTTCCCAAAATAATGGCTTTAAAGAAGAGGGGGGGGGTTCTCGCAATATTTTCAAAAATATTATAGAATAGACAATCTAATTTTTTTAAAAATTTATCTTTACAAGCCCATTCCATCTTTGTTTAACCAACACTATCCTTAGAATTCATGTCAACCTAGTCTTCATTTATCTTCTTCCTTCCTTTGTTTTTCTCTGAATCTTGACTTACAACAGAAAAGTTTGGGAAATAATTCAGCAGACTTACTGAATGGATCAATTAAACTAGTAACTAAATTGATTAATCAATAAATGAATTTTACATGGTGATTATTGAAGGAATTAATTTGATCAATAAGTGAATTATACTAGTAACTAAATTAAGAAAGGTGGTACGTTTTCTTATTAACACTATATCAAATTTGGACCGTTATTTGATTTTTAATTTAAACTTTGACAATTTCTTCCAATAAATGATGGTAATTTCAGAAAAGGAACTAAAACCCAGAGTTATCTCATCAAATTTCGACAAAATGGTGTTACATTCCGCAAAAAGACAAAGAAATGATTGTACAGGTTTATTTGGACTGGTATCCGTGGAATTGGTAGAAACAAATCAAGTGCAGAAAATATGTGTGATTGAGCGAATTGCGTTGTGTACGTTTCCTTTGAATTTATCTGTTTTGTTTGTTTTGGGTTTGGTGGAAGATCATTCAATAACCTCAAAGCAAGAACATGTGGGTTGTGCCTTTCATTGAAAAGTGAGCTTTTATGGATCTCTTTTCTACTTTATTACAAAGGGTGAAAGGGTAACAGCCTCTTAGGTTAGCGCTTGGGCGTCGGGCCCTTTCTAATTCTACCCCCTAAACTAGTGTTAGTGGTGCCTGTCTTTTTTGCTTCCCCAGTTCCACTCAATGTTATAGTATATTCATAGAATAATTTAGTGTACGATTACCCTATTTACCAGTTAATCTAATATATACTTTCTCCGTTTCTAAATAAGGGAACATAGAAAAAGTGTGGAAAACTAAGGAAACTAGCGAGAGAAAATAGGTGTTTCTGTACGGGACAACTACAGTGAGTGTGGTGGTGGGTACTTGGTGGAACGGCTCCCAAGCTTCATTCGTGGTGGTGGTAACCTGCAAAACAAGGAGAAACCTCGGGGTGGTTCCAAGGATCGCCTATCCGATGCCTAAGTCAGCCCAAGTTGAACACAAGATCTGTAGTTGAGAGAAAACGAGTATCAAGTGCTAGTATTTTGTGAGTGTTTGATAGTACGTACCTTACCCATGCATGGGCATGAGTATTTATATGAGACATGAGCTTGTGGCTGACCTAGTAAAGTGAGTGGGCTCCCTTTTGGAAGTGGGCCAAGGTAAATAAGGCCTTCATTAATTCCTTGCCTAGAGTTTATGTCCGGAGTAGTCTGCCCTGCGAGGTCTGCTCTACTCTGACGTGGAATGGTAGGACCAGGAGGTCTGCTGCCAGCTGGCAGGACGTGGCGGTCTGCTAGGCAGACCCCATACAATTTGCCCCCGGGCCTAGTATTTGCTGGTTGCAATATACTGGGTACGTTTATCCTGGTCTGGCGCTCTACTCTTCGCATATAGGTGGGTGGTTCTCCGGGTGACTGTTCATCACTTTTTCCAGAATAGCTTTAATTTTTCCCGCCCATTTGGATAGTGTGTTGAGCAAGAATCATTAATTCATTTCAAATTAATGTGACCCTTGGGGTTCCCAAGGAATGCAATAATGAGAAATCATTGTCGGTGGGGTGTAGCTGGCCTATTTATAGGCTGAATCAACCATTTCTAAGCTTTTCCATTCTTCTTCCGCTCGAACTCCTTGCTATCGGTTTCCGTGCTGTTTTTCGTGGATTTCTCCTCGCCCTAGTAATTTCCGTGCGATTTTCATCGATTTCTCCGAGATTTACTTGTTCCAAGTTTCGATTTTGTAGCAGTGGCATTTCCTACTTGCTGTTCTACGCCTTGAATCTTAGTTTCTCAGCATTATCTACTCTCGAACAGGTAACTTCCTTGCAAGGACTCATTTTTAGTTTGCTTTCCCTGGATGGTTGGGTAGGATCTTCCTTTTGTTGATGGGTTTCTCTCTTTTTTCCTCTGTGCGCGATTATTTTGCTGTACTTTGGGAATTAGGGTTTGCTCCCTTTACTGTTCATGTTGTTTTTCTGTTTGTTTGCTTGTTTTTTGTGTGTTTGGTGTTGTTTCGTTTCCGCTCTGCTACTCTAGAGTAGGTTCTACGCTGCCTCTTTAGCTGAGCTCTGCTCTACTTCCCTGATTGATTGTTGTCTGCCGTTTTTGGTTGGGTTAGGCCTCTTTATTCACCATGTTGTTTTGTCTCTTTGCTGGATCTTGATTTCCACGCCTCTGGTATTTGTTTTATTATTTTCTTCTTCTGTTCTGCTGCTTTGCCTTTTGAGGGCATTATGAATATAGCTGTGGTGTCGTAGATCCTTGCAGCATGTCCTTATTTCCTTGCTATGTTGAGCTTTTATCTGGTCTGCATGCCCTTGTCTCTCTGTATATGTCCTTCTTCGTTTTTTGCAAGAAAATATCCTATTTCTTGGCTATCTTTGATCCTTGTATACCGTACGTATCCTTGCCCCCAGTCTGGTAGCTCAGTCTGAGTCTGAGGTGTCAGACTATTCTTTGCTGTAATCTTAGGTCTGACGTCTTTATGCTATTCCTGCTACGTTGTGCATAATGTCTTCTTCAAAGGCCGGGTCTTCTCGTGGGAAAGAGAAGGTGTCCTCTTCGTCTGAGTCAGATGAGGTTTACCCGGATGACACTCAGTCTCCTTCCTGAGGCTGGACCTCCCATGCTATAAAGATGAGGTGGTCCCTGAGGAGTGGCCACCTTTGATCCCTGGGATAATCTGCGCAGGTAAATTTTGGGTCCTGAGTCTAACAGGTTCCCAGAGGACCATATTTTTAAGACTCCCCAGCGCAGAATAAAATGGGAGTACAGTGATGGTGAGATGCGGCTCACTACTCTGTATTATAATAAGGGCAAGCCGTATCTTGCCAGGAAGTTTGCTGATGCGTTTTCAAGGAGGCACGCTGCCTACTACATTGAGTGGGCCGCGGAGATCAAACCGTTCCGCGGGTCCTGGGTAGTGGTGCCGAAGGCTTCTCAGAGCCTGACAAATGTACTAGGAGGGTACACTGCCGTATATATGAAACACTTGGAGTTTGGGCTGAGGTTCCCGCTCCACTGGTTCTTGGAGAGGGTACTCTGTGAGTACATGATGTCGTCTGCCAGGTGAACCTCAGTCCCTAAAGAAAGTGCTGGGGTTTATCTGGGTCGGTGAGGCTATATATTTCCTCCTGACCGTGAAGCTCTTCAGATGCCTATTCTTCTTCAAGAGACAGGAAGGAAAGTACAGCTACTTCACGGGCTCGGTTCGGGCCAGTTTCTGACGGTCTTCCCTGTCGATCTGACTCTGAAGGATTGGAGGTTCATCTTCGTCTTCATCAGGGTGCCCACGCAGCCGTGGCATCCTTACGAATTCAAGGCCCCCTCTGCGACCTGTGGAGCCTCAGTTTCTCAAGCAGTTGACCCTCACTGCTTGAAATGGGATAAGCGGGTGGCTTATTACTACTTCAAGGCGACAAACAAGGAGTCGACTGACGGAAAGCAGGCTCTTCCTAAGTACTGGCAACCACATCACCATGTGATGTATCAAAACTCCTTTCTGAGGATAGGGAAGCTGTCACCAGACTACATTACTGGCGAGTCCTCTGCTCTGCTGTGATTTCATTCTTATTTACTCATTTGGTTGTGCCTCCTGGCACTCATTGTTTGCAATCTCTGCATCTCCCTGCAGAAGACGGGTTCGTCGTCTTATCATGGTGGGTTCTGAGCTCACCATCCTGCTCTGCCCATATATTGCTTATTAGGGTATTTATTTATGTTTCTGCTCTTTGCTAATTTCTGTTCTTGTTTGGTGCAGAGACTTTAGGTTCTGCCCTTCCTTTGGAGCTGGGGCTGAGTCAGTCTCCCAGATGTCGTAGGTATCGTCCGATACCGAGTCCGGGGCCCTATTCCGTTCCATACTTCGTCCGGGAGATCTCGAACACCCCTCTAGACCATCCCTGTCCTCCGGACCAAACGCCCGGAGCTTGTGGATAAGCACACGGGGGTGGTTCGAGCGCTAGGTGGTCCATTTGCAACTATCACCAAGATCGATTCTGGTGACGAAGAGAGGAGGATGATGAACCTTTGCATGGTTCATCGCCATAGGCGTCCCGAGGGTCTTCCTACTGAGGATGAGGAGGGTGCTGCAGATGGAACCAGCACTCTGCAAGGGTCAGGGTCTCCCCTTTTACTCATTACTCTCCCCATGGGTCTGCCCTAGCTGTTGAGCCCCTGCAGCAGCTTCCCCTCTTGCTTCCCCCGGTGGTTATTTTGCAGACAGGTAACTTCTCTGCTAAGTCTTGGTATGCTTCTTTGATTCTCTACTCATATGTTACTCATTTTTCTAATTTGATCTGGTCTGCTATTTTTCAGATCTGCACGTGGCGGAGGAGGCGCCTGTGTAGAGGCTCCTATCTTTTCATCTGATGATCAGACTGTTGGTCATCAGCCCTTGGTAGAGGGTTAGGTTGTGCCAGGTATTCTCTGCCCTTGTCCTCTTTATTTTTCCTTTTCTTTTATTCTCCTGTTTTGGCAGTTCTAACCATTCTGATATCTTTGGCTTGCTAGATCCGGTCTGCCAGGAGGAGGTGTTAGAACCCCTGCAGCATGAGAGGGTGGAGCAAGCGAGTTCCACCTTCACCCCTACAGTGGAGACCACGGTGTCTCCTCCTTCCCAGAGGCCTACTCCCCCTAGGAGGAGGTCTGCCCCCTCCCCCTAGGGGTTTCAATGAGAAGACTATTGCTCTGACTCCTGAGCAGGTGGCGCGCCTGGTTAGTGACTTCTTTTTTCTTTCTGTTTTCGGCTCCAATTCCTTGTTTGTTTGGCTTCTGTTATTCACTGGTTTTCTTCTGCTTTTTCAGCGTGAGTTGTGGGCCAAGAAGGCGCAGGCTGCTAAGGCTCCTCTTTACATTCCCAGAAGAGGCCAGCAGAGGGAAAGGACCAGGAGGAGGGCCCCCAAAGAAGAAGGCTCACCTTCCTGCTGACCCTACCAAAGTCATCGACGTTAAAGTCGAGCAGGCTGCCGCAGGTGCATTGTACCCGGTCTGAATTCCGGCTCTTTCCCTTCTGTGGATGTTACTGATCTCTCTTTTGGCTCAGGTTCTCTGCAGAGGATCGACGGGTGACCGGCATGAGGTGCAGGGGCAGGAGCAGATGCCAGTGGCCTTCTCTGACCCCAGCGAGTGGCTGAAGCTCCTGGCCAGCAGCTTCTCGGCGGACTACGTCGTCCAGGACGTTCCCTTGGTGAGTTTTTTGCTTTTCCTTGCGTCGTTTTATTTTATTTTCCTGAGTTGCCTGCTTTTGCGTTTCTTAGATTGCTTCTGACCCACTTTTTCCTTTGGTGTAGGCTGCACGGGCAGGTGCCTTTATCGGGGAGTTCTTCCATGCTTGGGGACTGGGAAGGCGTGACGCAGACCTCCCTGAACTGCAATAACTCAAGGCTCGGCTGGAGAAGATGAGCAAAGGCTGGCTGTAATGAAGTCAGGTAAGATGCTCCAGCAGTCTATGCTGGATGAGGCTGCCGAGGCTAGGGACCTTGTATTTGCAGAGCTCGACGCCCTGCGGACTTCCAACGAGCACCTACAAGGGTTGCTGAAGCAGTCAGAGGCGGTCGCTGCCAAACATTCAAGGCTCTCCACCCAGTTGTAGGAGGCGTCGGCTCGGGCTTCCGTGGCGGAGACCAAGCTGCAGTCCTCTGAGGCCAAGCTGCAGAGTGCAATGAAAGAGCTAGAGCAGCTTAAGGGTCAGCTTTCTACTGTGCAGGGACGACCATGACGGTTGCTCGGCTAGGTTGGATCAGCAGGCAAAGCAGGCTGAGCTTGCTTTGCAGGAGAGGGAAACTGAGCTCGGGGCGGAGTTCTCCAAGCTTTTGGCTGAGAGGGAGGCTCAGCTGGGTGCAGAAGAGGTTGTCCGGGCAGCGAAGATGGAGGAGGCCTTTCAGAACAAGTATTGGGAGGACTGCAAGGTCGTCTGTCCATAGAGTCCTTTAGCATCTGTAGCCTTCTTTTTGAATGGGATGCCTTTGAAGAGGCCTACGGCAGCGGGGTGCATATGAACCCTCCTGCCACACAGGAGCTCAGGGATTTGGAGCTACTCTACTATTTGCCTGCAGAGGAAGGGTGCTCCGAACCACGAGTTGATGAGAGCTCTACTGGGGATGGCAACTCTGTTCGTGACCAATAGGAACTCGGGCGGCTATCTCGCGCTTCGCCTCAGTCTTCTTGTGACTCCTGTCTGAGCTGCTGAGTGGATGAGCTGGGAGCCTGTGTTGAACTGACTGTAGTCTTCCTTTTTGCCTTCCGATGATATCCCTAATTGGCTTCTCTTGTAATATTTGTAATTAAATAGTCAAACAATAGCTTTTCATCTGTATTCGCTCCCTTCTTTTGGTTAGGTAGCCGCCTTTATGGTAATAGCTTTGTAGCATTTTGATCTGGCTAATGTTTATGCTCTTAGCTCTTATTATTATTCTTCTTTTTTTGTATTGTGCATCTAGATTTCTAGCTTTTGCTAAGTAATTTCATTCTGCTTTTCTTTAGCCTAGTATTTCTTGCGAGCCTACTAGCACTTTGCTCTGATGTTAAGTTAGTTGCGTAGTGACATGACGCGTGATTTGCTATGAGTAGGAGCCAAGTGTCTCTGACTTGCCCTTTCGTGTGGTGGCTTAGATTAGCCTTAGGGGCCCTTTATTCGTCTGCTCTGTCTCACATGTGATGGTGATCCAACAATGAGTAGAGCATCTGGAGGTATTTTGACGCCTTAAGTCGCTGTGGTCTCGTTGATTTAGGGTTCTGCCCCTTAATCCCCTCTACCAACGCCCTCGTGTCGGGGTACGCTTGGTTCTTTTGAACTCCGCCATCCCCATTAGCCTAGGTGTCTGTGACTTATCCTCGCTGCTTTTCGGTCCTCTGGCCCTGCAGATCTAGAGGTAGAGGTCTGTGACATCGCTAAGTCGAGCCTGTAACCGATTACTCCGTAGTCCTCAAGGGCTCTGAACAGAGTAAACCTTCTGGCCGGCTCCCTTGTGTGCAGATAGCTTTTGTGCTTGGCGGGCCTCTTCAGCCCTTGGTCCAGCTCAGGACTGTGGTGTTTCTTCTCAGTCTGCTAGCAGTTTATTCAACTCTGGCGTTGTGTTTGTATAAAGAGAAAATAAGGGGATGGGGGTTTTATGCGATATGAAGAGAGTATAGCTTGAAAGGGGTGGCTCGAAGGCCTTTCATTCATAGAAGTTGTTTGATACAATCAGGTTACACAAAGTATTTTTTCAATATGCGGGCGTTCCAGTTGCTCTTTAGTTGGCTCCCATCCATCCTCTTCAACCTGTATGTCACAGGGTATAGCTCTTCACTAACCTGCTAGGGTCCTTCCCACTTGGCAGACAGCTTTCCATGCATTTTATCTTTCTTGCACTGTTGGTGCATTTCTGAGTACTAGATCTCCTACTTCCAGAGGTCTGGCCCTTACTCTGCGGTTATAATATCTGCTAACTCTGGCTTTGTAGGCCTCTATTCTGAGTCTAGCTTCATTCCTGTGTTCATCCAGCAGGTCTAGATTGGTTTTTAGAGCTTCATCATTCAGACCTGGCTCGAACAGACTGATCCTCCAGGCTTTCAGACTCGATTTCGACCGGCATGACGGCTTCGGAGCCATACACCAGATGAAAGGGGGTCTACCCGGTTGATTCTTTGACAGTAGTCCTGATTGACCATAGAGTGTTGGACAATTCCTCTAGCCATTTACTCTTCTGCTCTTCTAGCTTCTTCTGCAGATCTATCAGAATTTGTTTGTTGGCAGCCTCGGCTTGACCATTGCATTGAGGGTTGTAGACTGAGGATAAAGCATACTTGATCCCAAACTGCTCCAGCCATCCTGACAGTGGCATGTTGTCGAACTGCCTTCCGTGGTCGAAGACGAAGGCCTTTGGAATTCCATATCTGGTGATGATGCTCTGCCAGAGAAACTTCCTGACGGCCGCCTCCGTGATGATGGATAGGGCCTCTGCTTCTATCCACTTAGTGAAGTAGTTTACCCCTACGATCAGCCATCTCTTCGATATTGGGCCGTCGTGAAGGGCCCCAGGATGTCTAGTCCCCATTGAGCGAACGGGATGGGATTGTAGATTGGCATGAGGTCGTTCGCAGGCAGCTTAATGTTTGGGGCAAACTTCTGGTAGCTATCACATTTTTTTTCACCAGAGCCTCAGAGTCTGCCTTTATTGTGGGCGAATAATATCTTGCTCTGAGAGCTTTGGGGCCAGAGCTCTTGGTCCGATGTGGTGCCCGCAGAGTCCTTCATGGATTTCTCTTAATATGTAGTCTACGTCTCTTTGCTCTACACATTTGAGTAGGGGCAGAGAGAGAAAGACTTCTTGTACAGCTCGTTTCCAATCAGACAATATCTGCATGCTGTCAATTTCAGCTTTCGGGCCTTCATTTTGCCCTCTGGTAATTTACCGGTCTGCTTGTACTCTATGATCTCCCTTATCCATTCTGGCATGTCTTCAAGCTCTAGGACGCGCTCGGCGTCTTTGCAGATTGCACTGGTGCTTCTGACCTCCACTAGAACAGATCTGTTTAGCTCCCGCAGACTACTGCTTCCCAGTTTAGATAGAGCATCTGCTTGGGCGTTCTACGCTCTGGTTACTTGCTCAATTTTGAAACTTTAAAAATTCGCAATCAAAGACCTCATTCTGGACAAGTAGCTCTGCATGGTGGGCTCTTTGGCCTCGTACTCCCCCTTGACTTGGTTGGTGACCAACTGAGAGTCAATTTTTAGGTGGATGTGTTTGGCCTCCTAGAGTTTAGCAGAGCTGCAGCCCAACAATGGCTGCCTCGTACTCAGATTCATTGTTGGTTGCCGAAAATAAGAACTTCAGGGCGTATTCAATGATTTTCCTTCCGGGGTTTTGATGACCACTCCTGCCCCAGAGCCATTGATGGTTGCAGACCCATATGTGAAGACTTCCCAGGCTCTGGGCTCCACAACCGTTTCCTAATATGAGCACCTGCTAAGAAGTCTGCCAAAGCTTGCGCTTTGATGGCGGTACGCGGGGCGAACTTAATTCCAAAACCTGTCAGCTCCACGGCCCAGTTCATGATCCTTCCCGACTTATCCACCTTCTCCATTGCTTTTCTAGGGGAATATTTGTCAGCACAATGACGGGGTGTGCATCGAAATATGGCCTTAGCTTTCTGGTGGCTAGCACTACAACATAGGCTGCCTTCTCTATCAGAGGGTAGCGTGTTTCTACACCTGTGAGGGTGTGACTCACAAAGTATATTGGTTGCTGCTTCTTGTTCTCCTCTTTCAGCAGGACCGCGCTCACAGTTGCAGCGGTAAAGCAATGTAGAAGAAGAGCGCCTCCCCTGTCTTGGGTCTGGCTAATGTTGGCAGACCAGAAAGATGTGACTTCAGCTTCTGAATTCCCTTTGTTCTGCTTCCCACTTGAACTCCTTATTCCCTTTCAGTATTTTCAAGAATGGGAGGGCCTTCTTAACAGACTGTGCTATGAATCTGGACAGAGCTGTCATCCTGCTTGTCAGCCTTGGAATGTCCCTGATGCTCTTGGGCTCTGGCAGATCCATAGCTTCTTTCACCTTGTCGGGGTTTGCGTCGATTCCCCTTTCGCTGACCAGATAGCCTTAAAACTTCCCTGACCTTACTCCGAACATTTTCTTGGATTCAGTTTCATGCTGTGTTCACGGAGTTAGGCGAAGGTCTCATTCAGATCTGCTATGTGGTCTTCCTCTGTCTTACTCTTGGTGATAACGTCATCTACGTACACCTCCAGATTCCTTCTTCTCTGCCCTGCGAAGACCTAGTCTATTAGTCTTTGCTAGGTGGCCCCAGCGTTCTTCAGCCAAAACGGCACATAATGTAGCAAAATACCCCGATCGAGGTGATGAATGCTGTCTTTTCCTTATCTGCAGGGTCCATGAAGATCTGATGGTACCCGCTAAAAGCGTCCATGAAGCTAAGCAAGCGTGACCGCTGGTGGAATCTACCAGCTGGTCGATCCTCGGCAGCGGGTAGCAGTCCTTGGGGCAGGCCTTGTTAAGGTCTGTGAAGTCTACACACATCCTCCAGCTCCCATTTGACTTTTTCACCATCACCACGTTAGCCATCCATTTTGGGTATTTGCAGGGCTCTATGAATATTGCTTCCAACAACTTCTGCACTTCTTCTTCAATGGCCTTATTATTCTCCGCAGAATAATTTCTCCCTCTTCTTCTTTACAGGTCTGTGCCCTGAAGCGGTGTTTAGTTTATGGTTGATGGTGGTGGGGTCTACCCCTGGCATTTCAGTTGCCGAAAAAGCGAACACGTCTGCAATTTCTTTTAGCAGATTGATTAGGTTGACCCTGGTTTCGAATCCAGGTCTGTGCCTATTCTCACTGCTGTGCCTTCTTTCGGTCCTAAGAGTATCTCTTCGGTCTCTTCCCCGGTTCGGGCTTCGCTGACACTTGATGATGCTGGTCTTTCCTGTTTTTGTCGGCCTCCTCGGCCTTTTCCTCTTTTCCTTTTTTCGTGGCTTCTTCAGCCTGGTCTTCTTTGACTTCTTCAGTCTGGACTTTCTTTCCTTCCTTTTCTCTTTTCTCCTCTTCCACCCGGAGCCAGAGTGGTCAGGGGGAGGAGGTCTCTGTCTTTCTTCAGAGCTGTCAAGTTACATGACCTGGCTGCTTTCTGATCTCCCCTCAGCCTGCCTACTTCGTCAGTTTTGCTGAGGAAGAGCATGGTCTGTTGGTGGGTCAATGGGATCCCTTGCACTGCTTCAATGAATTTCCTCCCCATTAGAGCGTTGTACGGTGATGGGAGGTCTACTACTAGGAATTCCTGCATCACTGTCCTCCTAACTCTACTCTGGTCCTCTGCAGTCACAGCCAGGTGTATTCTTCCTTTTGGGATGATGGAGTTTCCTGTGAAACCGACAATGGGAGTTCCTCCTCGCTTCAGCAATGACCGGTCTAGCTCTATTTTCTCGAAGGTTTCTTTGTACAGGGTGTTTACGGCACTTCCGCCGTCTAGCATTATTCTCCGTACATCTGTGTTGCAAATTTCAGTAGTGACCACCAAGGGGTCTGAGTTTGGAAAACTTATACCCTTGCAGTCCTCTGCTGTAAATGTCATATCCGGCAGGTCTGGACTCAGTTCTGTCTGGTTGATGAAGTAGAGGTTGGGATGAGTGAGCTGCTTCAGGTGAGCCCTCTCCCCCCATCGAGTTGAGCTGCCGAATATGACGTATATCATTTTCTTCTTCCCTTCTTTGATTTCTGCTCGCTTGTCTTGCGGCTTCTTTCCTTCACTCTATTGTTCTTTTTCCTTGATTCCCTGGTTCCAGGCCAGGTATTCTTTGAAATATCCTCTTCTAATCAGACGCTCCAGATCATTCTTCAGACTGATGCAGTCTTCGGTGTTGTAGCCTGGGGCCTCATGGAAAGCACAGAACTCTGCCATGTTGGGGCCTAGGCTCCTCTTTTGTAGGGGTGGTCTGTGCCACTTGCTGTCGTCCCTGTTTGTTACTAAGATCCCATCCCGGGGCAGGATGAGGTTGTTGTAGTTGTTATACTTCTCTTGGGCCCTTAGTCGGTCAACCTCTCTTTCTACTTCCTTCTGCTTTTCTCTTCCCCTGTTCTGGTGGGGCTTGTGGCCTCCAAAATTCAGTCTGCCCCCACGAAGGACTGCTCATTCTGCCTGGTCTCTTGTTTGGCAGTTTACCTGCTCCAGGTGTTGAGGCTTTGTTGAAGTCCTCGACAGCGATTTACTTTTCTGCCAGGCCAGAGCTTCACTAAGCTCCTTCATGGTGACCCATTTCAGGTCATCGCTGAACTTGTTGGTGTGAGGCGGAGCGTTCCTCAGGGCGTGCAGAGCTAGCTTCTGTTCCAGATCTGGATGTGCATTAGCTCCTTGTTTAATCTTCCTATGAAATCTCGCAGACTCTCGTTTGGGCTCTACTTCAGTAGCAGCAACTCGTGAGTGGATTTACTCCTCTTGCTCCCACTGACAAAATGCTTTTTGAACCTTTTCTTTAACTCATCAAAGTTGGCCATGGTACCTTGTGGGATGGTTTTGAACCAGGTCTGGGCTATGGCAGGGAAATGTCTGCACTAGGTGGCTTCGTTGTAGTTTCCCAGCTCCATGTGAGTTTCGAAGGCTGCCATCTGCTCCTTCGGGTCCCCTTCCCCTTCAAACTTGAGGTTCGGTGGGAGATTAGCTTTTGACACTCGAGCTGCAATGATCTCAGGTGTGAAGGGATATTTGGAGGGGGACCTAATCTCCTCTGCTGGGGGAGACAAGAGAGGATTTGGGGCCAACCCTGTTGGATATGATTACTCTGAGATATGAGGAGGTCCCATTGTCACCGGACCCTTCCTCTACTATTGGCCCCAGCCTCTGGCTGACGTGTCTTATGATGGGTCTGCCTCTGTGGGTAGACAAGGCCTCTTCAACTCCTGTATTGCGCCTGGTTCTGACCCGGGGATGTCCCTGTGCTATACCTCTTAGGTTTCCTCTCCCATTGTCACCGGACCCTTCCTCTACTATTGGCCCCAGCCTCTGGCTGACGTGTCTTCTGATGGGTCTGCCTCTGTGGGCAGACAAGGCCTCTTCAACTCCTGTATTGCGCCTGGTTCTGACCCGGGGATGTCCCTGTGCTTTTGACACTCGAGCTGCAATGATCTCAGGTGTGAAGGGATATTTGGAGGGGGACCTAATCTCCACTGCTGGGGAGACAGAAGAGGATTTGGGCCAACCCTGTTGGATATGATTACTCTGAGATATGAGGAGGTCGCATTGTCACCGGACCCTTCCTCTACTATTGGCCCCAGCCTCTGGCTGACGTGTCTTCTGATGGGTCTGCCTCTGTGGGCAGACAAGGCCTCTTCAACTCCTGTATTGCGCCTGGTTCTGACCCGGGGATGTCCCTGTGCTATACCTCTTAGGTTTCCTCTGCGGACAGACCTCTGACTGGAGCCTGCCCAGTGTCCTGTAGGTGTCAGTTCACTGAAAAAGTTGGGGTGTTCTTCTTGCATTATCTCAGTATTCCACTCATCTTCCTGCCAACCTCTCCGAACGTGCCCTGACCCAGAGTGGCTAGATAGGCCATACTCTGACGTAGGGGTGGGAGTGATGGCCCTCTTGTTGTACCCACACAGGGGTTCCTCTGTAGCTGCCTCTTCTTCAGATGACAACTGTAGGTGTCTTCGAACTGAATCGTGGGTTCTAGTTCTTTTCCTCCTTTGAGTCATTTGAGGGGGTTGGCCTCCAATGTTTTGTTTGTACTGCTGAGCAGTCTGCAGTACAGAGATGGCCGCTTGGAGCTGCTTGGTTGCCTAGTTTCTTGAGTGGGTAGCAGGACTACCCCTTCTTGTTGACCTGGTGGTCGTTTCTCTTGGTGGAGAGTAGCTCTCATCCTCTAAGTTGTAGGACTCGGATGTTGTTGAGTAAGGAACCACCATTGCGAAGTTGTAGATTGGGCTTTTTCTACTCCCCCTCCTTCTAGCGCCAGATTATTTATGTCAAGGACAGCTACAGTGAGTGTGGTGGTGGGTACTTGGTGGAACGTGGCTCCCAAGCTTCCTTCGTGGTGGTGGTTACCTGCAAAACAAGGAGAAACCTCGGGGTGGTTCCGAGGATCGCCTCTCCGATGCCTAAGTCAGCCCAAGTTGAACACAAGATCTCTAGTTGAGAGAAAACGAGTATGAAGTGCTAGTATTTTGTGAGTGTTTGATAGTACATACCTTATCCATGCATGGGCATGAGTATTTATATAAGACATAGGCTTGTGGCTGACCTAGTAAAGTGAGTGGACTCATTTTGGAAGTGGGCCAAGGTAAATAAGGCCTTCATTAATTCCTTGCCTAGAGCTTATGTCCGGAGTAGTCTGCCCGTGAGGTCTGCTCTACTATGACGTGGAATGGAAGGATCAGGAGGTCTGCTGCCAGCTGACAGGACGTGGCGGCCTGCTAGGCAGACCCCATACAGTAGGGATCACTTTAAAGGTAAAGATTAATGAAGTAATTAATAAACTAGCGGTCCCCAATTTCATTTAACCCATATGGAGAGAGAAAAAAGGATGGGAAAACTTCAGAATTGATTTTAATTTTCCCCTTTCCCTTTTCATTCAATTCAGTCACTAGAAGAGAGAAAATGGGAGTGGAATTAATTGATTCCCACTAACTTCAAATTTTGCATTTCATTGTAAAGACTTTGCAGGCTCTAGAAATTAAATTAAATGTCCAAAACAACAACTTAGGAATTAAACTCTACAACTACCATTGGACTTGAAGAACAATCAGCAACAAAGACCCACCATATAAAAAAGAGAAATTTCCAACGGTACACTCCTAGATTTGGCTTCTCTTAGCGGTACACTCCCACCTTTTTGACTTCTTAATGGTACATCTGTACTTTGCAATCCTCCATACCATGATCATTCCGTTAAGTAAAAGGTTAGTTTATGGTTGATTAGGGTTAGAGGTTTGTCTCGTTTTGCGTGCTTTGACTTTTTCAAGGTTAACATGACGTTTTTTCGAAAAACGGATACCACTGTGCACCCTTTATGGGTAAGAATTTCGAGTATCCCTACAAAATGAGTACCAATAAGCCGGATTTTCGAGCACGTACCTCGAGATGACTTTTTGATAGCCGAAAAAGCCCCCTTGAAGTACGTGCTCGAAAACCCGACTTGTAGGTACCCCATAAAGGGGTGCACGGTGGTGTCCGTTTTTCGAAAAAACGTCATCTTCAACTTAAAATAGCTTCTGTCTTAAAAAAAATTTGATCCAATCTTGAAACTTCAGAATCAGCAACTAAGAATAGACCAAAATGGAGTGGGATTACTTCATTTCAGAAGATAAACTCCTACATCTTCAAGATATTCACTTAGGCACGGAAAATCAGCAAAACTTTAAAGAGGCTGATCTAATTTCTTCGGAGGAGGAGATGAATCGACATGTTGATGATCACGATGGAATCAAGGACAACGAGTATGCATATGAGAATGAAAATAAGCATCAAAATGAAAATGAAGGTGAAGGTAGTAATAATAAACTCACAAACAAAAGACCAAATGTGCCAAACAATATAAGAAGGAAGATTGTTCTTAACCTCTTTTTAAGTGCATCAAATGATTTCATATTACCTAGGAGGGTGGTTAAAATTACTTGTTTGAAGTATGCTATAAGTAGGTCAACATTGAGCAGATTATGGAATGAAGTAAAGAAAAAAGGATGCTAGGAGAAGAAGTAAATGTACCTAACAAAAGATTGGGAAATTCTGGGCGAAAGCCGATGATAACTGGCGATGAAGCTCTTAAGGAGGTCCTTTGAAGCAAAGGACCACAATTAGGTCCTTTGTGGTCCTTTGCTTCAGCTTTGGATGTTAGTCCAAGCACAATTTATAGGTTATTGAAAATAGTCATTTTGAGGTCCCATACAAATTCTATTAAGCCAAAATTGACACCAACCATAAATTTTTAAGGTTGAAGTTTGAAATGTCCTACATTATTCCCGGAAATGTACATGAATTACCAAAGTTTCAAAACTTGTACAACATGGTGCATATTGATGAAAAGTGGTTCTTCATGAGTAAAGTAACACAGAGATTCTATCTATTATCTGAAGAAGAAGACCCCTATAGATCATGTCAATCAAAGAATTTCATCATAAAAGTCATGTTTTTAGCTGCACTTGCAAGGGCAATTTTTGGTCAAAATGGGGAACTTCTATGGGATGGGAAGATAGGGATTTTTCCATTCATTGATCATGTTCCAGCAAAAGAGGAAGTATAAACATATCGGCGGGGACCATTGAAATGAAAGCCAAGCAAAGCATCACAAAGGAAGTAATCAGAAACATGATAATAAACAAACTAATGCCAGCATATGGATTCAACAAGACAATGCAAAGCCCCACATCCAACCAAACGATCCTGATTTTTTGCAAGTTTCAAGACAAAATAGGTTTGATATGCACCTAATCTGTTAACCACCCCAATCCCCTGAACTTGAAGTTTTTTTTTAAGGCAATACAATCTATTCAACATCAGACATTTCCAGATACAATGGCAAAGTTAGTGAAAAGTGTAGAATATGCATATGATGCCTATATCCAAGACTAATCAACTATACTTGGTTACACTTTATGTTTATTATGATTGAAATACTCATAGTCAAATGTGGGAATAACTATAAAATCCCACATAAGGGAAGAAGAAATTGGACAGATTGGGTCAATTACCAACTGTTATAGAAGTTCCGCAAGGATTAGTAACCGATAATGAAGATGTGATTTGTGATGCTGACTCAATGTGGGAGGGTTTAGTTTTAGGACCGGAAGTGGAAATGTCTTGAGAAAGAAATTGGACAATTTCGAGTTTCATAGAAAGACAAAATTCTATAAGTCCTTTTTTTGTAAATGTCAATTAAGGAAAATGTAGAAGATATGCTAATTATGTATGCCTAATTTTATTAAAGTATGGGTGAGTTTATCCATAAGACTCCCTCCCGTATTTCAGACTCTGCCACATCAGCTTTCTACTAACTTTATCTACTTTTTAATATTTCAGACTCACATAAAACTCATTCCAGTATTAATCTTTATCCCTCAGACTGCCTTTCAGACTCTTCAACAAAATTTGATTTTATTATATTGACACGTGGCAACGCACTATTGGTTCCCTTATATAAGGTGAGTCTTAAGGCGAGTCTTGGATTTCTAAGACTACCCTTAAGACTCCCCAAGTCTTAAAGTATGTTTATTGGGAGTCTTTGATAAGAACCTACAAAGTCTTATCTTAAGACTCCCCTTTAAGACTCCCAATAAACATACTCTAAGGACTTAGGCAAAGTAAAACCGAAAGGCAAAGTGAAGTAAGTCCTTTTTTGTAAATCTTTAGTTGTGAAAAAGTGGTTAAAGGAAGATTTAGTAAGCCATATTTTGTATTAGTAAGAATCTATATATGCTCATGAAAATGGAAAGGCAAAGTGAATGACTTGTATTACACAAATATTCTTGTTGATTGGCATATGAAACTCTCAGAAAGTCCCCTTTTCAACAAATAAAACAACGCTTCAATGCGAACTCAAACAAAAACCCAAACGTCACATCATAATGCTCAATGGTTGTAATGTACTTTAATAGGTGACCATGTTAATATTTTAAAACATCCAATTTCCATCTTAAGCACCTCATTCATCATTGAAGGTATATTAAATACCCTCTCATATAAATTTGTTTAAATCAGTAACATTTGAAGAGTATGGTCACCTAAGCACAACCTCATTATATGATCAGAATGATAGAACTTTGGGGATGAATGAGAAATACATAGCAAAGTTATTCTGTTGACCAACAATTTTTCATTATCGAGTAGCCATCGGCATGAATGATGCATGACACATATTTAAAAATGGAGGAAGTACTTACTCCGTTTGAAAATAAATGACACATATGCATAGTGGGAGACTGTAATTAGTTTTGATGATTTATATTTTAGGAAAAATATAGTCATGGAGATCTTGTTAGATTCATCTCCATGGATATTTTTTATATGAAGTTTTCATAATTTTTACTTATTAATAATTAGAGATATTAATGTTTAAAATAATGCATTGACAAACATATAAATATGAAGTGTGTCACTTATTTTAAAATAGAGGGAGTGTACTACTCCCTCCGTCCCATAATATAAGTCCCGACTCTATTTTTACGCGGGAATTAAGATGAATAGAATCTTAGTTTAATTTGCTAAATAGATCCATTTGCATTGGGAATTATAACATTTTTCATGTAAAAAAAATCAGAAAAGGCTATTCATTTTTACCAGTGACTTTATGATGGAGCTCAAAAGTCTGTTGTAGTTTTTGCTAATTAATACGTTAATCCAAAATTACAACAACGGACCAATAGAAATCCTTGAATACATTCAATCAACTAATCAAATTAAAAGATACAATACACATGGATTCACCATTAGAGGCTAAAAAAATGGCAGAAACTTCATATTTTTTCACTATAATTACCGGTGAATGATTTAGAGTTTCTGACCCAAAAACGAAGGCATAAATTCTGCAAAAACATAAGCAATATCAACAATTCTAGACCAAGTTCTTCGGTGCTAGCCTCAGATCTTGAACTATAACTATGGATTCCAATGCGTTCCGGACCAAGTTCACGGTTAGATAATCTGAACAAGAGTATGAACCGTTAAGAAAATCATCATAATCATAATAATCCCCCATAAACGCCACTCATTTCTGCCAAAAAAATGAAAAAATCAAAAAATCTAACAAAACCCTAACTTGAAAACACTAGAATAAGAAAATGGAACAAGATGTACAAAAAAACTTGATAAATGGCGTTTAAATAGAAAAAAAAAGACCTGTAAATTCGACTCTTCAAATCAGAAAATGGGGTATTCTATTTTGGAAATTTGGAAACTTGAAAACCAAAATTTGATGTTGAAATTGACCCACATTAGAAAAATTTGCATATTTTGAACTTGTGATAGACACCATCTTGAAAACTAGTGAAAGAAAGAAAGAATCAATAATAAAGAAGGAAATTTGGTGAAGAGAGAGATTAATGGGAATGAAGCTTTGGGTTTACTGGATTTGGAGTGTAGACAATAGAGAAGGGGATTGACGGAGAGAAGCAATGAATGAGTAAAAATACGTAGGCTTGAGGTAAAAAGGCAATAAATTCATTAAGTCAGTTCACATTTGTCATTAATTTAACGTAAAAAAAGAGGAATAATAAGGAAAAGATTTTCGATTATGCATTTAATTAGGGATCAGTTTTTTATGGCAATATGAGAATATTTTGGAGTTTTAAGTATTTAGTTGAGGGTATTTTAGGCAAAAATAATGGATTAATTTAGAAATGGGACTTATATTTTGGGACACTATAAAAGAAAACAGGACTTATATTATGGGATAGAAGGAGTACTGTAATATCCGAGAAAAAAGAATCGTTCTTAATTAAGCAAAATTCGTAATGAATTAAAATTATCTTATATATACATATATGATTTATTAAATTTATTAACGTTAAATAATCTTAATTTATTAAAAATCGATTTCATAAATTTCTAAAATAAATTTCTAAATATTAAGTTATTAATTTTAAAGCTATACGTATTGACAGGCTAAAGTCGTATGACATAATCAAAGATAAATCCTAAGTACTCTAACAATGGCAGTCAAGGGAAGTAGGGTCGAATCTACAGAGAGTCGGACTTCTTAGTTGATATCCAGCTAAAAAGCTACTTCAGACAAAATCAGATAGGAATAAGATGAACTACTAATTAAATAGTAGAAAGCAATATAAAAAGGGATTTTAATCTATGAAATAAAGGTCTAGGAAATTAGTTCGGTCCACCATGTTTATACCAATCAAAGGATCAAATAGCTATCAGAACCTAGGTCAAGAATCGGTAGATTAGAGCAGTGTCAAGCTATGGCTAAGCCTCAACACCCATAATTCAACATATGCAGCATGTTAACAAACATATTTACCAAAACTGATGTGTACTAGGCCTCTACAAGTAAGACAGGTCTGTACAAACAATTATTAACCTCAAGTAATCAATGAAACTGCGCAATAACATTAATTACTCAATAAGAACAAATCACACCATAATCAATCTCATCAAACCCTATAAACTAATAGCAACTCAATTAATCAAGGTATAAACATGGATTCCCTCACAAAATCACTACAAATTAAACTACTCAGACATAATTAAATCAACCATAATAAAATTAATATGAAACCCTTATTCTAACATCATGAATCAAAATAATAATTAAACTAAGCAATCGAAAATAATTAAAGAGATTAAGAGTCGAGAAGAATATCAATTGGCGGAAAGCAATAACTTTTATTGAAATCAAATCCGAGGTTCAATCACCCCTTAAACTAATCTAAAGTGTTTAATATAATAAAAACTCTCTAAAAACTAAACTAAGAACAATGAAAATAAACTAGAATAAAAGCTGTTAAAAGATGTCTCTAAAATAATGAGGGAAAGCTATTTATAATAGCCCCAAATATCTAACTAAAAACGACAAATAAAGATAGAATTTCGCGAAAACGAGTGTGGGACTCGATCGGGCAATGGGCCACCCGATCGGCCCCACGCTAAAAAAATGCACCAACTTCTCTTCTTGATTTCCACGAAGCAGCAGCAAAAATGCAAAAATGGGCTTTTATGGCCCACCCGATCAGTCACCCGATCGGGTTGATGATCGGGCCTCCACTAAAGCCAAGCGGATCTCGTAGCCAACAGCAGCAAAACGAAGCCAATGGCTTCCTACCCGATCGGGTCGGGCAGCAGTGCCCGAGCGGGCCTGGGGACAATATGAGCCCAGCATACTAATCTTTGGCGCATAAGAAGCGAGCAGCATGAAACATAAATTTGGGTGTGCCCGATCGGGTGGGCCTATGCCTGATCGGGTTGGGCCTAACAGAGCTCAACTTATTTTCTTTGTTTCTTCACCCGATTGGGTTGGGTGATGTCCGCCTGATCGGGTGCGAAACTTTACCACCTGATTAATAAATCTTCGCCCGATCAGGCCATTTTCTGCGCGATCAGAGTACGGGAAGCTCCTTTTGACTCTTTGACTCTTAATTCTTCACGTTTAGAGGTCTTGGGACCTCCTAAACTATCCATAAAGCTCGTGGTCATTCCTACGTGCCTCGTAACAACTCGTAAAAGTCGTGGTTACTTCCAAAATGCTCAGAAATATGGAGAAAACTCCCTAAAACCTGCAATTCAACATTAAAACACAAAACCACGACTATATACGATAGTTAGCATAAAATAGCTCCGAAGAGCTCCAATAACGCACAATTTAGCTCATAAATAAGGGAGAAAATTCTATATAAATATGTGATGTCAAACTCCCCTAAGCTAAACCTTTGCTTGTCCTCAACCAAACAGAATATGAACATGGAATAGATTGCCTTACCCCATAGATAAAAATCAATCAAAGCTCAAAACGTTTTCATGACTAAGAATCGTTCAAGCAGGTGGTAAAGTTTGTGGAATACAAATCCTGAAAAGGCTCTCACAAAGGTGTCACTCCTCTCAATTTTGTGGCAGGAAAAGAATATGCCCTTCCCACTCACCAAGCCGACCATAAATGCCCTTACCACTCACACCCTCATGTGTTTAAGAAGGTTGAATGACGCTCATCCTAGCCAAGTCGACTCAATTAGCAAACATACTCTTTGACTTTGACAAACTGACTCGAAATCTATCCAATAAACAATGAAGACACGAGCTCAAGAGGACTTTATAGGGTTGTAATGGGGCTTAGGCAAGAGGTAGGGGATATTTTTAGGAAATATGGTGGAAAAACCGATATTGGGGAGCATAATTCAGACGAAACAAGGCCATAGATGGCCGAAACTACTCCTAACAACACCAAATAACCACAAAACATATCCAACTCTCATGAATCAATGAAAACTCATAACAAACCCAAATTTCAAGCAAAATAACATATTTTTTTTATAAACAACGTGAATGATGGAACTTTGAACTCTTTTGGACTTTTACTTTCTTTTCTTTCATTTTACGAACCAATCATTCACGCAACTCAAACTTTGCTTTTCTTTTCTTTTTCTCACACTCAAACCATAACAAATTCACATCAATTTCTCATAAGCAAACCAAACCATGAAACCAAACTCAAACTCAGCCCATACAAAAGCTCCTCGAAGCTAGGCTTGGAAATAGTATCGAAATAAAGGCCATGGGCTCGTAATAAGGGTCTTAGTAACACGAAACAGGTCATTAGGCTCAGCGGGGCTAAGGAGGATAAAAGTATATAAAAAATTCACGCTGAGGCTCAAGAATCAGACAAAAGAACGCCTCTATCACAGCAAATGCTACAAGTCATCGAATTTCAGACAAGTACGAAGTCAAAGTCAAGATCAACCCACTAAAGAGGAACTAACTCACAAAAATAGACTAGATAATGATATGAATCCATTAGGCTACAAAGAGGCCTCACAGTCTAACCAATTGAGGCATGCAGCACAAAGTAATGTAATATAATCAAAACTCGCTCGAAATCATAGCAATCAAACATCAAATCATAGCTTCAAGATCACAAATCGCCAGCTATCCAGAAAACAAAGTCAAATTATTTTCAATTAGAGCACAATAAGGGGCACAGAGAGGCAACTAAACCAGTCATGGGAGCCATATTTTTTTTGATTTTTTCAGTATTTTTGGAAAACCAATAAATCTATCCTAAAAAGCAGTAAAAGAGATAGAGAATACAAACAGAAATCCTCCCACAAGCTGAACTTGGCAGTGTCCTCAATGCCAAAAGGTAACAAAGGACGATGCTAAGAGGAAAAACAACGTTAGTACCCTCACTCTCGCTCAATAAAAAAATAAAAAAAAATAAAAAGGAAAAAGGGGTCAAAAATACGAGTTGTCTCTCGCACAGCGCTGGTTTATAAAGGTCCCGCACGACCATAATACGTCCACTTCTCAGATTGGAGGGGCTTGGCAGTGAGTGCCACCCTCATCAAATATCTTTCTCCTCCAAATGTTCTTGATAATACCTCCAGACGGTGAGACAACCTTAGGTGTATTTTGAACCTTCTCTACACCTACCTCATCCAAAACCGCAGCCCTGCAATAAGATTGTTCAAGCATAGGTGCCTTAACAACATTGGTTAGTTTAAAAATCACTTTATCATCACCAACACTCAGAGTTAAAGACTCAGACTTAACATCAATGATAACACCAGCAATACACAAAAACGGTCTACCAAGAATAATAGAAATCTGGGCATCCTCATCCATATCTAACACCACAAAATCAACAGGAATATAGAATTTCCCAACCCTAACAGGAACGTCCTCTAAAACACCTAGGGGGTATTTTATAGAACGATCTGCTATCTGTAAAGTGATTTGTGTGCATTTAAGTGCTCCCATGTTCAGTTTCTTATAAACAGATAATGGCATAACAGAAACACAAGCACCTGAATCACACAAAGCTTTATCAATAAAAATAGGTCCAAGATGGCAGTGAGTAGAAAAACTACCAGAATCTTTTAACTTAGGTGGGGTTTGATTCTGAATAAAAGCACTGTTGTAACATCCCGTCCGATACAAAGAACAAAAGAGACGATAACAAATGAAATAAAGCAACTAGTGGTAGCGGAAATACCACTAAGACGGAGATGCTACTCTAAGGAATAGAATTAAAACTATAAATAAGCATAAATCCTCCAGATATAATATTTAATCATATATAAGGGAAAATGAGGTCCCATACCCTCATTCCAACCAAAGTTCCAAAACAACTATGAAAAACTCCAAAAGACCTCAAAATATAGTGATCCAAATCTTGAAGACAATACTAATAATCCATGGTTCAAAACATATGACAATAAATAAAGAAAACTACTTAAGACCCACTAAGTCGCTTGTCCTATTCCCTGACTCAAAATGCTCATCCACTATCACAAGCACCACCTTCTTGCTCACCAGGCCAAACCGCACAATCCCGGTCCAAACCGTAACAATCCTAAACAGCATCGTCATCTACATAATAAATCAACAACTTCCACAATCAGTGGGGAGTAACTAGCAGTTCTCCTAGCCCAAACAGGAACAAAACTTAAAGAAATTAGAAGCAACGCCAAAGACATACATCACAAAGAAGCATAATCACAACATGCAATACATAATACAACAAGTCATAATCATCAAACATGCATAAAGAGAAAGTTCAATACCAATAATCAGATCAACTCACACAACCAATCTCACATCAAATCAAAGACAAGAGACCATACCACCTGTGAGTAGACTCATTGGACCATACCGCCCCAGGCCTACGTTGCATATCCGAGGACCATACCGCCCGTTCCGGATAGCAAAACTCAACGGATCATACCACCCGTGAGTGAACCAATGGGTCATTCCTTTGCTTCTCTCACAATTCTTGGAACAAAATAGGTTCAACACTCATAACACAAAGAGTTTCTACAGAACCTTGAGGTACAACCTCGATCTCGAGCTTTCGAAACTCGTCACACAAATCCCTCGGTAAGGTTCTAGCCGCACTAAGAGAATGCTTCGACTTACGATTGAGAGCATCGGCAACCACATTAGCTTTACCCTGGTGATAATCAAGCTGCAGATCATAGTCGTTGATCAATTCAAACCACCTTCTCTGTCTCAAATTCAGATCACGCTGAGTGAAGATATACTTAAGACTCTTGTTGTCGGTGAACACTTTACACGGGACTCCATACAAATAGTGCCGCCAAATTTTAAGGGCAAACACCACAACAGCCAACTCCAGATCATGAGTAGGGTAATTCCTTTCATGTACCTTCAACTGTCTGGAGGCGTAAGCCACAACCTTCCTTTGTTGCATAAGGACACAACCCAAATCGTGCTTCGATGCGTCACTATAGACTTCAAACTCAACCCCTTCAGTAGGCAAAGTCATAACTGGAGTAGTAGTGAGGCACTTCTTCAACTATTGGAATGCCTTCTCCCACTCTACAGACCACAGAAACTTGCTCTCCTTTCTCATCAACTTGGTCAACGGCTAAACAATCTTTGAGAAATCCTTAAAAAACCTCCGATAGGATCCAGCAAGACCTAGGAAACTTCGGATCTCAAAAACATTCTTAGGACTTTCCCATTCCACAACGGCTTTAATCTTGGAAGGGTCCACCATAACACCATCTTTGTTGATAACATGGCCTAAAAACGACACTTCCTTAAGCCAGAATTCGCACTTGGAGAACTTTGCGAACTACTTCTGTTTCCTCAAAATATCCAAGATCAACCTCAGATGTTTCTCATGCTCTTTTTCGTTCTTAGAGTACACAAGGATATCATCAATGAAGACAACCACACACGTATCCAAGAACTCATGGAAAGAGCGGTTCATCTGGTCCATGAATACAGTAGGACCATTTGTAAGACCAAAGGGCATAACTATGAACTCATAATGCCCATATCTTGTATGGAAAACGGTCTTAGGGATATCTTCCTTCTTCACCGGAATTTGATGATAACCCGACCTTAAATCTATCTTAGAGAAAACTCCAGCACCCTTCAGTTGATCAAACAGATCTTCAATGCGGGGCAAGGGATATCTATTCTTGATAGTCACCTTGTTCAGTTCACGGTAATCAATACAAAGCTGCATACTCCCATCTTTCTTCTTGACGAACAGAACAAGAGCACCACACGGTGAGACACTTGGTCTAATGAATCCCTTATATATCAGTTCTTGCAACTGAGTCTTCAACTCTTGCAATTCAGCAGGTGCCATTTTATACGGGGCCTTAGATAGAGGAGAAGTACCAAGAGTGAGGTCAATGCTAAACTCGACATCTCTTTCAGGAGGGATACCTGGTAACTCATTAGGAAAGACGTCCGGATACTCACGGACAACCGGGATATCTTCTATCTTCACTTCTTGAGTCAAATCTTTGACCATACAAAGGAACACTTGTTCTCCTTTCTGACGAAGCTTTTGCATTTTAAGAGCAGACACGATCTTTACCCCTTTCTTCAACACCACTCCACTACAGGAGATGCGCTTGCCACACGGACTACGAAGAGTCACCTTTTATCACGTCAATGAATATGGCCACGATACTTAGATGACCAATCCATACCCAAAATAACATCGAACTCAGTCATGGAGAATTCCTTAAGGTCAGCAGGAAGATTAGAACCCAACAAGGAAATTGTCACATCACGGTAGTCGGCATGACAAGGGTAATTCTAACCACTAGGAAGAGATATAAGAGTTCGAAGAGGAGAACTCGAAGACAAGTTAGCTTTCTTGGCAAAAGAATTAGAAACAAACGATACTGTAGCACCCAAATCAAACAACACGAAAGCAGAGACAAAATTGACAAGAAAGGTACCAGTGACGACATCGGGATGAACATCGCCGTCAGAATGAGTCATGTTGTGAACTCCATTCTTTGGTGGAGCAGAAGAACTAGGAGGAACATGAGGACTAGCTGTAGCTCTCGGATTCTTAGGGCACTCATAAGTCTTGTGACCCACTTCCCTAAAATAGAAGCAAACAATGGTAGATCCGTTACAGTCCTTCCCCGGATGACTAGGCTTCTCACACTTCCGACACTTGGACGGATCAAAACTCGGCCTAGAACTGGAACCTTGATGCCCACCAACGGTGATTCGGTTCAAACCTCGGATTCTTAGCCGGACTAGGAGTAAACGAAGGGACAAGCTTCCTCACAGATGCATCCTTAGAAGTTTCTTCCTCTTTTATAGAAGTATGGACACTTAGGGCCATTTCATAAGCACCCTGGAAAGTAGTAGCTCCCGAACACAACACTAGGGTTCTTACCCTAGGATCCATCTTCTTTATGTACCTCTTAACCCTTTCAGTGGGAATGACGGTACTGGAAAACTTAGACAGCTCGGTAAAGCGGTCCGTATACTCTTGGATATTCATGTTCCCTTGAGTCAAAGATAGGAACTCTTCTTGTTTCTGCCAACGTAACTCATCGGGGTAAAACCTCTCCTTCAGCTTGGCGGAAAATTGAGTCCACCCAAATCCAGCAATAGCCATGCAAGTATTCTTTACCTTACCCCACCAATTATCAGCCTCTTTCTTCAAGTAGTAAGTCCCAATATTTATCATTTCAGCAACATGGCAATTGGTTGCCGTAAAGAACTTCTCCATTTCCCTTAACCAATCTTCTAGAGCCACTGGACCAGCGGGGGGTAGTAGCTCTGTTAGCTAAGGATAAGAAATCATTTTTGAGGTTTTGACGGCGACGACGACCGGCTTTCTTTCTAGCAGCCATTTGTTGTCGCGTAGGCATTCTACAAAACAGAAACTTATAAATTAGTCGACTAAATTCACATAGGTAAACATTTAACCGACAAATAATGCAAACAAAAATGGATTCCCATGGTTTCTTTCCTACCCAAGTAACTCTCGATAAGCACTAAACTTGAAGCCTAAGACACTAGTAATCCTAGTTACAAGTCTACATATTTCTCGTGAAATAAGTAGCAACTCAAAGAGAGTTTTTGAAACGTTTTGCTCTGACACCAACTATAACATCACGTCCGATACAAAGAACAAAAGAGACGATAACAAATGAAATAAAGCAACTAGTGGTAGCGAACATACCACTAAGATGGAGATGCTACTCTAAGGAGTAGAACTAAAACTATAAATAAGCATAAATCCTCCAGATATAATATTTAACTTCCAATAATCATATATAAGGGGAAATGAGGTCCCATACCCTCATTCCAACCAAAGTTCCAAAACAACTATGAAAAATTCCAAAAGACCTCAAAATAAAGTGATCCAAATCCAGAAGACAATACTAATAATCCATGGTTCAAAACATACTACAATAAATAAAGAAAACTACTTAAGACCCACTAAGTCGCTTGTCCTATTCCCTGACTCAAAATGCTCATCCACTATCACAAGCACCACCTTCTTGCTCACCAGGCCAAACCGCACAATCCCGGTCCAAACCGTAACAATCCTAAACAGCATCGTCATCTACATAATAAATCAACAACTTCCACAATCAGTGGGGAGTAACTAGTAGTTCTCCTAGCCCAAACAGGAACAAAACTTAAAGAAATTAGAAGCAACGCCAAAGACATACATCACAAAGAAGCATAATCACAACATGCAATACATAATACAATAAGTCATAATCATCAAACATGTATAAAGAGAAAGCACAATACCAATAATCAGATCAACTCACACAACCAATCTCACATCAAATCAAAGACAACAGACCATACCGCCTGTGAGTAGACTCATTGGACCATACCGCCCAAGGCCTACGTTGCATATTCGAGGACCATACCGCCCGTTCCGGATAGCAAAACTCAACGGATCATACCACCCGTGAGGGAACCAATGGACCATACCGCCCAAGGATAAGTAACCAAATCCTAGGACCATACCGCCCTCAGGATAATCAAACCAAATTCCTAGGACCATGCCGCCCATAGGATAAATCAAACACAAGAGCAATGTATACACGACAAGGCATACAAAGGAAATCCAAACAACATCCATACATGAGTATACACGACAAGGTATACAAAAAACTTAAACAACCAACATACGTATACACGCCAAGGTATACATAGGAATCCAAACAACATTCAAGGTATACATGGCAAGGTATACATGCGAAACAATTCCATAAGACAACAAATCAAACATTCAAGGTATACACGGCAAGGTATATATAAAAAGTGAATATAAGATATAAGTACTTAACGGAAATATATTAACGAATCATAATTTAGCGTCTAAAATAGTATTCCCTCCGTCCCATATTAGTTGCAACACTTTCCATATATGGTTGTCCCATATTAGTTACAACACTTCTATTTTAGGCATGGACCCACCAATATTTTATTATATATCACCCAACTAATATACCCTACTCATTCATTGATTTATGTGAAAAATATTAAAATATTATTCCCTACTCTATTAACTTCCTAAAAGTACCACACCACTTTCTATCACATCAACTTTTACAATAAATTACTATAACCTACACACTACTCTATTAACTTCCTAAAACTATGTGCACAAGCTATTGTTGCAACTAATATGGGACGGAGGTAGTAATAAGTAACACGCGAAAATTTCAGAAGAAATTTGGGGTGTTACACTGCACTCTTCAGTAAGTGCGACACGTTCTACCCCACCAAAGTCTCTTTTCTTCGTGATCATGTCTTTCAGAAATTTGGCATACACCGGGACTTGGGTAATTAAATATGTGAATAGGATCGTTACCTCAAGGTTCTTGACTATAGCCAAGAACTTACCAAACTGTTGATCGACCTTTGATTGGTGCATCCTGTGAGGAAAAGGTAGCCTTGGTGTGAAAGGCGCTTCATAAACCTTCTCCTTTTTCTTCCCTGTATGTTCAGCTTCCTCAGATAAGTCGACTTCAGACGTCGAACTCTTCCTTTTTCCTTCCTCTACCACCTTATTCTTCCCTGTAGTCGGGGCACCCTCATTAATGGGAAATGGAGGAGCATTATAAGCAGCACCACTACGAAGAGTAATGGCATTAACGTGCTCCCTCTGAATGGGTTTCCCTGGCAATTCCCCTTGCCGCCTCTGAGCACTATTGCTTGCCAACTGTGCAATCTGAGTCTCGAGAAGTTTGATGTGCTTCTCTTGAGCTCTTTGTTCCTCCCCTTGAGCCTGTATATGCTTTTGTGTTTCTTTATTGGTCTTTTTCATAGCCAACATCAACTTCATCAATTCGGACATGGAGGGCTCTTGTGGGTTTATGTTTTGTGGAGGTAAGGTTTGATAATTTTGTGGGGCTTGGAAGTTATTAGGGTGATGGAGGTTTTGTGGTCGGGGTCTCTAAAAACCAGGGGGTTTGGTAGTATGATGGTTTTAAATGAGTTTGTGGAGGTGGAGGTTGATAGTTTTGCTGATTTTGGTAGGCATGTGGAGGGGGAAAGTTTGGTTGTCTCTGTTGGAAAGCGTTTGCCTGCTCCATCTGGTCTTGACTGAACTGACAGTCATGCCCAAAGTGACCTTGAACACTAGAAACCTGGCAGTAAGATGAGGTAATGGGTGCCATGGCAGACATAGCGTTAATACTCAGGGGGGGGGTGTCGAGGTAGAGGATCTCAAGGTGTCCATCTTCTAGCTTAGTTTCGTTATTTGTGAAGTCAGTAATGTAATGGCGTCTACCTCCAACACTTTTCTTGGGAGGCTGCGGGAAGTGGAATGATCATTGGCTGCAAGGTTTGACAGAAAATCATAACCTACATCCACCTCCTTATCAAGAAAAACTCCTCTGCAGACGAGTCAACAATACTCTTCGTCTGAGGCTGCAGACCATTGTAAAATGTCTGCGTCAAGAACCATTTGCCATGTTGTCATGTGGACACTCTCTCTGCAAATCTCTGAACCTAGTCCACGCTTATCGTAGTGTTTCATCAGGTTCTTGGGAAAACGTGGCTAGCTTATTTCTGATTTCTGCTGTCTATGTAGGTGGATAATACTCTCTCAATGCAGCAAAAATCTCACTCCATTCAGTTTCTTTCACGTTGTTCAACCACTTCTGGGCTCTATCTCTCAATGAAAACTCAAACAACGTGACCTTTAGTTAATCTGGAGTGACGCCGGCATGTTTGAAGGCTCGACAAAGCTGTTGAAACCGCTGCAGATGATTCGTCGAGTCTTCAGTAGGATGCCCACCAAACTGATTTTGCTGAACCATGCTGATGAGTCCAGGCTTAATTTCGAAGTTCGCTGCGACGATGGTGGGCATAGTAGGTCACATTGAGAGACCATCTGGGTTGGGCACCCCATATGACTTCATTAATTTAGACATAATTGAACTCGAGGTGTCTGATCCAGAGGTGTTCAGCTGAACAAACTGCTTTTCTCTCCAGATTTTCTTTCGAATCTGCCTGATTGTCCTTGTAAGATTGGGATCCGCTGGGATGGGGGAACTGTTTCTTTGAGACCTGGGCATACAAAAGAAACACAAAGAAGTAGTAAAATGTACCTCAATTGGAACAAAGAAGTTCCAATGAGGCACAGAGAAGTAGACCAGATAACCAAACAAAAACTTAGAAAACTAGCCGTCTCCCCGGCACCGGCGCCAAAATTTGACAGGCTAGAGTCGTATCACCTAATCAAAGATAAATCCTAAGTCCTCTAACAATGGTAGTCAAGGGACGTAGGGTCGAATCCACAGAGAGACGGAGTTTTAAGTTGATATCCAGCTAATAGCTACTTCAGACAAAAATCAGATAATAATAAGCTGAACTACTAATTAAACACTAGAAAGCAATATAAAAAGGGATTTTAATCTATGAAATAAAGGTCTAGGGAATTAGTTCGGTCCACCATGCTTATACCAATCTAAGGATCAAATAACTATCATAACTTAGGTCGAGAATCGATATTAGAGCAGTGTCAAGCTATGGCTAAGTCTCAACGCCCATAATTCAACATATGCAGCATGTTCACAAACATAATCAGAATTACTGATGTGTACTAGGCCTCTAAAAGTAAGACGGGTCTGTGCAAACAATTATTAACCTCAAGTAATCAATGAAACTGCAATAACATTAATTACTCAATAATAACAAATCACACCATAATCAATCTCATCAAACCCTAGTAACTAATAGCAATTCAATTACTCAAGGTATAAACATGGCTTCCCTCACCAAATCCCTAAATTAAACTACTCAGACATAATTAAATCAACCATAGTAAAATTAATATGAAACCCTAATTTTAACATCATGAATCAAAATAGTAATTAAACTAAGCAATCGAAAATAATTAAAGAGATTAAGAGTAGAGAAGAATACCAATTGACGGAAAGCAATAACTTTTATTGAAATCAAATCCGAGGTTCAATCACCTCTTAAACTAATCTAAAGTGTTTAATCTAATAAAAGCTCTCTAAAAACTAAACTAAGAACAATGGAAATAAATTAGAATAAAAGCTGTTAAAAGATGTCTCTAAAATAATGAGGGAAGTTATTTATAAATAACCCCAAAAATCTAATGAAAAACGACAAATAAAGATAGAATTTCACGGAAACGAGTGCGGGACCCGATCAGGCAATGGGACATCCGATCGGGCCCACGCTAAAAAGATGCACCAACTTTCTGCCTGATTTCCCCAAAGTAGCAGCAAGAATGCAAAAATGGGCTTTTATGGCCCACCCGATCAGTCACTCGATCGGGTTGATGATCGGGCCTACACTAAAGCCCATCAGATCTCGCAGCCAACAACAGCAAAACGAAGCCAATGGCTTCCAACCCGATCGGGTCGGGCAGTATTGCCCGATCGGGCCTGGGGACAATATGAGCCCAAATTACTAATCTTTGGCGCACAAGCAGCGAGCAGCATGAAACATAAATTCTGGCCTGCCCGATCGGGTGGGCCTGTGCCAGATCGGCTTGGGCCTAAGGGAGCTCAACTTATTTTCTTTGTTTCTTCACCCGATTGGGTCATTTTCTGCCCCATCAGAGTACAGGAAGCTCATTTTGACTCTTTGACTCTTAATTCTTCACGTTTAGAGGTTTTAGGACCTCCTAAACTTTCTATAAAGCTCGTGGTCATTCCTACGTGCCTCGTAACAACTTGTAAAGCCGTGGTTACTTTCAAATAGCTCAGAAATAAGGATAAAAGTCCCTAAAACCTGCCATTCAACGGTAAAACACAAAACCACGACTATATACGATATTTCGCATAAAATAGCTCCGAAGAGCTCCAATGACGCACAATTTAGCTCGTAAATAAGGGAGAAAACTCTATATAAATATGTAATATCAAGTATTAAATTTTATAAATTTATGTATTCCTTTTAAATAGAATAGTAGGTTTAACAATTTATTGAAAAAGGAAATGAAAAACAAATTTGCAAAATGTTGACTCTTCCACTTTGACCTTCCCATCCCCCTTCTTCTTCAAGCTTGGCAATGAAAAAAATCTGATTTTTGTTTACTCATTAAGAAAACCTTCCTCCAAGCAAACCTTTCCCTAAGCAATTCTAGACCCTTCTCTTATAGGTATAAATTACCATATTTGCTTCCCACACAACACACTTCAAACTCCCACTTTTCCATCCTCTCACCGTTACTCTTCCTCCCTCTTTTCCCCTGCTTCTTTCCTCCCCTGTTTCTTTGCTGTGCTGCTGCCCAGCTGCGGCAACCACCACGTCGCACTGGAGGTCAGCTAGACGTCACCGCCAGAACCGCAACGCCACCTAGAACACTAATGCACCCCCTTCGTACCACCTCCCACTCACTCTCGCTGCCTCTCTTCCTCCCTCTGTTGTTCGTCACTGCTGCCGCTGGACGCGCTACCGCTCGCCGCCTGCCTCTCTCTGATGTCGCCACCACACCGGAGCCCAGCACCCCCTCTCTGCTTCTTCGCTGCTCAAGTGAGCAGAGGTAACTAACGTTACCTGCTTCTGTTCTTATTAGTGTACTTAGTTTACCTTAAATTCCTTTAATTGTTAAGACTCTAATTTATTCTTAATTAGTATTTAGTAAAACCACTTTGTTTAATTTATGTTTATATGTACTAAACTATGAACTTTAACTAAACTAGCTATACTTTATGAACAAATTATCTTAGTTTACATTAAGTTATTTTATTTCAGATCCTTTATTAGCTTAATACCTTATGTTAATTAGTCTAAATCTGCTTTTTAGTTCAACTAAAGCTACTTTAACTTATGTCTATATATATGTATGCTAGATAATAAACTTTAATCAATATTAGGTAAACCTTATGGATTAATTATCTTAGTTTTTCTATTTTAAATTATTTAGCTTATTTTTTGAATCCATTATTAGTTAGATACTCTATATTAGTATTGGGCTTAAATCTGATTTTTAATTTAAGTAAAGCTACTTTGTTTAAATTATGTTTATATATACTATATTATAAACCTAAATTAATATAGCTAGATTTAATGGATTAATTATCGGAATTTGTTAGTTATTTTCTTAAAATAATTACTTAGTTTTTGTTATAAATAAGAAGTTAAAGTTTTTCAATAATAGTTATTTATTTTAAAGTTTAGTTAATAAAATTAAGTTATGTAAATTAGTCACTAATTTCATGTAATAAGTTATGTTCATATAATTACTTTAGTTTAATAATAAACACTCATATTAACTGTTATGAGTAGTTTTTATATTGAATTATTAATTAAGAAATGACTTTAATATTATCAATAGTAGCTACTAGGTATTTTCAAGTTTTATAAAAAGGACAAGTTATATGTTTAGTCTCTAATTAAAAAAAAGTAAATTATGTTCAAATACTTATTTTACAAACTATTTATGACTCGCTAATTACTATGTGATAAGTATATGAATTATTTTATATTGTTTAAGTAATAAAATTTATGAATAGTATGTTTTAGCTTATTTATTAACTTAATAATAAGTCTAGTATTTAAATAGTTTAATAGAGAGAAGTATTAATATTAATATTTTGTAATTTACGCCCTTAAGTCATTAAACATGAATCTTATACAATTATAAAATAATAATAATTTACTTAAATAAAACTTACTTATGTCATTTTTTTCCTTTTAGTATTAGAAAGGATTTTGTTATCTAAGTTATAAAGCCCATAAAACTTATCTTTATAATATTAAGTTATAAGACGAGCAACTATTAAATTACTAATTATTAATAATGAGCCTTATTATATAACCTCTTTGGAACTTAGTAAGTTTAAATAAAATATATAGTTAAAAGGATCCACATGAAGGAAATGGTTCGTAAAATTTAGAATAAAATAATAACGATTACTTATTAATTCTTGAATAGATTATAACGGAATAGGATATTACAAGCCTCCCCCGACTAACAAGGTTACTAAACAGAACTTGAGGTAACGTCTATTGCTCACACCCACAATCCCCTTCGAAGTGTGGTTATGAAAATGGTTTGCAATATAATGAACGTGTTTGTGAGAATGATTTTCTGGTACGTTTCTTACTTGGATTGTTGGATGATTCTAAATGCTTTTCAAATGTGTTTACGATTACGCATGATGATTTACAGAAATGTTCAATTATGATAAAGTATGAATGCTCAAACTATTTTATGAGCTCCCCTGAAGCATTGATGTATGAATAAGAAAGGAAAACATGATAAATTATAGTGAAAGAGGTTCTGGCTACTTAGTTCTGAAAGGCATTGTTCTGAGCCGTACACCCGAAAGGGGTACCACATTGTTTTCTGGCCGTATTCCCGAAAGGGGTACCACATTGTTTGCCGTACATCAAAAGGTGTACCGCATTATTCTGGCCGTATTCCCGAAAGGGGTACCGCATTGTTATGGTCGTATTCCCGAAAGGGGTACCGCATTGGTGGGAGGCGTCCCACAAGTCAATGGTTTCCAGCTACCAAAGTAAAAATGTTCTATTATTGGAAAGTATATTGATGTTATTCTTTAATGATGAAATGGAATTTTATGAAATGTTATTTACAAATGTTTTACTATTCTCTTCTCCCTGTTTGCAACTAAAATGAATTGAAATGAATTTACGATGTTTGGGTATTATGTTACTGGGCTTCGGCTCATGACATTTTGATTTCATGTTTTAGGTACTCACGGGAAGACGGCATAGTGTAGAAGTGAGGATTAACATAGTTCTAAGAATTTTCATGGCTTCTATTATCTAATTAGCCCTTGTGTAAGACTAAGTGAATGCTAGCTAATCATAAATTATGTTTTCGTCACCCATCACACATGTTATTTAATTATCTTTAATGTCATGTTTTCGGTCGCCTTGTGCTTTCCTAACAGAAAGTACGGCGGTAACGCACCGACTATGTTGGTCCTCCGTTGTTGATACCAGATTAGTTAACCTAATAAAAGTGAATAGAAGTAGGGGCGTTACAAGTACCTTTTATGCCTCTCTATTCCCATCTAGACATGGAACAACTGATCTGATCCGATTGACCCGATCCGAACGACCAGGTCCTTGACCCAAAATAGACCTGAAAATATTGACCCGATCATAACCCGGAACCCGAAAGAGACAGATCTGAACCAAACTCGACAACAATTAGAACTGAAGTTGACTTGTTACCAAAATTCACCCGATTTGAAATGACCGGAATAGATTATGACCCGAAATCCGAATCAATCCGATCTGATATTGACTCAAATTTATCTGACCCCAATCAAGTTGATCTGATATTGACCCGAATTAAAATATTTATAGCCTAGTCAATTAAAATTTTCCATTAATTAGGTTTTAGATCGATGGTTTGAACAAATATTACTATTTTTTTATAGATTGCTATAATCATTAGTATTATAGATATTAATTAAATAATACTCTTACATACTTCCTCCGTTTCGCAATACTCGCAACACTTTCCTTTTAGGGAAATGTCACAATACTTGCAACCAAAGTATATTTAGTAAATTTTATCATACTAAATGACCATCATACCCTTACTTTGTTACCCATTCTACCTAATAAACAAAATAAACCTACAATTAACTACCATTTTATTTTACTAATTAAAGATTACATAATCCTAATTTACCACAGCCACCCTCCATTCTTTCTCTCTCTCCTCTTCCTTCCTCCCTCTCTGAAACCAGCAACCTAACCTCAGACCACCATTCTCCATCTTCATCCTTGAAACACGACCATGTCAACCTCGTCCCCTTCCGTAAAACCACCACCCCAACCTCCTTTTTCCTTCACTCCCCCTAAAACCATCCCACCAGCAGCCACCATCGTATTTTCCTCACTCCCCAGCCACCCACCATCCACCTTCACTTCCTACCAGCGTAAACAAAGTGACTCTTAGATATGACAACTTGTGAGGCTCCTGGTCTCCGATGAGCTACAGGAAAAGGAAGGGAGTGACAGAGAGACATAAAGAGGGAGAGTGAAAGGGATGAAAGGGCGACAACAACGGTGACGTTTGTAGCGTAGCTAGTGTTTCAGTGGTGGTGCAGGCGACTCCGGTGGCTGGGTTATGGTGGTGGGCAACGGCCAGCGATTCTATGTTGCTGTTGATTTTCTTAATTTTACCGTGTTAAGTGTATGGGCATTTTGTCAAATTTCACCTTTTATTGCTTTTCCTTGGTTTGTGTGCGATTTCTTTGGTTGCGAGTATTTGATGTATCACATTTATATATAGTTTTTAGATGCAATTAGATTGCATTTAGAACTCCTTTTTGAGCATTTAGGTGCATAATGACATGAATTACATAAGTTGTGCTCTACTACTCCCTGCTTGTGTGTTTCGATGATTTTCAGGTTATTTTGATACAAAGTGATCACGAGTACCAAAGATCTAGCCTATTAATCATTGAAGATGAAGGTAGCTTGCACAAGGATCACAATGCATCCGTTTGGGACAATTTTGAGTTGGAATGAAGTAAATAGTTAGTGAAAGAAGTGACATAACTGACACACCTTCACTATTTTCAATATAACTTTTAAAATAAAATTGATAATGGAGAAATTCCAAGTAGGTTGGATTCTAGGCTTTAAGAGATTTCCAATGATATGTCACACGCCCCAAAAGGACTTTTGGTTTGAGAGATATGGCCTTCGCAAGTTGACGCAAAATCGCCAGAAATGACCTCCACCCGATCGGGCAACCATTGGCCGATCCGATCGGGTTGAGCCTTCTTCATGTTGCCGTTGCTTTATTCCAAAAAAATAAGAGATTTGAAGTTGGATCAATTTTGCATCAACCCGATGGCATAGGGCAACGGTTGCCCGATCGGGGCCGAAACCTTGACACCCGATTAGGTAGATTCGCCCAATCGCATCGGGTGAAGCCCATTTTATTTTGTGAAGGAAATTAACATGGCCCAAAAATTTGTACCAACCCGATGCCATAGGGCAATGGTTGCCCGATCGGGTTGTACCAACCCGATGCCATAGGGCAACCACCGCACGATCGGGTACCGGGCTCGCGGAGCCGAAATTCTATCTTTTTTATATCGTTTTTAATTAGATTTTGGGGCTATTGTAAATAGTTTTCCCTCATTATTTTAGACACATATTTTATTCTAGTTTATTTCTCATAGTTCTTAGCTTAGTTTTACTTAGTTTAAACACTTTAGATTAGATTAAAGGTGATTGAACCTATTCGATTTCAATAAAAGTTCCTGCTTTCTGTCAATTGGTATTCTTCTTTACCTAATCTCTTTTATTATTCTTAATTGCTTAGCTTAAGTATTTAATCATTCATGATGCAATTGTTAGGGTTTCCTATTAGTTTTGTTGTTGTTAATTCGATTATGAGTGAGTAGTTCTCTTTCTAGGGTGTTAGATAGGAAAGCCATGTTTATACCATGATTGTGATTTAGATTTCTATCAATTTCTAGGGCTTGATTAGGGTGATTGTGATGTGGTTTGTTCTTTATTGAGTAATTAATGTCAGTGTACAATTTCATTGGTTGCTTGTGGTTAATAGTTGTTTGCACAGATCCGTCTTACGACTAGAGGCCTAGGACACGTCAGTAGTTCTGATTACGTTAGTGAACATGCGGCGTATGTTGAACTATGAGCGTTGAATCTTAACCATAGCTCAACACATGCTCTAATCCCCGACTCTTTACTTAGGTTTTGATAGTAGTTGACCCTTTTTGATTGGTATAAGCTTGGTGGACCGACCTAATACCCTAGGTTTTTAGTCCATAGTCAATTCCTCAATTTAATCTGTCTTCCTTGGCTTAATCTTTAGTTCAGTTAATTCTTCTCTGATTTCATCTGAAGTAGCTGAATTGATTGAATATTAATTTAAAAACTCTGTCTCCCAGTGGATTCGACCCTGCTTCCCTTGACTACCATAGTTAGAGGACTGTAGGTTTATCTTTGAATAGGTGATACGACTAAAACCTTATCAGTATTGCGAAACGGAGGAATCATAGATGATATTCTGGCATCATCAAGTTTCATATGACGCGAAAAAATTCGACTTTGATCAACCTAACCTGAAATGACACAATATTAAACGGAAACGAAAATCCAAAAAATATGAAAGGTTTGATCCCAGATGAAACAATTTCAATCTGAGCCTGAAAAAACCAAAGTTATAGAATTGAGTCGACCCAATAACCACCAGATCTAGAATAGACCTGATCCGAAAATAACCCGATTTGGTACTGACCCGAAAAGATAAACCCGAAACCTATCCGACCCGAAAAATCTCAGAACCTAATCAGACTTGAAACCCAAAGTGACCCGATCCGAACACTGAGCTAACCTGAAATCAACCCGATCCTAATCAACCCGATACAAAACTGATTCAAATGACCCAATTGCGAGGTCTATTCCCATCTATCCTAATATTTATACCCATCTATCCTAATCCCTATCCACATTATCTCACAATTTCTACGATCGCCACCCTCCTTGCCACCACCGAAATTTTTCTTTCTAGGTTTTAGGTTTCCAAAAAGTTTGAAAATTTAAATTTTTGTTTGAAATGCAAGATAATTTAGGGTGGTTTCGACACCACCATGGAGGTATTGTCTCCAATAATGGTACCTCCCTGGAGGTAACAAATATGGAGAATCGTACTGTCATGGTGGTACCGGAATCACTTGACGTTACCATGAATTTTAATTTTATAAAAGAAAAAGATATGCATGGTACCATACTCTAATTCCGACATCCCCACCATGGCGGTACCGTCCTCCATTTGTGACACCTCCATGGTGGCATCTCAATTGGGGGATGGTACCACCTTGGTAGTATCGAAATCGCGGAATGTTAATTCGAAAATCTAAAACTGTGAAAAAAATCTTGTGGTGGTGGTGGTGTGAGGAGAGAAGATCGAGAGGTAGATATTAGTTGGGAATTGTAACGGGGTATGATGGACAATTCACCTAGAAATATGTGATATATACTAGTAAATATGAGTGTGTTTAACTAACGCCGAATAATAAGCTTCATATTATTTATATATATGTAATACGTAGGTATCATGTAAAAAGTACAAATAAAAGCCTTTATAAGATGAATTCGTGTCTGGGCAAACTTCATATGCTCGGGCGTTTGAGTGAAGCAGACCGAAGCATTTTATTAGCTGAACAAATTGCTATGGTGCGCTAGAAATATCCCGGAGGGCAGTCTCTGGCTTTCTAAGAACACTATTAGCAATGATCTATTGCTAAAATCCATGGGATGAACTTTACAAAAACCTTATTAGTAATGACCTAAATAATGATTGTTCATCAACAAGTCATTGAAATAGGTCATCTTATGACCTTTTGCCACAAACGGCCATGAGGCAAAAATCAGATAATAAAACAGATGAAATGTTGAGTTTGAAGATGATAAAGAAAGAAACGTTTGTGTTTTGCAACTGAGGAGCCAGCAAAATTCTGACGCTGATGACATCAACTGTCGTGCGTTAGTTTGCATGTTGCATTCTCATTGGTTCAGCTAGGAGAGAGAAAATATAACCATTTAAATCATTCAAAAAAATAAAAAAATCACCAACATTCATATTTTTTTGAGACTTGTAAAATAAGACCAATCTTGATATATTTTGGCAAAATTTTTGAAAAACCAATTTTCTCTTTATCTTCTCTTCTTAAACAACTTTGCTGATAATGTTTTTATCTTTTCTTTGCTAAAAAAACCCCAAAAATGTTAATCAAATAAATAAATGATTAATTTCAAATAATTATAACTTAACCACGATTAAGCTTAAATTATTACTAAATATCAATTTTACTTGTTCATGAACATGTTCAAATATTAATCAAATAAATAAATGATGTAAGAGAGATAAAGTATGGTGGGGTAGGAAAGGTAAATTAATGAACTTAAAAATAGGGCATTATTACCAAGAAAAGGTTAAAAGATGACATTTTTAGGAGAGAGAAGAAAAATGAATAGTGCCATGAACTTTAACAATGGGTCATTGTTAATAATGCTCTAACTACTCTTGTTCATTTAGTGTTTGATCTATATTCGTTTCTCTCCCCTATATGGCTATATATACATACATATTCTTAAAAATATAGAACATATATCGTATGTATGGTAAAATGATTAAAGAGAACTATTTGTTACATGTCTCTAATAAATAATGTAAATTGTTAAATTTAGCGATTATTTCCTAAAAAGAAATATTGTGGTTATGAAAGAACAAAGAAAGTATGAAAAAGTTGACTTTAGAAAACTAATTAGCATCTTTTCTTTGTGGATGATGTCATGTTGTTTTTTTATGCAAATAAAGAGTCTTGTGAGGTTATAGCTAACATCATTACCCGTTTTTCCAACGCATCCGGACAACAGCTGAATCTGAATAAATCTTATGTTAAATATAGCCCTGCTATGGATGCCAATGAACGACAAGAATGCAGTGATATTCTTAGAATGCATATGGTCAATACCACGGCTCATCACCTGGGCTCACCAATTGACCTGATGGGGAAGAAAAAAGAACATAATCAATTCCTGATTCAAAAAGTAGTGGGGAAAATCCTGTCATGGAATAATATTCCTTTCTCCCCGTCAGTAAAGATTCTGCTTATTAATACAATTCTTATTCCTATGGTGACTCATATTATGAACATTATCCTTCTCACTAAATTAGTGGTTAGCAAGATTGACTCAATCATGATCAAATTCCTGTGGGCCAAACAAGGCAATAATTCGGGTGTACACTGGATAAACAAGGAAACAGTGTAAAACTCAGGGCATGGGAGGTCTACGAGTGAGGAAGCTTGAGGTGGTCAACCAAACCTTATTAATGAAACAAATTTGGGAACTGCATACTAATCCCCAATTGCTGGTGTCTAAAGCCAATTGGAGGACACCTAAGGGCAGCGACATTACTCAAGACTCCAAATGTAATAGATAGAGGTTAGAGAATCACGGGGAATAAATCATTCCTGGTCAGGGGCCTGGGGAAAGTTGGAAGGACTTTTATTTCCGAATGTGCTTGGAAAATAGGCAATGGAGTCTCTGTTAAGGCCTTTCAACATCCCTGGGTAGACGGTAAAATCTCGAAACCTAAAAGCAGTGAACAGTTAATGGAGACCCAAGACTAGCATGTAGCTATAATTTTGAACCCTAGCTCGAGATGTTGGAATGGTGGGAAGGTCTGGGAAATATTTGCATGGGACGATGCACAACATATCTTGGGGTTGGACTTCACTCAGGAAAATGAGGAGGACTCCATTTATTGGATATATCATAGATCGGGCCAATTTACTACAAAATCGGGGTATGCCTTCCTTATGAACCAGAACTGACAGCAAACCCTAAGTCAAGACAGGGATAAGGATGGAATCTCCATAGTAGCAAAAAAAATTATGGCATTCTGGTCACCCTCCAAAGTGGAAATTATTTTTGTGGAAGGCATGGAAAATTATCCGAAAGATAGTAAATGAGGGAAGTTGCCCGCTTTGCTTAATCTTTCCGGAAACGGCAATGCACCTTTTTTGCTAGTGCCCGATAATTGGTCAATTGTGGCTGGATACCCCTACACTACGGCCTGTAAGCTTGACAGTCACCACAAACTTCAAGGATTTGATACAACATACTATTGACAGCCTTCCTAATTCATTAGCACGAGATGAAGGTAACATTGCAACGTTCATTATTAATTTATGGACTATATGGTGCACAAGAAACAATGTAGCCTTTCACAACGAAAGGATCGGTATTTCCAAAATGCGAGAGTTTAGGAATAGGGCTTGGGATGAACTACAAGTTTCTCTCAACAAAACAATTGCTCAACCACACCAGGAACGAGTCCAATCAGGAATAGAGTTAGATCAACCCCCGGGGTTCCATTTGGCAAATATAGGACGTTCACTACATGGATCTTCGACTACGATAATAGAAACAGACGACTCTTGGGATAAAACTACTAAAATGAAAGGGATGGCATGGGTGGTGAAACAAACCCCAAACCAGAACCTTCAGTACGGAAACCATGGTACAATCCTAGGGGGAGGATCTCATGGGGCAGCCTCTTCTGCTCTCCATATGGAGGCCCGAGCTTGTTTAAATGGTATAAAATGAGTCGTGAACCAGCAAATAGTTGAACTACAAATCCAGACAGATTCCTCGGAACTAGTCAACTTGCTTCAACCGCAGGCACAAATAAGAATGGACAGTTTATGGACATTACGGGAAATCAGAACTACAGCAAAAGGTCTTAATTAGTGTACAATCGTCAAAGTCAATCGCACAGACGTCCAACAAGCTCATCTACTTGCTAATATCTATACACATAATTAATTTTCTCCTTTACTAATCCTTTGTAGTGTAACATTTAGCTAGTGTCAAAAAAACTAATTAGAAGCTAATTTATAAGAGCTAATGTTGAATCAAGGAGGATTGTAGGACATTTCGTGGCCCATGATAATTGTTTTAGTACCCACCGGCCTATGGAAATGGCTACAATGACAATACCTTGGCTACTTTGCAGATTATGCTTGAGAGTTGCATGTATGTATGTATGTATATGTATGAGTTATTATCATTTAATTTTACTAAGTTGGTCCGTAAGAGAGTTCAAATTTTTTAAAATGATCTTCTACTAACAATATTTTTATACAAAAGTACGCTATTAGAGAAGGTATATTTATTCAAATTGTGCCAAAAGTGCCATAATTGTGATGCATAAATTTTTATTCAAAAATCTCTATATATGATGACCCTCAACCTTTTAAAGTTAAATCTATTAAACAATCTTTTGTTTTCTTCTATTGGGTAACCCTATGATAAGTACTTTATTGTGCTTAATTATGCATCATTTTTAGCATATTTTCATGTAGTTTAGGGCATTTTAGTCTAGCATTGCATGAATTTTGTCACCATTGAGTTATATTGTCGCTTCATTATCTATTTAGTTGTTTTGGGATGATTTCCAGGCTAACTAGCAGGTTTTTGGAGTCTTTTGGTCATTGGAGGACTTTTGGTGGAAACCTTGTCTTGGAGGTGCACAAGAGCCGGCCTACACGGTCGTGTGGATTTAAACACGGTCGTGTAGCCTTTTGAAGGAGGAATCAGTAGCCACTGATTTGCTGCTGATTTGAAGTTCAGAAGAGGACACGGGCGTGTCCAAATTGACACGCCCGTGTTCCAATCGACACGCCCATGTTCAAAGTGACACACCCGTGTTAAGCTTTTCTCCACGAGACAGTTTCTGAGTTGCTTGTATTCAGATTTGAGAAAATCAGGCCAACACGCCCGTGTCCATTTTGACACGCCCATGTTGGCTGATTTCTACGAGGGCAGTAGTTGATGCAACGAATTGGCTAAAGACTTGAGATTTCAGAGAAGAAGGCCAGGTCTAAACACCCCAGTCGTTTTGGACACGCCCGTGTAGACATGCACTCCGGGTTTTTTCCCAATTTCCTTTCTTTATTTTTGGTATATATTAAATAGGTTTTTGTGTTTTTGCATTGTATTATTCGACACTTAACACTCTAATTACTTAGTTTATCTCTCTCTAAACTCCCAAAAACCCTTATTTCTTACATTGGTACTTTGATCGAAGGTTCGATTGGTGAATTAATTCAAGTAATTTTCTTTCAATTTCTTCTCTCTATTTTCATTGCTTTGTTAATCATATTTAATTTTGTTAATCTCTTTTGCTTAGAATCCATGAATAGTGAGTAGTTCATTATCTAGGGTTTGGGAAAAAGTATGAATTAAGGGCTTAATTATTATGATGCTCATGTAATTGAGTTTTCCATTGATTATTATGCATTGATCTTGGTGTTTTGACACTCTAGGGTAGATCTTGATCATGTTTATGTTAGGGACGCTTTTAGATTTCAGTTCCTCTTAATTGATTATTGAATTCTTTGTCATTCCCTTGAATCAACTCAATTTCTAGACCAAGAGATTGGGTAGAAATTAAGAGGATCCTTGTATTAGGGGCTTTCTATGCTTATTGAATCCATTAATCAATTGACTAGAGACCATACGAGAGAGGATCTAGTTGATTGATTAATTGATTACTCTTGAGGGCCATTCGCGAGAGGACTCGAGTATTTTAGAGGATGCAACTTTGCATGATATTCGCCCTTGAACTTTATTGCATTGGTAGTTGTTTCCTAGCCCGGATTCATACGAGTAGCCCAAACTCTAGCATTTGTCTTATTATATTTACTTCTCTTACTTAATTGTTAGTTGTTATTCCTAGCTAGTTGTTAGTTAATCAATCCTTCACACCCCACAAATACCCTTCACTTAGGTAGTTTTAGACTTAATAGACTTTAGTCAATCCCTTTTTCCTTGTGGTTCGACCCTTGACTTGCCATTGTTGCATTCATAGTAGTTGCTCATTAGGATTATAAATATTGTTTGAAAAGCGGTTCTTAGGGCCTTAATGACACACTAAAAACCTCTTATCACCCTATACTTTACTTTTTGCATTTTCTTTGAACTTATTACATTTTGAAATCATTTTTAGTAATAAAAAGCTGACTTTTAATTATAAAACTACTTTAAAAATACAATTGTTATAGCCCAGCCTTCCCGAGCTGCTTGTTTAACATTATTAAGATCATAAACAACAATTAACGTGTAAACCACAAGTACTTAAATACAACTTGGCTTAACTCGCAGCGAAAACAATCCTTAGATACAATACCGCTTATTAACATAATAACTCTCAATTAACATTCAAGCCACAATTAGCCAATCATAATTTTTGGCACAAGCTTGGATCAGAAATGAACCTCAAACACAATATTGCTTCAACTGAATTCTCAAATCAATATATATATATATAAACATTTCACTAAATAATCAATTACATACTCGATCCGCAATACAAGCTCCCAAAATAATCTTGCTCCCAAAATCATAATAATTGCCTTTCGATATCCAACCTGTAAAAACCACTAACAAGGATATATGCCCCCACAGGTTAAGTTCCGAGAACAAAATTTGCGAAAGATGAGCACACCTTGTGCAACCAAAAATTCATTTTAAGTGGCTTTAGATAGACATTTATTCATTGAATGCCTTTTTCTTGATATTATCTTAAATGCAAACTCAGTGATCGACAATGCCTCCCTCTTCATTGTAGCGCATTAGTGAGAAAAATAGAAGGAATAAGCTAAGACAAACAGTGTTACATTTGAATGGAGCAAAGTCTACGACAAGAATTTTAGACGAACAAGTATACTATTAGATTGATAGTTGTACATTTGTGTGTTTTCTTTTAGACATGAGTATTGATTATTAATTTTATTTCTTGCTTTTAGATGAGTGTCCCACAAGTTAGCACCGAAGAGTCTCCGGGACATGAATTAGAGCAACCTCAAAATCCCCTCTATGTGAGATTATACGAGAAGACCCATAGGTAAATACTTACCTTTCTTTGATTCTTCATTCAACCTTCTTGAGTATACTTCTTTTACTCTGGTTTCTTGCTTCTTGATTATGCTTTGCTATAAAATTACTGTTCTTTGCTTCTCACATCAAGTGATCAAGAATTAGAGCTTATTGTTTGAAATATGTCGTGTTCTTTGCTTCTGACATTAAGTAATCTAGCTCTAATTCCATGTAGTGCTTTGCTTAATATAAGTGTGAATTAAATGTCATTGAAACAGGCATGCCAACTGCTAATTGGAACCTAATGCAGAAGCTAATCTTAAAGCTTTAAAAGAATTATATGAGAAGGAAATTCAAGAACATGGTGTGGACAATCTCACGCCACAAGAAGCTTTTCCTATGGTCTTGAAGGAATGTCCCGGACACATTAGAGGTCTTGGATCTGGAACAAAACCACCCAAAAAATCAAGGAATGGAGCTTATTCTGCTGAAGTCAGAGCAGAAATTGAACAACTCTAACAAGCTGCAGAGTTTGAATATCGTACGGCTTTGAACGCGTGAAGCAGGAAATTCTGGAGAGAGAGAAAGTTTAGGGAAGAGAGTATCGAGAGAGAGAACAAACTAAAGCAAGAAAGTATTGAAAGAGAAAACAAAATGAGAAGTAAGTTAATGGCGGAATTTATGGCAATGATGCGTTCTTCGACATGAGCTAAAATTTTCAATTTGGTACGTATATGTTATTCATTTATCGTATATTTTTATTGAAATATCCATCATCATGAATATATCATTACTATATTGATAGGTTGAACCTTAGTTAGTAAAGTTGTGTTTTAAATGCCTCAACCTTTTTAAACGCAAAAAACGGTACTTTACTGATTAAAACCAATAAAACGCGTATAGCTAGTCAGGGCGGCAAGGCGACGGTTGTTATCATGGTCATATAGAGAGGATAGCTTTTTTCGACAATCAAGATATTTTCAAGGTCTCTTCAATGGAAGAAGGCACCTCTGATTGCCGAATATTGGGAATAGTATTGTTGCTTTGATGTGTTTTTCACTGGAAATTGGGTATTTGGGTGACAATACATACAAATTATATGAGTGCTTGTTGTGACTTATGACTGGGGTTGTGTTGGGACTTTGGAGTTCGATGGGAAATTGTTTTGGTTTGATAACGGGACATGATTGTATTGTTGAAGTATTTAGCTTTTGAAGTTAGTTTTGTTTGTGATTTGAAGTTATTGTTCTAATTGAATTTGTTAGAACCGTGTGCTTCATTGAATTAGAAGAGATGATGTTTGAATTCGAAGTTGAGTTTGGAGATTTTCTGCGAATAAAAAATAATATGAGTAAAAATGCAAGTTTTGATTATGTCAATGTTATATTTTATATAGAATTTATAATATCTTGTGTTTCTTGTAAATGTCAAGGTTTTTTGAAGACGCATATTGTGGTTGGAAGAAAGGATAATTTGACGAAGACTTCATATTGGCCACCACTTTTGCATAGCTAGTGAAGGAGCATACATCAACATCTTAGCTATTGGTTTTTGGATATATTGAAACTAGTTGATGTTTTAGTTTTTGGAACAATTATGTAAAGTTTGATTATATACTAGGTCTTATATCTTATGTAGTACTCCCTCCGTTTCAATTTGATGTTCACATCTTCTTTTTGGGGATGTTCCAAAAATTCTTCTCACTTTGAATATTTTCCATTTTAAGAATATTTATTTTCTCATCTTACCCTTTAACAACCAATTATATTTACTACACTTTTTTACTTTTTTTCTTACATATGACCCACTTTAGAATATTTTGTTTTTCAATCACTCACTTTTCTTTCTCTCTCTTACTTTTTAAAAACAAAAAGGTACCAAAGTAAATTTTATACAATATAAAATTAAAAGATTCTCATCTACCTCAATTTGCATTGGTTTTTTCCCCATATTCCAAATGGAAACATCAAATTGAAACGGGGGGAGTATTTGGTTGGTGATGTTAAATATGTTATGACTAATGAGAATGCATTGAGATTATACAAATTTAGCGGATGAAGTACATATATTGAATACATTGGATATTAGATGGAGTACATATATTGAAAAAGTGTGGCACAAATATGTACATGGGCTTTAAGTATAGTCTTGATGCCCAATTAGCCGTTATGGGCAATAGAATTATCATAAGTAACGCCCAAAACCTGGGCCACAAAGGAAATTTTTGTTGCCCATTTACACATATTTGGGCGACGAAAATCAGAATTATGGCGCCACAAGCAAGGGCGACCCCCACATAGGGCGACACTTCTTGCGTCACTTTCAATTTCTATGCCCTTAGTTTGGGCCACATTTTATGAACATTGCGCGACAAGTTATTTCGTTCAAAATTCTCTGGATTCATCCCCCCGTGAGGAATTGCCCAATATTTGACTATTAACCCATTCTCATATAAAGGATTAGTCAATCAAATAATAGATAGTAAGTTGGTTGGTTTGATTTGCCCAATGTGATTTTTCTTGTAGTGCTGGTAAATCTTTTTCTCTCTGCTTTTACATCGATTCCAATTAACTAATATAGTTCAAAAACATGAGTTTTTATATTGAAATTGTTATTGCTTTCACAATCATGATATGAGTAGTTCTCTTTATAGGGGATTGATAAATTAGTTTATTTGCCTTTTAGTTCAATTGCTTCATAATCATTCATGCTGTAATTATGAATATGAACCAATTTATATTTCTACTACTGCAATACTGAATCTTCTTTAGCAGGAGAGAAACCGTTTATGCTTTCAATCAATATGCACTTGACCATGGGAGAGCGGTTGGGAATCTTTAAGGGATTTGTTCAAGAGAAATGCATGTGCTTTAGGTAAATTGACTTATTAGGAGGTAATAATCCATCCCTGAAATTCTGAATTGTATGCATAATGATCCATGATCATGGACCTTTATTATTAGATGATTACTTCTACATATTTAATTATGTTCTTAATATATTTTAGTGATAAAAATCCCAACGTTGATTGTTAGTATAGTTAAATAGTCCAGCTGAATTAGTAACGCCATGTTATCGTAAATTGACCATGCTTGCCTTACTTCACTAGTAGAAAGTCTTGTAGGAATTATTTTTTATAGTACGAGATTGAGTTGTCAATACACATATACCAATTTATCACCTAAAATAGTGTCAAAAGTGAATGTCCAGAGTGATCTGATCCAGGATTTAGGAAATTTGACACAACACTTAAAATCGTGTAAAGTAAATTCATTTACTATATATGGTACATCCTTGTTGATTAAAAACACGAACGAGATAAGAGTTACATCAATATTTCAAGTGACTTCAAAGGAGTTTATTATACAGAGACATAGCTCCACAAATGCAGATTTTGAGATAGTTTTCTTTTCTAATTGTATCTAGTTAAGTTTATGTTTAGCCGTAGAAGTATGAAAGTACGGTAATACCGAATATTTGATGAATTATTGGGCAAGAGTATACAATATTATATTACTAGCTTTTTTAGACCTGTGCAAAAATGAACGAGAAAGTTTTTTATAAATAGATTTTGAGTTATTGTTTAAGAGATCGAAAGACTACAAACTAAGTTGAAGATGAATAATGTAAATTGATCTGATAACGAAATTAATCAAGTTAAGAATATAAATGGACACAAACAATAATTTTGGTTCATTATATATGCTTCACAATATATATAAGATAAGTTCGAATAAGGATTAATTAAATTCAATCCGTTTTACAAATTATTCATAACACATTGTCTGTAAATTATAATAATACCTCTTCTTGCATATTCAAAAACTCTTCGGGAGTTTTGTTAACCAACTCACGAACTACCTTGTCATACAAAATAAAACACACACTCATTTTTTGTTCCGTCAGATATAATAATCTTCAAACTAGATCTTTTGTGATAAAAAAATCATCTACAGTTATAAGGAGTATTTTGTACACTAAAAATTTCAAAAAAAATAATGCAAATAGATAGTTACTAAGATTGGTTATCTTAATAATATATCTATTTTTTTGGACAAAAATTTTTTCCACCCTCTTAATAACTTTAGCACATCTAATGCAAGCTTGATACCACCACCCAAAATCAAAAATCAATGTCCACTATAGTTGTCAAACAAATAACTTTTCCAATTAATTTTTTTCTTTTTGTAATGTTAAAGTCATAAATTTAACTAATACCTTTGAATTTCATGTATTTTGCTAAGCCAACTAATTACGGGATCATCTCGTCTGCAAAAATTTAAATGCCAACTGAACGGGGTATAAAATTATTTCTTACATCTTGGCTATAAAACTCCCTCGTTTCATAAACAAATGCGCGATAAATCTCATATTTGTCACATATATATACCTATCAAAGCCAGGGATAACTAATATTGTATTAAAACAAAATGATATTATATTCAAATAGAATATTATACACATTAGATGGACAATATCATTTTATGGCAAAAGGATAGGAAATATACTGATTGTGCGTTTTGTTAACTCGTCATCAATACTTCCCACTTTAGTAGGAGTGACATAGTCATTCCTTTCCTATACACGTATTATTCGAACCCTTATGGTGTAAACTTTCTTCCCTTTGCTTATTTCATCTATATTGATTAGTTGACATAGACAATTGATAGGTTTTAGTCGTATCACCTAATCAAAGATAAACCTACAGTCCTCTAACTATGGTAGTCAATGGAAGCAGGGTCGAATCCACAGGGAGACAGATTTTCTAAATTAATATTCAATCAACTAGCTACTTCAGATGAAATCAGGGAAGATTAACTGAACTAATGATTAAGCTAAGGAAGACGAATTAAACTGAGGATTTAACTATGGACTAAAAACCTAGGGTATTAGGTCGGTCCACCGTGCTTATACCAACCAACAAGGTCAACTACTATCAAAACCTAAGTCATGAGTCAAGTGATTAGAGCATGTGTTGAGCTATGGTTAAGACTCAACGCTCATAGTTCAACATACGCTGCATGTTCACTAACGTAATCAGAACTACTGATGTGTCATAGGCCTATAATCTTAAGACGGATCTGTGCAAACAACTATTAACCACAAGCAATCAATGAAATTGGCTACTAACATTAATCACTAATTAAGAACAAACCACACCACAATCACTCTAATCAAGCCCTAGAAATTGGTAGAAATGTAAATAACAATCATGGTATAAACATGGCTTCCCTATCTAACATCCTAGAAAGCGAACTACTCACTCATAATTGAATTGACAATAACAAAACTAATTTGAAACCCTAATAATTGCATCATGAATGATTGCATAATTAAACTAAGCAATCAAAGTAATTAAAGAAACAAAGAGTAGAGAAGAGTACCAATTGACGGAAACTAAGAATATTTATTAAAATCGAATCTGAGGTTCAATCACCTTTAATCTAATCTAAAGTGTTTAAACTAAAATAAAGCTAAACTAAGAACTATGGAAAAACTAGAATAAAAAGATGTCTCTAAAAATAATGAAGGATAGCTATTTATAATAGCCCAAAGTCTAATTAAAAAAAGATAGAATTTCGAAAAAAAGCTGTCCGTGCTTCAGGCCCAATCGGGTCAATTCTCGCCCGATCGGGTGGGTAAACTGCAATTCTGCATCAACTTACAAAGACCATATCTCTCAAATCAGAAGTCCGATTGGGTGTGACCTATCATTGGAAAGCCCTTGAAGTCTAGAATCCAACCCAATTGGAATTTCTTGATTATCAATTTTCTATCAAAAGTTATAATAAAAATAGTGAAGGTATGTCAGTTTTGGCACTTCTTTCACTAACTCTTTGCTTCATTCCAACTCAAAATTGTCCCAAACGGATGTATTGTGATCCTTCTGCAAGCTACCTTCATCTGCAATGATTAATAGGCTACATCCTTGGTACTCATGATCACTTTGTATCAAAATAACCTGAAAATCATCGAAACACACAAACGGGGAGTAGTAGAGCACAACTTGTTTAATTCATGTCATTATGCACCTAAATGCTCAAAAAGGAGTTCTAAATGCAATCTAAATGCATCTAGAAACTATATATAAATGTGATACATCAAACTCCCCCAGCTAAACCTTTGCTTGTCCTCAAGCAAATAAAACATGAACATGGAATAAATTGCCTCACCCCATAGATAAAAACAATCAAAGCTCAAAACGTTTTCAAGACTAAGAATCGTTCAGGCAGGCAAAATTCAAGTTCAGCTAATCAAATCCATCCAACCACCAATCATCCAAGCAATTCATCAAATTTTAGCATCCACAAGGCATACAAATCCTAAAAGGGCTCTCACAAAGGTATCACTCCTCTCTATTTTGTGGCAGGCAAAGAACATGCCCGAACACTCACCAACCCGACCATAATTGCCCTTCCCACTCACACTCTCATTTGTTTAAGAAGGTTAAATGACGCTCATCCTAGTCAAGTCGACTCAATTAGCAGACATACTCTTTAACTTTGACAAACTGACTCAAAATCAATCCAATAAACAATGCAGACACGAGCTCAAGAGGACTTTATAGGGTTGTAATGGGGCTTAGGTAAGGGGTAGGGATATTTTTTGGAGATTTGGTGGAAAAACCGAGAAAGGGGGAGCATGAATCACTCAAACAAGGCCTAAGATGGCCTAAGCAACTCCCAACAACACCATATAACCACGAAAAATAACCCAACTCTCATAAATCAATGAAAACTCACAACAAACCCAATTTTCAAGCAATGAAGCGAATTTTTTTATGCAAGTACGTGTATGAAGGACTTTGAATTCTTTTGAACTTTTATTTCATTTTTCTTTCATTTTTCTGAACTTCATTCACGCAACTCTAATTTTGCTTTTTCTTTTCTTTTTCTCACACTCAAACCACAACAAATATACTTTTAATTCCTCCACAACCAAACCAAACCATGAAACCAATCTCAAACTCAACCCATACAAAAGCTCCCCTAAGCTAGGCTTGAAAATAATATCGAAATGAAGGCCATGGGCTCATAATAAGGGTTTAAGTAACATGAAACAAGTCATTAGGCTCAGCGGGGCTAAGGAGGATAAACATATATCAAAAACTCACTCTGAGGCTCAAGAATCAGGCAAAAGAACGCCTCTATCACAGCAAATGCTACAAGTCATCGAACCTGCATACTAATCCCCAATTGCTGGTGTCTAAAGCCAATTGGAGGACACCTAAGGGCAGCGACATTACTCAAGACTCCAAATGTAATAGATAGAGGTTAGAGAATCACGGGGAATAAATCATTCCTGGTCAGGGGCCTGGGGAAAGTTGGAAGGACTTTTATTTCCGAATGTGCTTGGAAAATAGGCAATGGAGTCTCTGTTAAGGCCTTTCAACATCCCTGGGTAGACGGTAAAATCTCGAAACCTAAAAGCAGTGAACAGTTAATGGAGACCCAAGACTAGCATGTAGCTATAATTTTGAACCCTAGCTCGAGATGTTGGAATGGTGGGAAGGTCTGGGAAATATTTGCATGGGACGATGCACAACATATCTTGGGGTTGGACTTCACTCAGGAAAATGAGGAGGACTCCATTTATTGGATATATCATAGATCGGGCCAATTTACTACAAAATCGGGGTATGCCTTCCTTATGAACCAGAACTGACAGCAAACCCTAAGTCAAGACAGGGATAAGGATGGAATCTCCATAGTAGCAAAAAAAATTATGGCATTCTGGTCACCCTCCAAAGTGGAAATTATTTTTGTGGAAGGCATGGAAAATTATCCGAAAGATAGTAAATGAGGGAAGTTGCCCGCTTTGCTTAATCTTTCCGGAAACGGCAATGCACCTTTTTTGCTAGTGCCCGATAATTGGTCAATTGTGGCTGGATACCCCTACACTACGGCCTGTAAGCTTGACAGTCACCACAAACTTCAAGGATTTGATACAACATACTATTGACAGCCTTCCTAATTCATTAGCACGAGATGAAGGTAACATTGCAACGTTCATTATTAATTTATGGACTATATGGTGCACAAGAAACAATGTAGCCTTTCACAACGAAAGGATCGGTATTTCCAAAATGCGAGAGTTTAGGAATAGGGCTTGGGATGAACTACAAGTTTCTCTCAACAAAACAATTGCTCAACCACACCAGGAACGAGTCCAATCAGGAATAGAGTTAGATCAACCCCGGGGTTCCATTTGGCAAATATAGGACGTTCACTACATGGATCTTCGACTACGATAATAGAAACAGACGACTCTTGGGATAAAACTACTAAAATGAAAGGGATGGCATGGGTGGTGAAACAAACCCCAAACCAGAACCTTCAGTACGGAAACCATGGTACAATCCTAGGGGGAGGATCTCATGGGGCAGCCTCTTCTGCTCTCCATACGGAGGCCCGAGCTTGTTTAAATGGTATAAAATGAGTCGTGAACCAGCAAATAGTTGAACTACAAATCCAGACAGATTCCTCGGAACTAGTCAACTTGCTTCAACCGCAGGCACAAATAAGAATGGACAGTTTATGGACATTACGGGAAATCAGAACTACAGCAAAAGGTCTTAATTAGTGTACAATCGTCAAAGTCAATCGCACAGACGTCCAACAAGCTCATCTACTTGCTAATATCTATACACATAATTAATTTTCTCCTTTACTAATCCTTTGTAGTGTAACATTTAGCTAGTGTCAAAAAAACTAATTAGAAGCTAATTTATAAGAGCTAATGTTGAATCAAGGAGGATTGTAGGACATTTCGTGGCCCATGATAATTGTTTTAGTACCCACCGGCCTATGGAAATGGCTACAATGACAATACCTTGGCTACTTTGCAGATTATGCTTGAGAGTTGCATGTATGTATGTATGTATATGTATGAGTTATTATCATTTAATTTTACTAAGTTGGTCCGTAAGAGAGTTCAAATTTTTTAAAATGATCTTCTACTAACAATATTTTTATACAAAAGTACGCTATTAGAGAAGGTATATTTATTCAAATTGTGCCAAAAGTGCCATAATTGTGATGCATAAATTTTTATTCAAAAATCTCTATATATGATGACCCTCAACCTTTTAAAGTTAAATCTATTAAACAATCTTTTGTTTTCTTCTATTGGGTAACCCTATGATAAGTACTTTATTGTGCTTAATTATGCATCATTTTTAGCATATTTTCATGTAGTTTAGGGCATTTTAGTCTAGCATTGCATGAATTTTGTCACCATTGAGTTATATTGTCGCTTCATTATCTATTTAGTTGTTTTGGGATGATTTCCAGGCTAACTAGCAGGTTTTTGGAGTCTTTTGGTCATTGGAGGACTTTTGGTGGAAACCTTGTCTTGGAGGTGCACAAGAGCCGGCCTACACGGTCGTGTGGATTTAAACACGGTCGTGTAGCCTTTTGAAGGAGGAATCAGTAGCCACTGATTTGCTGCTGATTTGAAGTTCAGAAGAGGACACGGGCGTGTCCAAATTGACACGCCCGTGTTCCAATCGACACGCCCATGTTCAAAGTGACACACCCGTGTTAAGCTTTTCTCCACGAGACAGTTTCTGAGTTGCTTGTATTCAGATTTGAGAAAATCAGGCCAACACGCCCGTGTCCATTTTGACACGCCCATGTTGGCTGATTTCTACGAGGGCAGTAGTTGATGCAACGAATTGGCTAAAGACTTGAGATTTCAGAGAAGAAGGCCAGGTCTAAACACCCCAGTCGTTTTGGACACGCCCGTGTAGACATGCACTCCGGGTTTTTTCCCAATTTCCTTTCTTTATTTTTGGTATATATTAAATAGGTTTTTGTGTTTTTGCATTGTATTATTCGACACTTAACACTCTAATTACTTAGTTTATCTCTCTCTAAACTCCCAAAAACCCTTATTTCTTACATTGGTACTTTGATCGAAGGTTCGATTGGTGAATTAATTCAAGTAATTTTCTTTCAATTTCTTCTCTCTATTTTCATTGCTTTGTTAATCATATTTAATTTTGTTAATCTCTTTTGCTTAGAATCCATGAATAGTGAGTAGTTCATTATCTAGGGTTTGGGAAAAAGTATGAATTAAGGGCTTAATTATTATGATGCTCATGTAATTGAGTTTTCCATTGATTATTATGCATTGATCTTGGTGTTTTGACACTCTAGGGTAGATCTTGATCATGTTTATGTTAGGGACGCTTTTAGATTTCAGTTCCTCTTAATTGATTATTGAATTCTTTGTCATTCCCTTGAATCAACTCAATTTCTAGACCAAGAGATTGGGTAGAAATTAAGAGGATCCTTGTATTAGGGGCTTTCTATGCTTATTGAATCCATTAATCAATTGACTAGAGACCATACGAGAGAGGATCTAGTTGATTGATTAATTGATTACTCTTGAGGGCCATTCGCGAGAGGACTCGAGTATTTTAGAGGATGCAACTTTGCATGATATTCGCCCTTGAACTTTATTGCATTGGTAGTTGTTTCCTAGCCCGGATTCATACGAGTAGCCCAAACTCTAGCATTTGTCTTATTATATTTACTTCTCTTACTTAATTGTTAGTTGTTATTCCTAGCTAGTTGTTAGTTAATCAATCCTTCACACCCCACAAATACCCTTCACTTAGGTAGTTTTAGACTTAATAGACTTTAGTCAATCCCTTTTTCCTTGTGGTTCGACCCTTGACTTGCCATTGTTGCATTCATAGTAGTTGCTCATTAGGATTATAAATATTGTTTGAAAAGCGGTTCTTAGGGCCTTAATGACACACTAAAAACCTCTTATCACCCTATACTTTACTTTTTGCATTTTCTTTGAACTTATTACATTTTGAAATCATTTTTAGTAATAAAAAGCTGACTTTTAATTATAAAACTACTTTAAAAATACAATTGTTATAGCCCAGCCTTCCCGAGCTGCTTGTTTAACATTATTAAGATCATAAACAACAATTAACGTGTAAACCACAAGTACTTAAATACAACTTGGCTTAACTCGCAGCGAAAACAATCCTTAGATACAATACCGCTTATTAACATAATAACTCTCAATTAACATTCAAGCCACAATTAGCCAATCATAATTTTTGGCACAAGCTTGGATCAGAAATGAACCTCAAACACAATATTGCTTCAACTGAATTCTCAAATCAATATATATATATATAAACATTTCACTAAATAATCAATTACATACTCGATCCGCAATACAAGCTCCCAAAATAATCTTGCTCCCAAAATCATAATAATTGCCTTTCGATATCCAACCTGTAAAAACCACTAACAAGGATATATGCCCCCACAGGTTAAGTTCCGAGAACAAAATTTGCGAAAGATGAGCACACCTTGTGCAACCAAAAATTCATTTTAAGTGGCTTTAGATAGACATTTATTCATTGAATGCCTTTTTCTTGATATTATCTTAAATGCAAACTCAGTGATCGACAATGCCTCCCTCTTCATTGTAGCGCATTAGTGAGAAAAATAGAAGGAATAAGCTAAGACAAACAGTGTTACATTTGAATGGAGCAAAGTCTACGACAAGAATTTTAGACGAACAAGTATACTATTAGATTGATAGTTGTACATTTGTGTGTTTTCTTTTAGACATGAGTATTGATTATTAATTTTATTTCTTGCTTTTAGATGAGTGTCCCACAAGTTAGCACCGAAGAGTCTCCGGGACATGAATTAGAGCAACCTCAAAATCCCCTCTATGTGAGATTATACGAGAAGACCCATAGGTAAATACTTACCTTTCTTTGATTCTTCATTCAACCTTCTTGAGTATACTTCTTTTACTCTGGTTTCTTGCTTCTTGATTATGCTTTGCTATAAAATTACTGTTCTTTGCTTCTCACATCAAGTGATCAAGAATTAGAGCTTATTGTTTGAAATATGTCGTGTTCTTTGCTTCTGACATTAAGTAATCTAGCTCTAATTCCATGTAGTGCTTTGCTTAATATAAGTGTGAATTAAATGTCATTGAAACAGGCATGCCAACTGCTAATTGGAACCTAATGCAGAAGCTAATCTTAAAGCTTTAAAAGAATTATATGAGAAGGAAATTCAAGAACATGGTGTGGACAATCTCACGCCACAAGAAGCTTTTCCTATGGTCTTGAAGGAATGTCCCGGACACATTAGAGGTCTTGGATCTGGAACAAAACCACCCAAAAAATCAAGGAATGGAGCTTATTCTGCTGAAGTCAGAGCAGAAATTGAACAACTCTAACAAGCTGCAGAGTTTGAATATCGTACGGCTTTGAACGCGTGAAGCAGGAAATTCTGGAGAGAGAGAAAGTTTAGGGAAGAGAGTATCGAGAGAGAGAACAAACTAAAGCAAGAAAGTATTGAAAGAGAAAACAAAATGAGAAGTAAGTTAATGGCGGAATTTATGGCAATGATGCGTTCTTCGACATGAGCTAAAATTTTCAATTTGGTACGTATATGTTATTCATTTATCGTATATTTTTATTGAAATATCCATCATCATGAATATATCATTACTATATTGATAGGTTGAACCTTAGTTAGTAAAGTTGTGTTTTAAATGCCTCAACCTTTTTAAACGCAAAAAACGGTACTTTACTGATTAAAACCAATAAAACGCGTATAGCTAGTCAGGGCGGCAAGGCGACGGTTGTTATCATGGTCATATAGAGAGGATAGCTTTTTTCGACAATCAAGATATTTTCAAGGTCTCTTCAATGGAAGAAGGCACCTCTGATTGCCGAATATTGGGAATAGTATTGTTGCTTTGATGTGTTTTTCACTGGAAATTGGGTATTTGGGTGACAATACATACAAATTATATGAGTGCTTGTTGTGACTTATGACTGGGGTTGTGTTGGGACTTTGGAGTTCGATGGGAAATTGTTTTGGTTTGATAACGGGACATGATTGTATTGTTGAAGTATTTAGCTTTTGAAGTTAGTTTTGTTTGTGATTTGAAGTTATTGTTCTAATTGAATTTGTTAGAACCGTGTGCTTCATTGAATTAGAAGAGATGATGTTTGAATTCGAAGTTGAGTTTGGAGATTTTCTGCGAATAAAAAATAATATGAGTAAAAATGCAAGTTTTGATTATGTCAATGTTATATTTTATATAGAATTTATAATATCTTGTGTTTCTTGTAAATGTCAAGGTTTTTTGAAGACGCATATTGTGGTTGGAAGAAAGGATAATTTGACGAAGACTTCATATTGGCCACCACTTTTGCATAGCTAGTGAAGGAGCATACATCAACATCTTAGCTATTGGTTTTTGGATATATTGAAACTAGTTGATGTTTTAGTTTTTGGAACAATTATGTAAAGTTTGATTATATACTAGGTCTTATATCTTATGTAGTACTCCCTCCGTTTCAATTTGATGTTCACATCTTCTTTTTGGGGATGTTCCAAAAAATTCTTCTCACTTTGAATATTTTCCATTTTAAGAATATTTATTTTCTCATCTTACCCTTTAACAACCAATTATATTTACTACACTTTTTTACTTTTTTTCTTACATATGACCCACTTTAGAATATTTTGTTTTTCAATCACTCACTTTTCTTTCTCTCTCTTACTTTTTTAAAAACAAAAAGGTACCAAAGTAAATTTTATACAATATAAAATTAAAAAGATTCTCATCTACCTCAATTTGCATTGGTTTTTTCCCCATATTCCAAATGGAAACATCAAATTGAAACGGGGGGGAGTATTTGGTTGGTGATGTTAAATATGTTATGACTAATGAGAATGCATTGAGATTATACAAATTTAGCGGATGAAGTACATATATTGAATACATTGGATATTAGATGGAGTACATATATTGAAAAAGTGTGGCACAAATATGTACATGGGCTTTAAGTATAGTCTTGATGCCCAATTAGCCGTTATGGGCAATAGAATTATCATAAGTAACGCCCAAAACCTGGGCCACAAAGGAAATTTTTGTTGCCCATTTACACATATTTGGGCGACGAAAATCAGAATTATGGCGCCACAAGCAAGGGCGACCCCCACATAGGGCGACACTTCTTGCGTCACTTTCAATTTCTATGCCCTTAGTTTGGGCCACATTTTATGAACATTGCGCGACAAGTTATTTCGTTCAAAATTCTCTGGATTCATCCCCCCGTGAGGAATTGCCCAATATTTGACTATTAACCCATTCTCATATAAAGGATTAGTCAATCAAATAATAGATAGTAAGTTGGTTGGTTTGATTTGCCCAATGTGATTTTTCTTGTAGTGCTGGTAAATCTTTTTCTCTCTGCTTTTACATCGATTCCAATTAACTAATATAGTTCAAAAACATGAGTTTTTATATTGAAATTGTTATTGCTTTCACAATCATGATATGAGTAGTTCTCTTTATAGGGGATTGATAAATTAGTTTATTTGCCTTTTAGTTCAATTGCTTCATAATCATTCATGCTGTAATTATGAATATGAACCAATTTATATTTCTACTACTGCAATACTGAATCTTCTTTAGCAGGAGAGAAACCGTTTATGCTTTCAATCAATATGCACTTGACCATGGGAGAGCGGTTGGGAATCTTTAAGGGATTTGTTCAAGAGAAATGCATGTGCTTTAGGTAAATTGACTTATTAGGAGGTAATAATCCATCCCTGAAATTCTGAATTGTATGCATAATGATCCATGATCACGGACCTTTATTATTAGATGATTACTTCTACATATTTAATTATGTTCTTAATATATTTTAGTGATAAAAATCCCAACGTTGATTGTTAGTATAGTTAAATAGTCCAGCTGAATTAGTAACGCCATGTTATCGTAAATTGACCATGCTTGCCTTACTTCACTAGTAGAAAGTCTTGTAGGAATTATTTTTTATAGTACGAGATTGAGTTGTCAATACACATATACCAATTTATCACCTAAAATAGTGTCAAAAGTGAATGTCCAGAGTGATCTGATCCAGGATTTAGGAAATTTGACACAACACTTAAAATCGTGTAAAGTAAATTCATTTACTATATATGGTACATCCTTGTTGATTAAAAACACGAACGAGATAAGAGTTACATCAATATTTCAAGTGACTTCAAAGGAGTTTATTATACAGAGACATAGCTCCACAAATGCAGATTTTGAGATAGTTTTCTTTTCTAATTGTATCTAGTTAAGTTTATGTTTAGCCGTAGAAGTATGAAAGTACGGTAATACCGAATATTTGATGAATTATTGGGCAAGAGTATACAATATTATATTACTAGCTTTTTTAGACCTGTGCAAAAATGAACGAGAAAGTTTTTTATAAATAGATTTTGAGTTATTGTTTAAGAGATCGAAAGACTACAAACTAAGTTGAAGATGAATAATGTAAATTGATCTGATAACGAAATTAATCAAGTTAAGAATATAAATGGACACAAACAATAATTTTGGTTCATTATATATGCTTCACAATATATATAAGATAAGTTCGAATAAGGATTAATTAAATTCAATCCGTTTTACAAATTATTCATAACACATTGTCTGTAAATTATAATAATACCTCTTCTTGCATATTCAAAAACTCTTCGGGAGTTTTGTTAACCAACTCACGAACTACCTTGTCATACAAAATAAAACACACACTCATTTTTTGTTCCGTCAGATATAATAATCTTCAAACTAGATCTTTTGTGATAAAAAAATCATCTACAGTTATAAGGAGTATTTTGTACACTAAAAATTTCAAAAAAAATAATGCAAATAGATAGTTACTAAGATTGGTTATCTTAATAATATATCTATTTTTTTGGACAAAAATTTTTTCCACCCTCTTAATAACTTTAGCACATCTAATGCAAGCTTGATACCACCACCCAAAATCAAAAATCAATGTCCACTATAGTTGTCAAACAAATAACTTTTCCAATTAATTTTTTCTTTTTGTAATGTTAAAGTCATAAATTTAACTAATACCTTTGAATTTCATGTATTTTGCTAAGCCAACTAATTACGGGATCATCTCGTCTGCAAAAATTTAAATGCCAACTGAACGGGGTATAAAATTATTTCTTACATCTTGGCTATAAAACTCCCTCGTTTCATAAACAAATGCGCGATAAATCTCATATTTGTCACATATATATACCTATCAAAGCCAGGGATAACTAATATTGTATTAAAACAAAATGATATTATATTCAAATAGAATATTATACACATTAGATGGACAATATCATTTTATGGCAAAAGGATAGGAAATATACTGATTGTGCGTTTTGTTAACTCGTCATCAATACTTCCCACTTTAGTAGGAGTGACATAGTCATTCCTTTCCTATACACGTATTATTCGAACCCTTATGGTGTAAACTTTCTTCCCTTTGCTTATTTCATCTATATTGATTAGTTGACATAGACAATTGATAGGTTTTAGTCGTATCACCTAATCAAAGATAAACCTACAGTCCTCTAACTATGGTAGTCAATGGAAGCAGGGTCGAATCCACAGGGAGACAGATTTTCTAAATTAATATTCAATCAACTAGCTACTTCAGATGAAATCAGGGAAGATTAACTGAACTAATGATTAAGCTAAGGAAGACGAATTAAACTGAGGATTTAACTATGGACTAAAAACCTAGGGTATTAGGTCGGTCCACCGTGCTTATACCAACCAACAAGGTCAACTACTATCAAAACCTAAGTCATGAGTCAAGTGATTAGAGCATGTGTTGAGCTATGGTTAAGACTCAACGCTCATAGTTCAACATACGCTGCATGTTCACTAACGTAATCAGAACTACTGATGTGTCATAGGCCTATAATCTTAAGACGGATCTGTGCAAACAACTATTAACCACAAGCAATCAATGAAATTGGCTACTAACATTAATCACTAATTAAGAACAAACCACACCACAATCACTCTAATCAAGCCCTAGAAATTGGTAGAAATGTAAATAACAATCATGGTATAAACATGGCTTCCCTATCTAACATCCTAGAAAGCGAACTACTCACTCATAATTGAATTGACAATAACAAAACTAATTTGAAACCCTAATAATTGCATCATGAATGATTGCATAATTAAACTAAGCAATCAAAGTAATTAAAGAAACAAAGAGTAGAGAAGAGTACCAATTGACGGAAACTAAGAATATTTATTAAAATCGAATCTGAGGTTCAATCACCTTTAATCTAATCTAAAGTGTTTAAACTAAAATAAAGCTAAACTAAGAACTATGGAAAAACTAGAATAAAAAGATGTCTCTAAAAATAATGAAGGATAGCTATTTATAATAGCCCAAAGTCTAATTAAAAAAAGATAGAATTTCGAAAAAAAGCTGTCCGTGCTTCAGGCCCAATCGGGTCAATTCTCGCCCGATCGGGTGGGTAAACTGCAATTCTGCATCAACTTACAAAGACCATATCTCTCAAATCAGAAGTCCGATTGGGTGTGACCTATCATTGGAAAGCCCTTGAAGTCTAGAATCCAACCCAATTGGAATTTCTTGATTATCAATTTTCTATCAAAAGTTATAATAAAAATAGTGAAGGTATGTCAGTTTTGGCACTTCTTTCACTAACTCTTTGCTTCATTCCAACTCAAAATTGTCCCAAACGGATGTATTGTGATCCTTCTGCAAGCTACCTTCATCTGCAATGATTAATAGGCTACATCCTTGGTACTCATGATCACTTTGTATCAAAATAACCTGAAAATCATCGAAACACACAAACGGGGAGTAGTAGAGCACAACTTGTTTAATTCATGTCATTATGCACCTAAATGCTCAAAAAGGAGTTCTAAATGCAATCTAAATGCATCTAGAAACTATATATAAATGTGATACATCAAACTCCCCCAGCTAAACCTTTGCTTGTCCTCAAGCAAATAAAACATGAACATGGAATAAATTGCCTCACCCCATAGATAAAAACAATCAAAGCTCAAAACGTTTTCAAGACTAAGAATCGTTCAGGCAGGCAAAATTCAAGTTCAGCTAATCAAATCCATCCAACCACCAATCATCCAAGCAATTCATCAAATTTTAGCATCCACAAGGCATACAAATCCTAAAAGGGCTCTCACAAAGGTATCACTCCTCTCTATTTTGTGGCAGGCAAAGAACATGCCCGAACACTCACCAACCCGACCATAATTGCCCTTCCCACTCACACTCTCATTTGTTTAAGAAGGTTAAATGACGCTCATCCTAGTCAAGTCGACTCAATTAGCAGACATACTCTTTAACTTTGACAAACTGACTCAAAATCAATCCAATAAACAATGCAGACACGAGCTCAAGAGGACTTTATAGGGTTGTAATGGGGCTTAGGTAAGGGGTAGGGATATTTTTTGGAGATTTGGTGGAAAAACCGAGAAAGGGGGAGCATGAATCACTCAAACAAGGCCTAAGATGGCCTAAACAACTCCCAACAACACCATATAACCACGAAAAATAACCCAACTCTCATAAATCAATGAAAACTCACAACAAACCCAATTTTCAAGCAATGAAGCGAATTTTTTTATGCAAGTACGTGTATGAAGGACTTTGAATTCTTTTGAACTTTTATTTCATTTTTCTTTCATTTTTCTGAACTTCATTCACGCAACTCTAATTTTGCTTTTTCTTTTCTTTTTCTCACACTCAAACCACAACAAATATACTTTTAATTCCTCCACAACCAAACCAAACCATGAAACCAATCTCAAACTCAACCCATACAAAAGCTCCCCTAAGCTAGGCTTGAAAATAATATCGAAATGAAGGCCATGGGCTCATAATAAGGGTTTAAGTAACATGAAACAAGTCATTAGGCTCAGCGGGGCTAAGGAGGATAAACATATATCAAAAACTCACTCTGAGGCTCAAGAATCAGGCAAAAGAACGCCTCTATCACAGCAAATGCTACAAGTCATCGAACATCAGAGAAGTACGAAGTCAAAGTCAAGATCAATCAACTAAAGAGGAACTAACACACAAAAACAGACTGGATAATAATATGAATCCAATAGGCTACAAAGAGGCCTCACAGTCTAACCAATTCAGGCATGCAGCACAAGGTAGTGTAATATAATCCAAATTCGCTCGAAATCATAGCAATCAAACATCAAATCATAGCCTCAAGATCACAAATGCCCAGCTATCCAGAAAACAAAGTCAAATCATTTTCAATAAGAGCACAACAAGGGGCACAGGGAGGCAACTAAACCAGTCATGAGAACCATATTTTTTAAATTTTTTCAGTATTTTTTTTGAAAGCAATAAATCTAACCTAGAAAGCAATAAAAGAGATAGAGAATACAAACAGAAATCCTCCCCCAAGCTCAACTTGGCAGTGTCCTCAATGCTAGAAGATGAACAAAAGGACGATGCTAAGAGGAAAATTAACGTTAGTGTTCTCTCACTCTCTCTCACTAAAAACAAAATTAAAAATAAATTAAAAATTAAAAATAAAAATAAAGAAAATAAAAAAAAATAAAAATAAAATAAGGGGAAATTATGGGTTGCCTCCCGCACAGCGCTGGTTTATAAAGGTCCCGCACGACCATAATACCACCATATCTCAGATTGGAGGGGCTTGGCAGTGAGTGCCACCCTCATCAAACATTTTCCTTCTCCAAATATTCTCGCTCTTAATGGTGGGCATTGGCGGACCAGTAGGGATGCCGTCAGGATTAGGCACCCCATATGACTTCAATGATTTGGCCATAGCTGAACTTAAAGTGTCTGATTCAGAGCTGTTCAGCTGAACATACTGCTTTTCTCTCCAAATTTTCTTTCGAATCTTCCTGGTTGTCCTTGTAAGATTGGGATCCGCTGGGATGGGGGAACCGATTCTTTGAGACCTGACATACAAAAGAAACAAAAAGAAGCAGTAAAACGTACCTCAATTGGAACAATGAAGTTCCAATGAGGCACAGAGAAGTAGACCAAATAACCAAACAAAAACTTAGAAAACTAGCCGTTTCCCCGACAACGGCGCCAAAATTTGATAGGTTTTAGTCGTATCACCTAATCAAAGATAAACCTACAGTCATCTAACTATGGTAGTCAATGGAAGCAGGGTCGAATCCACAGGGAGACAGATTTTCTAAATTAATATTCAATCAACTAGCTACTTCAGATGAAATCAGGGAAGATTAACTGAACTAATGATTAAGCTAAGGAAGACGAATTAAACCGAGGATTTAACTATGGACTAAAAACCTAGGGTATTAGGTCGGTCCACCGTGCTTATACCAATCAAACAAGGTCAACTACTATCAAAACCTTAGTCATGAGTCAAGTGATTAGAGCATGTGTTGAGCTATGGTTAAGACTCAACGCTCATAGTTCAACATACGCCGCATGTTCACTAACGTAATCAGAACTACTGATGTGTCCTAGGCCTATAATCGTAAAACGGATCTGTGCAAACAACTATTAACCACAAGCAATCAATGAAATTGGCTACTAACATTAATCACTAATTAAGAACAAACCACACCACAATCACTCTAATCAAGCCCTAGAAATTGGTAGAAATGTAAATAACAATCATGGTATAAACATGGCTTCCCTATCTAACATCCTAGAAAGCGAACTACTCACTCATAATTGAATTGACAATAACAAAACTAATTTGAAACCCTAATAATTGCATCATGAATGATTGCATAATTAAACTAAGCAATCAAAGTAATTAAAGAAACAAAGAGTAGAGAAGAGTACCAATTGACGGAAACCAAGAATATTTATTAAAATCGAATCTGAGGTTCAATCACCTTTAATCTAATCTAAAGTGTTTAAACTAAAATAAAGCTAAACTAAGAACTATGGAAAAACTAGAATAAAAAGATGTCTCTAAAAATAATGAAGGATAGCTATTTATAATAGCCCAAAGTCTAATTAAAAAAAGATAGAATTTCGAAAACGAGCTGTCCGTGCTTCAGGCCCAATCGGGTCAATTCTCGCCCGATCGGGTGGGTAAACTGCAATTCTGCATCAACTTACGAAGACCATATCTCTCAAATCAGAAGTCCGATTGGGGCGTGTGACCTATCATTGGAAAGCCCTTGAAGTCTAGAATCCAACCCAATTAGAATTTCTTGATTATCAATTTTCTATCAAAAGTTATAATAAAAATAGTGAAGGTATGTCAGTTTTGGCACTTCTTTCACTAACTCTTTGCTTCATTCCAACTCAAAATTGTCCCAAACGGATGTATTGTGATCCTTCTGCAAGCTACCTTCATCTGCAATGATTAATAGGCTACATCCTTGGTACTCATGATCACTTTGTATCAAAATAACCTGAAAATCATCGAAACACACAAACGGGGAGTAGTAGAGCACAACTTGTGTAATTCATGTCATTATGCACCTAAATGCTCAAAAAGGAGTTCTAAATGCAATCTAAATGCATCTAGAAACTATATATAAATGTGATACAATGGAAATTTTATTCATTAATTAAAAGTATATTTATTTTATTTTCTAAGAAATCTGGATCCTAATAGAATTCAAAACAAGGAAAGTTTATTAATTTCATATTTTATTAGTTTTGGATTTTATAATCCTAAAATACTTTGTACCATATTTACTGTTTATTGGTGATATTTAATATTCTATACTATAATATTTTGTTCCATATCCAAGGTTGAGGATAAATAAATCTAAGGCAATAAATTACTGTAGTTTTGGAAATATAAGTATATTTAGATTATTATTATTATTGCAAAAAAAATGGCAAGTATCTTCATTATTTTTGGAGTAAATTTAAGTCTCTTAAAAAAATCTAATATATATCGGATTTCAATAGTTTCAAAAAAATAAAATAGTCTTCGTTAATATTTGAAATATATTAGGGTTGATTAATGATAATTAAGATTATTTAATATATTAATATTTTTATACTATATTCAAGATAATATATTAATTATAAATAATATAGAGATTTTGTTCCATAATAAGATTCATGATAACTAAAACCATGACAACTAATTTTCTAAATTTCATCAACAAAATATTATAAGAAACTTTCATTCTATATAAAAAAAAAGCAAGTATCGTTATTACTTTTGGAAACAATTTAGGATAGATTGATGACAACTAAGATTGTATATAATTGAATATTATTATTGCAAAAAAATGGTAAGTTTCTTCAGTAATTATTAGTAAATTTTATTCTCAAATAAATTTGGAACCTAATAAATTCAAAAAACTTTGGAATGTATAATATTAAAATATTTTGTACCAAATCCAGATTTATTGATAATACTTAATAATATATACTATAATATTTTATTCCATATCCAAGGTTGAGGATAAATAAAATTAAAGTAATAAATTACTATATTTTTGAGAAATTTAAGTATATTTTATTATTATTGTTGATTACAAATGGCAATATCTTCATTATTTAAGAGTAAATTTAATTCTCCTAAAAAAGCTAATATTTTTGTATTTTAATGGTTTCAAAAAAAAAAAAATCTTCATTACTTTTTGAAATATATTAGGGTTGATGGATGATAATTAAGATTATTTAATATTTTAATAATTCTATACTATGATCAATATTATGTATTAATTATAAATAATTTAGAGATTTTGTTCAATAATAAGGCTTGTTGTGACATGGTAAAAGAGAATACGTGGACCATTAAAAAAAGTGCCACGTGTCCCAATTGCATAATGAGATATGGACCTTAAACAAATGACACGTGTCAGAAGCCAGAAGGCAACACGTGGAGCCAACAGAAAGGGATTTGATGATCTCACTATGTCTGAATAAGAGGCCCATTTATTCCCTAAAGGAGGGAATAATCAGTCCAAACTCCAATGAAAGGCAGTAAATGATTGGTTGAGAGACCAAGGCAATGAAAATATGACAAGTGTCACCTTTCCATTGCTCAACCAATCACATCCTTCTATTTTAGGGTGCACCTTCCCATTTCACAAACACTATAAATAGTTCCTAAAAATCAGGTTAAAGGTAGAATCTCACCTACTCCATAAATTTACTCTATCAAAATACATTCAGAATTCCTATTTTCTCAAGTACTGATCAATTTCCAAACCTCTGGGGTTGGTTTCCTTATTTTCAGGTCTAGATCCGAAGCAACAAGCATCTCTGCACAGGTCTCGATAAAGAACTCAGTTACTACGAGTTGGAAGAAGAACTTAGCTCTCTATAGCTAACAACTTTCTGCGCCGTCTGTGGGGAGACGCATATATGACTGATTGTCACTCGTCCAACCAAGCCCGAAACCATGGTCAGCAACCAGTAGTGGAGGATACTGTAGAGGAGGAACGTCCACCACGAGGGAGAGATGGACCTCGTCTGGAGAGGGTAGATGTAGTGTTAGAAGAAAATCGAGATCTTCCTATAATAGCCGCACATTTGGAGAATGCCCTGAACGACTTTCAGTCGAAATTCGCGGCTGTTGTTCAGGAACAAATCAAGAGTAACATGTTATTCTTTCAGCATAATGGATCTACAGTTGCCCGAAAGGAGCCCCTTCGTGGAAAATCCCAAGTAGACGTGGCAGGATCAAGTCGTCCTACCCGTCTGGCAAGTAAGGGAAAACGTCCAGCATGAAGTGAGCAGGCGAGGAGGCTAGGATGGTATCTAGTAGTGAGGTCTCAAGGAGACCGTCTCATAGGTGAGCGTCGCATGGCGAGAGATGCCCGAGATTATTTACAGGCAAAAAGGGTGGCTGCTCTTCAGAGGTTAACCACAGGGTCCACATCCTATTTAAGGGACCCTCCGCTGAGAGTCTTTTCCCAGACAGAGGTATTGGGCTCCACACCCACACTTCGTCGACACCGGGAAAAGACTGAGAGTCAGCCAAATGTTTATCGTCTAAGTACTCCAGCATATACCTCGTCAAACCCGGTCATCAAGGAATACCGTCAAGATCATATGCCCGACGATGGAGGAATGGGTGCCTTACGCATTGATTGGCCAACTCCTTTCTCGGCTAGGATTATGGAAGCTCCTCCATACCCCAAAGTCAAGCTGCCAACAATTGAACCCTTTGATGGCACGATTAACCCCGATGATCATTTGTCAGCATACAAGCACCAGATGTATGTCCAGGCAGTGGACGATGCTACTTGGTGTAAGAACTTCCCGGCTACCCTTAAGGGGGTAGCTCTGAAGTGGTTCAACAATATTCCAGCCAACTCAGTGAATAATTTCATCGAGCTTTGTTTGTTGCATGTTTACCAGCCATTTTGTAGCCAATCGACTAGAGCAGAAGACCAGTATGCATTTGGACAAGGTTGTTCAGGGACCCAATGAAGCTTTGCGCAGCTTCATAAAGAGATTTAATCTCGAGGCTCTACAGATACAAGATCTGAATGCGGGAGTAGCCTTTGACACTTTCATCAGAGGATTACGACCAGGGAGCTTTCTCTATCTGAAGCTTTGAGAGAGGCCGAAGCCTTCATACATGCAACAGAGGTTTGTGCTGAAGCTAAACCCCCTGAGTCTAAGAAGTTCGAGGAGTCTATTCCCATTAAACAGAAAAATCCCAAGAAGGCTGAGACCTGGACGGTGGCTTCAACAACGACCTCGTTTAAGAAGGGAAAACGAAGAGAAAGAGAAGCCACAACGTCAGCCGATCCTATAGAATTCAAAATAGATTAATACTCCATTCTTATGGAGATTCAAGATCAGCATGATCTCAAGGCCCCAGCTGAAATGAAGACGCCTTACAGGTTTAGAGATAGAAGCAAGTATTGCCATTTTCACAAAGACTGCGGCCATGAGACGAATGAGTGTAAAGAAGAAATGATCTGTTTGGAAAGAAGAAAAAAACTGAGAGTACAGATGAAGATGTGGTATTAGTAATCTCGGGAGGATTTTCTGCCGGAGGACCAACCAACAGGGGGCATAAGAGTTACCTCAGAGAACTCGGTCAAGTTCTTCTGACGGATGACACTAAAGCTGAGCCTTTTCCTAAGGTGGTCGTGAGTGAAAGTGATAGAGGAGAGTTGAGAACTATTCATGATGATCCATTGGTAGTAGAGATGAAGATAGCTAATTCAAAGGTTAGGAGGATCTTGATTGATACAGGTAGCTCAACTGACATAATCAGTGCAGACTGCCTGTCTCGGTTGAAGTTTGATGTGACTCAATTGCTCCTCGTCCACCATCCTATTATTGGGTTTGGGGGAGGAGTTATTCATCCAATAGGGACAATATCATTACCTGTCCGGATTGGAGAAAAGGAAAGATCAAGAACTTTCTTTATTAAGTTCTTGGTGGTAAGATACCTCACAGCTTATAATGTCATCTTGGGTCGGTCAACCCTCCATCATATCAAAGTAGTGGCGGACACACACTTGATGCTAATGAAATTCGAGTGTGATGACAGACAGGTTGGAGCACTGTACGGTGATCAAAGAACGGCAAGGGAGTGTTATCTAACCACATTAAGACGTTCGTCTTGGAAACCAGAAGAGAAAAATGAGGGTAATCACTGCTACAAAAAGGGCCAAACATAACGTTCAAATAAGGCTTAACATAACACCTCATGGTGGGTGTTATTATTGGTATATCAAAGATAACTATCTTACATAGGAGTTATCAATATGTAGAAGAAAAGATAACACCTTTATGAAATGAATGTTATCTTTAGTATACCGAAGACAACACCTATCTATAAGAGGGGTTATCTTTGGTTACAAGTTTACATAACACCTTTGTCTCTCAAACGTTATCTATGTTGCAATTTTTTAAAAAAAATATCTTCATACAATTACGTTTTCCAACCTGTATTATTCTTTCCTAAATAATCTGTAATATACGGAAACATGCCCAAATTTAGATAACAACTCATATAAAAAATTGTATGTATATATATATATATATATATATATATATATTCCAAATAATCAACCAATATACATCAATAACTCATCGTATTCTCAAGTGTCGAAGATAGAAAATAACCAAAATTTCAAATGCTAATATATGTATACACATTAAAAAATGACAAGTGAAAAAGTATAAAGAACGAAGTTACAACTCCTTCATCATCTCTTCTTCGTCGTGTTGTACATCGACATATGAAATCCATAAGTCCCTAAATTCATCAATTTTGTCTTGAGAGCGCCGGGATAAACTACAATTATTAAAAACATGTAGTTATAAACACTAATATGCAAAAAGCTAAGATCATAATAATAACAAAAAGATTAATTAATAGCTCAATGAAAGCACAAAGGATATGGAGAATATGATCTCATGCATAGAATGAAAGCCCTTGTACAACCCCGTGCACAGAACCCGAGACACTGCCAGACCCCGTGCACAGGCCCAAGACGATGCCAGACCTTGCACAGCCCCGTGCACAGACCCAAGACAATGCTAGACCCCGTAAAGCCCCCGTGTACAAACCAGAGACACTACCAGACCCCGTACAGCCCGCGTGCACAAACCAGAGACACTACCAGACCCCGTACAGCCCCATGCACAAAACCCAAGACACTGCTAGACCCTGTACAATCCCCGCGTGCACAGACTAAAGACACTGCCACACCCGTACAGCCCCCGTGCAAAGACCAGACACACTAACAAACCCTTACAGACCTCGTGCACCAGAAACCCGAGACCCCTTACATTCTCGTGCACAGACCCGTATAGCCCCTGCACCACAATGTCCCTGCCAGCGCCCCGTATAGCCCCTGCACCACATATTCAATACACAATACAGAGACAATCGAAAAAAGACAAAATTCTAATTCTTATCAACATAATTCTCATAAACAAAATGCTACGAGGCCTGAGCATGGAGATCACGAAGACTATGCACAACACATATTCAACACACTCTTTAAGCAACAACTAAACTATCTAACACTAATAAATGATTTCTTTCTTTCCTACTACTTTTTTGTTTTTACTTCCTTTTATTTTACCGTATAGAAGGGTTGCGGATTTCCTGAATTGATGATACATATGAGATATATATATACATTCAGAGAATCTAAGATGACATTAATGGTTGTCTTAGCCTAGATTTTGTGTGATATAGCCTTGAAGTATGTAGTATATCCCTAAAAAAAAGTTATGAAGTAGTATACATTATATACTCCCTAATTGTCGTACTTAGGTTTGTGTGTGTGCGATATTTAGGACTGAAAGATAGTATGTTTTTAAGTTTTCTTATTAAGGTAGTTCCAATAAGCACCAATGTCGTATGTTTTTGCCACCCGTACAGTCGTCGTGCATAGAACAACCCCCTTACACCGACCCCCCGCCAGCCCACATGTTTTCCCTGCCCAGATTAGACCCCCCTACACAGACCCCTTGTACACCCTGCATACGACAGACTCCCCCTTTCCCCCGAGCCAGCCTGAACAGAACAGACCCCCTCTTCCCCCGAACTAGTCTAAACATAACAGACCCCCCTACCAGCCTGAACTGAATAGAACAGACCCCCTGCCAGCCTGCACAGAACAGAACAGACCCCCCGCCAACCCTCGTACCTGCATAGAACATAGCAGACCCCCCGCCAGAACGCCCCCCGTACCTACACGTACCTACATAGAACATAGCAGACCCCCCGCCAGCCCGCCCCCCGTACCTGCACATAACATAGCAGACAACCCCCCCCCCGGCAGCATGACAATCACAAGCATTGGAGTTTTAAAATGGTTCTTCTTGCTCCTCTTGATTGTGATAATTTTCCTCAAAATCAAATGATAGGACTTCGTGAAAAACAACATGTAATAAGCATGAGCAAAACTCTCATTCTAAAACAAAGACATTGGACCAAATACCAATGTACCAATGAAGCCAAGTGGAAAGGAAACAACAATTCTATTTCTTTGTGTTTGGTTAAGTTTTATTTTTCTTTTCCGTTTCTTAATGGTACCTGAATTCCTTAAAATGCTACCCTCCTCCCTTCAGCAGTAACACAATCTGTTAGATGGGGAAACAACACAAAAGCACCTATGACCTACCTAGTAACTTCCTTTATCTTCAACTAACAAATAGCTATTGTGGGTTATTGGGTCATGTAAGCACTCAGCAGCAAGCTCCTCCACACAAGTTTTTAGTCTCCCTTACCAATTCAGTCAATGTCACCAATTCACTGTTTCGGGAAAATATTATACAACTTCCAGATGCTAAACAATGTTTCCAATATGTGTATGTATCTGTGTTAATATACTTATGTCCCTGCACACTTAAAAAAATATTCATGCAGGTGACCATAATTTAATCGAATCCCAAGGTTAGTAAAGTATAACGTACCAGTTACATGTAATGTTCATCAATGTTTTTTTTGGTAATGCCTAAGCCTAATTTAGATATTAGCCTAAGTTAGTTCAACAATACCATAAACTTCACCTCAATCAGTCAGTTCAACAATATTCATGGGTTTGGTTTGAATTGATACCATGAATAATGATGGCCTAACTAACTGATTTTGGAAGATAATCATGTTTATACATCTAGCAGTGTTCTTTCTAGTTCTACACCATAATTAGGGTTTAATACTTGGACTGACTGCTGAACCAAACACTTTCTTCATAGAAACGGATTCAGACAAATGAGTGGGTGAATTCAGGGAATCAAAATCAGAAGCAGAAACGCAAATTCGCCATACACATACACTAGAAAAGTGATAGCATTGAATTCAATAAACTGAAAAATAACAGAACAACAAATGGAGGAAAAGTAATTGAAAAACCTTAATTTCTCCATTCAATTCCATAAAACAATCGTGAATTGAAGAAACTCAACCCATGTTTGAAATTTGACTGGCAGTTTAAGTAATTGAGCCAATCAATAGATCATATATTAGAGTTATGGTAAGTATATCATAATAGAATCATAGACTAATAAGGAAACAATAGTAGGAAATTATATTAGTCTATGATTCTATCAGAGTTATGGTAAGTATATCATAATAGAATCATAGACTAATAAGGAAACAATAGTAGGAAATTATATTAGTCTATGATTCTAGGGTTAGGTATTTGTTCAAGTTGTTGTACTATATAGATAGGGTTGTACTCATATTATCAATAACAAGAAATTCAGTTGTTCAACAAGTCATTTACTCCTAAACAGTCCTCCTATACTTAACATCATAAGATGCAAAATAACGAACTAAAATCAAAATAAAAGAGAGAACTTACTAGATGATGATTCGTGGACTGTTGACAGACTAACAGGAGCTTGCTTTCTGGCCGGCGTCAGTAACAACTGGGAGAATTGCCAAAGTCCGTTCAAGATTAAGTATGAAGGTTGAAAAAGGCTTTAGGATTAGCGCAAATCAGCAAAGAATGGAACAATACCTCGTATTGAATTAATGATGATGGTGATGGTTGTGCGGTTTGGCAGTTACCACTACGCCACTACACTAGACCTAGAATTTTTTGGGAATTTAAATAATTAAAAAGCTAACTAAAGAAGAATACATAACGTTGATTTGTTAGATTAGTTATGTTAATTTTTTTGTATTTTTTAATGTGTTTTTTTCTTTTTCTGCTTTGGACTTAAGATAACACTTATCTTATATAAATGTTATACAAAATACATTAAAACACCTATTATATTTAGGTGTTATGTTAGATATGTTAGACAGACATAGCAGAAAAGATCGATGAAACTCTGATCCCAGCCTCCTCCAGCCGAAGAGGATTAGATAAGGCTCAAATGAAGATTCCTTCCTTAAGGAAGGCGTCTAGTGACCTGCCGAATAAAAAGAGGAAGTTTACTATAGTAAAAGAAGAGCGTATATCTTCAGCAGAGGTTATGGCTATCATGGGGATGCCCACTGAACGTCCAGAACCTGTAGATGAACCCATCACTATTTGTCTAGATAAGACTCGTCCAGAGAGAACTCTTTAACTGGGTTCCTCTCTTGATCCTGAATTAAGAGAGATGTTGATAAGCTTACTTAGAGAATTTCAAGATGTATTTGCTTACAGCACGGAGGAAATGCCCGGTATTGATCCTGAGGTGGCCGTCCATCGGCTGAATGTTGATCCATCTCAGAAGCTCGTTCGTCAAGAAAAAGAGGCATCTTGGTCCGGCCAGGAATTAGGTAGTAGACGAGGAAGTAAAAAGGTTGATGGATGCAGGTTTCATCAAGGAACTCATTATCCTGACTGGATAGCAAATGAAGTGATGGTGCCTAAGTCTAATGAAACATGGAGGATGTGTGTGGACTACACTGATCTCAACAAGGCTTGTCCCAAGGACAGTTTTCCTCTGCCAAGTTAGATCGGTTAGTGGACTCCACAGCCGGACACGCACTCTTAAGCTTTATGGATGCATATTCTTGTTTTCATCAAATTACGATGTGGCCAGAAGACCAGGATAAGACCTCTTTCATCACTGAGAAGGGTCTATATGGGTGGCTGATGATGCCCTTCGGCCTCAGAAATGCACCCGCCACTTTTCAAAGACTCATCAACAGCATTTTCCAACCTCAGCTGGGGAGAAATATGGAAGCATACATAGATGATATGATTGTACATAGCGCTGTTGAGAGTGACCATGTGGAGGACTTGAAAGAAACATTTGAAACTCTCATGAAGTATAAGCTGAAGTTAAATCCCAAAAAGTGTGTTTTTGGAGTTTCAGCAGGAAACTTTTTGGGTTTCTTGGTAGATCAGAGGGGCATAAAAGCTAATCCGGAAAAGATACAAGTGATCCTCGACATGAAGTCCCCGACCAAGATAAAGGAAGTACAAAGGCTAACTAGCTGTTTGGCAGCATTAGGACGATTTCTGTCCAAGTCAGGAGATAAATGCCATCATTTCTTTGCCACCATTAAGAAAAAAGCTAGATTTGAATGGACGACAGAAGCGGAACAGGCGTTATAGCAGGTAAAAGATCATCTACGCCAGCTCCCACAGCTAGTCAACCCAGTTGATGGAGAAAAGCTTTTTGTATACTTAGCCGTTTCACTAGATGTTGTTACCGCCGTTCTTCTGGCTGCGAAGGAGAACGTGCAAGTTCCAGTATACTTCGTTATTCATGTGTTGAAGGAAGCCGAAACCAGATATAGTTTGGTAAAAAAGTTTGGTCTAGCGTTGGTAATGGCCAGCCGAAAATTACGCCCGTATTTCTTGGCCCACATCATAGTGGTGTACACTGACCAACCTCTCAAGCAAGTGTTACAAAAGATGGAGACAGCGGGAAGGATGCTAAAATGGGCAGTAGAACTGAATATGTTTGACATTATGATCGAACCCCGAAAGGCCATAAAAGGAAAAGCTCTGGCTGACTTCATTGTCGAGTTGACCCAAAAACAAGTAAAACAGGTTATTGATCCTGCTGAAGGAAGAACCCATTGGACGCTGATGGTTGATGGCTCGTCCACTGCTAATGGGAGTGGGGCAGGATTTATTTGCCAATCTCCTGAAGGGGGTAAGTTCGAGTATGCCATGCGTTTTGAATTCCAGGCATCCAATAATGAGGCCGAGTACGAAGCACTCTTAGCTGGGATCAAGATGTGCAAGGCAGGGGGCTCAAGAGATTGAGGCTAAGTCAGACTCTCTTCTGGTGGTCAGCCAAGTGAATGGAGAATATGAATGCAAGGAAAGTTCCATGGCCCAATATGTGAAGCTGATCAAAGATGAAGTAGAACAACTTAGGAGATTCGCCCGAAAACAAGTGCCCAGATCAGAAAACAACCAAGTCGGCGCCCTTTCAAAAGTTGCCAGCTTAGCTGCCTGTGACACGTCTAAAACGGTTTTTTGGGAGATCAAGGAAAGGAAAAGTTTTGATGAAGAAGAAGTTATGTTTCTCAGCAGAGGAAACACATAAATGGACCCAATCATCCATTTCAAGAAGACTGGTCACTTACCCAATGACCCTATTGAGTCTAAATATATCTGAGCGAGGGATAATTGGTTTCTGTTGTGGGATAAAACCTTGTACCAGAAATCTTTTAACCGACAACTTCTGAAGTGCATAACTAAGGCTGATAGTATGGATGTCTTGAAAGAATTACATGAGGGCTCCTGCCCTTCCCATATAGGTGGACATGTGTTGGCTGAGAAGGCCTTCAGGACAGGTTACTATTGGCCAACCCTTCAAATCTGCTAACTCCGGTTCTTTTCCCTTTACCCTTTTGAAAATGGGGCATGGATATACTTGGACCGTTCCCACTAGCTGCAAGGTAGAAGAAATTCGTGATAATTGTTGTGGATTACTTTAGCAAGTGGGTAGAGGCTGAGGCTGTCAAGGGCATCACCATTAAATATGTGAAGAGTTTTATATGGAAGAACATCATAACCAGGTTCAGCATGCCCCAGTCCATAGTCTTTGACAATGGCCCATAATTTCATACACCAAAGCTGAGGGACTGGCTGGCGGAGAGAGATATCAGGGGACACTTTGTTGCAGTAGCACACCCGCAAGCAAATGGACAGGTTGAGTCATTCAACAAGATCTTATCAAATGACATTAAGAAAAAAACTCGATAATGCAAAAGGTCTGTGGGTAGAAGAATTACAACTAGTGTTATGGTCCGTAAGGACGACAACAAAGAATTCCACTGGTGAAACTCCCTTTATGTTGGTGTATGGGACTGAGGTTGTTCTCCCCATTGAAGTAGAGGAGCCTACTCAGAAGAGACAAATTGGACAGCTATGAGGACGACCTTAGATCAGCTACCGGAGGTCAGGGGCAATACTCATCTAAGGATGCATCTCTACAAGCTCCGTATGACTCGCGAATTCAACAAGCGTGTTACTCGTCGTACGCTTAAAGTTGGTGATCTTATGCTAAGAAAAATGGAGGCAGTGGGACGAGCAAAGGAGCAAGGAAAGTTAACACCAAACTGGCAAGGCCCTCACCTGATCGTGGAAGAAGTTAGAAGTGGTACTTATCGTCTACAAGACATGGAGAGTCGGCCCATCTTCAGAACCTGGAATTCGGATAATTTTAAGAAATTTCATGTTTAAAGTTATCAGCAGTATGTATTAATTTAAGTGCCACGGCAGAGAATTGTATACATGACACGGTCGTTGGACGTGTCAAATTGTAAACCTAACTTAGCCTAGTTTAGGGCAAGAAAGGGTCGATTCCACAAGGAAGCAAGGATTAGCAAAGTTTGAAAGGAATGAAGCGAGCTAAGCCTATTTTAAGTGATTTTTAAGATTAAATGATCAACTAAGAAAACAAGAACTAATTAGCTAACAATTTGAGTAAATGATTTGAGTTTAACAATAAAAGGAAGACACTAGGGATAGGGAAATCACTAGTTAACAAATTGCTAACCTATTCGTCAAGCCAAGGGGATTCATTAGGGTCAACTAAAGGACTAAGTCTCTCATATGTTTCCTAATTACTCTCTCGAGCTAATTAGGAGGACTTAATCAACCAATTTTACCTATTCTCATGGTAAAATCAATTGATCAAGTATTTCCACAACTCGTAGCGATTCGATTAAGGTCCTAGGAAGCCTAACACCTATTCTCATGGTGAAGTCAACCTATTGACTAACCTAAGGTCCATCAAAAGCTTCATCTCTCAATCCTTCACTTTTGATCCCCTAATCTAATTCAATTGATGATCAATCAATTAAACAAGCAATTAAATAGGTTAGTCAACCCAATTTTACCTAAATCTAACCCCTTAGCTTGACTTTGGAGGTCAACTCATGATCTACCTAGTTCATCCCCTTCCCCTAGCCTAGAAATTACTCTAAAGCCATTAAAGAAGCAAAATAAAAAGCTTGAGCTAACAAATGAAGATCAACAATGGTGGAAAACATTATAATGAGCTAAACATCAACTAACCAACACTAATCAAAGGCTAAAACAAGATAAGCAAGTAATAAGGCAAAATAAAGCAAGAGATAGAACAAATACTCTAAATAGATGAAGAATAAATGGAAAACTCCATAGAAATACCTTCAAAAGCTTCAAATATGATTTCAAGATCTACTTTATCTCTCTAAAATTACTTCTCTCTCTAAAGTTTCTATCTCTAATTAAGCTAATAATGATTCTGGAATTAAAAAGATAGTTTAAGATTATTACAAAATTAGATTTATACCCCGTAGAAATAAGGGCAAAATCGTAAAACACGAAATAAAACTACGGAGCCTGGGCAACGGAGCGCCCGCTCCTCACAACATGGAGCGCCCGCTCCTACATCGCTCCTGGGTCGCTCCAACTCACTTATCCTCTGTCTTCATTTCTTGACCCCTGGAGCGCCCTCTCCCTATCCTTAGGAGCGCCCGCTCCCCTGTTATAAGCCTCTTCTTTGCTTGATGACCTTCAAAACTCTCAAGGCAAATGTTAGATGGGGTGGGGGGTATGCACATGCATATGCAACAACCTATATATATATCCTAACTATATGCAAATGAGCTAATCTAGATGCTAAACACAAGATAATAAGAAATGAGAAAAAAGGGAAGGAAAAGAAGTTAAATGACCTAAAATTCATCTAAATGCCCTAAAACTACATGCAAATAAGTGAACCTAAAGTCCACTTATCAAATTCCCCAAAACTTGCCAATTGCTTGTCCTCAAGCAATTAACAATCTCAAGGAAACCTATGCAAAAAAAACTAAGAAAGGCATCATGAAATCAAGGTCTTCCTCCTAATAGAGGTGTCAAGGCAATGGGAGAACTCGACCAACTTTCAAAGCTCATAGCCGTCTTTCCTTGTCCACAAGTTAGGGGTCAAAGGAGTCGTCTAAGCTAGTGCGCAAAGAAAATGATCGTCCTAGAGGTCCCTCAACTATCACACAAGCCCTCATTGATCCTAAGTGAAACATTTCCCTACAAAATGGAAAAACTCGCTCAACCTAGTACCAATCGTGCCCCACAAGCTCACAAGATCCCCCAAGCTTGCATATTTATTCACTAGTTAACTTCTTTTTTTGATTGCAAGGGCCCTAGACTACCTCCTTACGCTGTCTACCTCTCACTCGATAGTCATGTTTCTGAGGCACGGTGCCGAGCACTCGGTATGAGACGCGATAAGAGGGTAAGGTAGCTCATACCTAAGGCATTGGAGCATCTCTAGGGGCCGAAGCATGAATTTTTATAACTATAGGCTACTAGCCTTGTGGGCTCTTATGCACCACTTATTCAATCCAATAGGCCAAAAAGGGCTCTTTTTCTCTTCATTTTTTTTATTTTTATGTGTTTATTGACACGGTCGTTGGACGTGCCAAATTATAAACCTAACTTAGCCTATTTTAGGGCAAGAAAAGGTCAATTCCACAAGGAAGCAAGGATTAGCAAAGTTTGAAAGGAATTAAGCGAGCTAAGCCTATTTTAAGTGATTTTTGAGATTAAATGATCAACTAAGAAAACAAGAACTAATTAGCTAACAATTTGAGTAAATGATTTGAGTTTAACAATCAAAGGAAGACACTAGGGATAGGGTAATTACTAGTTAACCAATTGCTAGCCTATTCGTCAAGCCAAGGGGATTCATTAGGGTCAACTAAGGGACTAAGTCGCTCATTCAAGATGGAAACTAAGGTTATTTAGACGGAGAAAGAGTTATCGGCCGGCTACAAACTCAACGAATTCAGTTATAACTACGAAAATAATATACTAACTTGGCCGTTTTCCTTCTTGAACAACAATCGCCCAAGAAGGGGGCAGATACTTGGGAGATTCACCCCGGACGAGTTAAAGTTGATCCTTAGCCTTTTTTAGACGGGTTAAGTGGATACTTAGAAAAATTTCATGCTTGATCAAAAAGGGAGATTTACTAGTTGATCCTTAGCCTTTTTAGACGGGTCAAGCGGGTACTTAACAAAAAAGATTCATGCCTGGAATATGTTAGGTCAAAAAAGGAGATTCATCCTGGACGAGTTAAGTTTATCCTTAGCCTTTTTCGGACAGGTTAAGCAGATACTTAGCAAAAACTTCATGATTGGAACATGTCCGTTCAGAGAAAGAGATTCATCCCGGACGTGTTAAGTATGTGATATAAAGACATTTAGCAAAAAAATTTTCATTTGCGATACAATCATATAGGGAGAATTTTCAGACGAGTTACTGGAATACTTAGAAAATTTTCATACAAATAAGCATTAGACAAGCAAAGCGAAGGAAATATATTATTCAAATGGACGAAAGTTGTTTGCCAAAATCCACAAAATACAAAGCAGTTGAGTTTCCATGTTACTACAACAAAACTAGACGACAAAAATTGCTTAATGTGATTACAAGGCATTGAAAGACAGCCTGAAAGAACCATAAAATTACACTAGCCAAAAATTGGACGATGGAAGACTGCTGAGATCCTTTAGCATCCTCGGCCAAAAGGGATGTTTTATGTGCCCTCCTCGCTGTCATACTTCTTGGAGTACTTAGTGCAAGCCTAATCCAGTTCTTATAGAACCGCCTCCTTATTTCTTCACTCAAATGAGTAGCCCAAATGAGAAGCGAAGAAAGAAGCAAGACGGCTAATTTAGACATTAGGAGGAGGAATAGGGTCATCCTCCTCCATGGTGGCATGATCTTGAGGCTCTTCGTCCTCCAACTCCTCTTCCTCGTCTGAATCCTCGAAAACAGGAGGCTCTTCGTTACGAATCTTGGCCTTATGACACTCCTCCTGGAATTGAAGCCGGCGTTGAAACCGACTTACTTGGTCAGGGTCGGCATCATCTCCATGGCCTTGATCCCCCAACCTTTGGCCGTTTCCAAGGACTCAGTGAAGGCTTTGAGGGCATCTTGGAAGTCCTGCTTTGCTTGGTCCTTCAGTTGAGCTACTTCCGCTTTAAGTTCAGAAATCTTGCCCCTAAGCTCAGCTGAGGTAGCAGCAGCAACCTCTTTCTCCTTTTCCAGGTTGTCCAGCATGACATCCCTGGCCAGGTGCCACTCTTCCTTCTCCTTGAGCAGCTCATTGATCTTGATCAAATGAAGCTTGTTAGTTGACTCAAGCTCGATCGAACTCTTCTCCATGGCCTCCATACTTTCCCTATGCTGGATCTTCAGACCTTCACAAGTCATTATGGCATCATCACCATCCGTAGTTGCCTTGTGGACATAGGCGAAGTTCTCCTTACGAAGTTCCTTCACATAGTTCTCCAAAACTATGCTCCAGACGTACATCTGAAAAAACAAAAGAGAAGAAATAACTAAGTTAGAAGAAGACGAAAATCACAAACAACTGAAATTGAAGAAAACCAAAAATAAGATACCTCGGCAGCAAGCTGGGACAAGTAGCCCACATGTCCAGCCGCGGCTCCCCTCAGTCCTTCGAGATAATCCTTGGGGAAGGAGTCGAAGGCATCCTTTTTTATCTTCTTCTTCTCTGCCGCGATGTACTTGGCAAAGGAGGGGATGGCCTCGTCATGCGACTCAGCATCCGACCAATCCATGGCCGGAGACTTTCCTCTATCTGAAAACGATGAACTATCAGTTCTGCGAACAGGGATGAGCACTGCAAGTTTGTTGGACGGACTCATCGATCATCCATCAACCCGCAGAGTTCGGACCCAGTTGGAATGGTATAACCCACTAGAAGAGGCAAACTTTGTCCTGAAAGGGTGAGGCATTTGCCCCACCAGCTGAGCCACAACCCCAATATAGGGTGTGGTCTCAGGCAAGACCATGTCCGGCTGTGATAATTCCTCAAAGTTCAAACCAGCTGCGTCCAGCTGGCTTTCCAAATCAATAGGAACGGACGACCCTCTAGCTCCTACTGTGGTAACCGGTGGTGGTAGGGTCACCGGATCAGAAGGCTTTCTCCCCTTTTCACCGGAGGGGATATGTGCCTTGCTGACAGACAAACTCGTCTGACAAACCTTCTTTGCCGGAGCAAAGGACTTGGATTTTTTATGGGAAGAAGTTTTCCCCCCGAAGCGGTCGGCCGTTTCCTAGATGAGATCGGCTTGGCCACGGTAGCCTTCGTCGTCGGCGCGTTCTTCTGCAAAACAACAAAAACCAAATTAGGACTCAAAGAAGGATCATGTTTAAGAACGAAGATTGCTTCAAAAAGGAATACGGCTAGAAATAGCCGACCTCTATAAATCTAAATTGCCAACTTAAAGGTGGTTCAGTGAAGGAAACCACCCAAAGCTGGCCGTTTTCCTTCCTTGAACAACCTTTGGTCTTAAGGGATTAAAGACGGAGGCAACAATTTACCGAAGGTTCCCCATGAAAGAATCCGTCTCGGTCCAGACGTTTTCCTTCTTTGAACAATCTTCGTTCATAAAGAGTATTCGTTCACAAGTGGCTGAAAAGGTAAAACGTCCAGAAATGTCGACGCTTCCCTTCGATAAGCAGTCCTCGTCAAAAAAATATATATATGTATGTTAACAAAGTTTCTTCTCACTTCTTGGACGGAGCCTTCGAATGCTCCGCCCACAGGTTACCGCCAAATTGGCTCATTTCAATGTCTTCGTTCCAAGACAGAGGGAGCTATCTTCTTGCCGGTTATGTTCACAAAGAAACCAGATTTAGTTAGACAAATTATGTATTGAATTAACAATCAATTGGGCAAGACCAGGACAATACCTGGATCTTCGCCCTGCTTTAGTCCAGCGACTATCAAAAATCATTCACTAAAAAACATTTCTTTGAAGGGAATCCAACAAGTCGGTCCCTTCAAAGCTACCTTTTTAGGTTTTAGGCATCCTGGCTCCCCAAGCCCAGGATGAATGTACTCTGTGGCCGTGAATGGGCTACCACGACATCATCATACTTGTTCCCCAGCAATAATATAGGGGCCCCTCGTCCTATATTAGTCACAGCTCTGTTCCTGTACCTAGAAGGTCTGACTGTCTCTATGTCTGGAGCTTGGACGAACACAAACTCCGATTTCCAGTTTTGCATCTTTGATGGCTTCCCAAAGACGGTCAAGAACCCTGCCCTATTGCACACACTTTACCAAGTCCCCCTACTAACTTTTGGAGTTGGGAAACATAGTGTATATGGGTGAAGGCACTAAGGGACATGACTAAGCCACATAGCTCACAGGTGGCAATAAAGGTCAGGATGTTCAGCCAAGCATTAGGGGCCAGCTGGTTGTGACCTATGTTATAATGTCTGAGAACTTTATGAATAAAGGGATGAAAAGGAAATCTAAGCCCGGCGTCTAGGGCCAGTCTATACACAGCAAAGTGGTCGGGGGGACATGAAAAATTGTGTCCTCTTTCTTAGGAAGGACGAAATAAAAATCGCTCATGGGCATCTCTCTATTCGGATGGCTTCCATCTGGCCCATACTTCTCTAACCAGTCAATGTCTACACAAACATATGCTGGGTCGGAAAGAGGACCTAGATGGTCCCTTAGTTCAGCCGAGGTAGTGGAGGGGTCAGACTCTTCCTCCTCTTCCTCATCATCTTCCTCGTCTGAAAACCTTCAAGACGGACCGACCTTATCATGGTGCTAGATTGAGTGGTCAGGATCATATTAAGCCAAAGGGTCAAATTCTAGTGGCTGAATCTCCTCTACTATATCGGTCTCCTCTCTCTCAGGACCTCTTCTAGTAGATTCTTCCATCTCAGAACTGGAGGAGGGCAGGATTATTGAACGTCTCAGACGCGCTGTTTGCTTGACACGCGCCAGATCACCCTGCACAGGCAGAGACTGGATCGTCGGAAGAATGTCTTACGTTCTTTTTAAATAAAAGTAGAGATGCTCAGCCGAGATGGGCCCAACTGATAGGTTTTAGTCGTATCATCTAATCAAAAATAAACCTACGGTCCTCTAACTAAGGTAGTCAGTGGTAGCAGGGTCGAATCCGCAGGGAGACAGAGTTTCTATATTAATATCCAATGAACCAACTACTTCAGATGAAAATATGGAGAATTAACTGAGCTAATGAGTAAGCTAAATAATACGAATTAAGTCGAGGATTTAACTATGGAATAAAAGCCTAGGGTATTAGGTCGGTCCACCATGCTTATACCAATCAAGTAGGGTCAACTACTATTAAAACCTAAGTCAAGAGTCGGGGGATTAGAGCCTATGTTGAGCTATGGTTAAGACTCAACGCTCATAGTTCAACATACGCCGCATGTTCACTAACGTAATCAGAACTACTGATGTGTCCTAGGCCTCTAGTCGTAAGACGGATCTGTGCAAACAACTATTAACCACAAGCAATCAATGAAATTGGCCACTAACATTAATCACTAATTAAGAACAAACCACACCACAATCACTCTAATCAAGCCCTAGAAATCAATAGGAGTCTAAATAGCAATCATGGTATAAACATGGCTTCCCTATCTAACACCCTAGAAAGAGAACTACTCAGACATGATCGAATTGACAACAACAAAACTAATTGAAAACCCTAAGAATTGCATCATGAACTAATTGAGAAATAAGCAATTGAACTAAAGTAATTGAGATAAAGGAATAAAGCAATAAGCAAGACGATTACCAAATTGACGGAAAGCGGAAACTTTAATTGAATTGAAATTGTACTTGAATCTCTTCTACAATCCAAAGCAATGATAAACTAGGCTAAGAGCTCTCTAAGTGTTTAAGAATATGAAAGATACAAAATAAATATAACCTAAAAGTATTTATAAGTCTTAAGAAAACAATAAGATAGAGGGGGAAAAATAACGAAAATCGCATCCCCGTGTCCTCGACCCGATCTGGCAAAAGGCCGCCCGATCGGGCCTGGGAACAAGTCTTCAGCAGCAACAAAATAGGCTTCACCCGATTGGATCGGGCAGATTCCACCCGATCGGGGCCGCAACCCCAGCACCCGATCGGGCAAGTCCACCCGATGCCATCGGGTGGATGTCTTCTTCAGCTCTCAGAAATACAGCAAAAATGGCTAAGTATTGCTCCGCCCGATCACATCGGGCAAGGCCGCCCGATCGGGCGGGAAACCTTAACTTCAGATTCTTCACTCGTACCCGATCGGGCAGTTGTTGCCCGACCCGATCGGGCGAGTCTTCTTCTTGCCTTGCTTTGCTTGGCTTCAGACGCAAAGTCTTTGCACACTTACTTCTTCATAATGGGGTCCAAATACCATCTTGAGACCTCAAAGATGCCTCATAACTTCCCGCTATAGCGTGGTGCTCAAAACATCAAGTAAATAGGGAGTTTTTCCCTAAAACCTGCAAAATGATATAGAACACACAAACCACAACTATATCGAAATAGTTAGCATAAATAGCTCCTAAGAGCATCAATATAGCACAATTTAGCTTGTAAAGAAAGGGAAAAACTCTATAAGATATCGATATATCAAATTCCCCCAAGCTAAACCTTTGCTTGTCCTCAAGCAAATAGAGCATGATCGTGGAATAGATTGCCTCACCCCATAAATAAAACAATTCAAGCTCAAAAAGCATTTTCAAAACTAAGAATCGTTCAAGCAGGCATAATTCAAGTTCGGCAAATCAAATCCTTCCAACCACCAATCATCCAAGCAATTCATCAAGTTCAAGTGACTACTAGGCATACAAATCCTGAAAAGGTGCTCACAAAGGGTGTCACTCCTCTCAATTTTGTGGCAGGCAAAGAATGTGCCCGAACACTCACCGACCCGACCATAAATGTCCCTTCCCACTCACACTCTCATGTGTTCAAGAAGGTAAAAATGTCGCTCATCCTAATCAAGTCGACTCAACTAGCAGACGTACTCTTTAACTTTGACAAACTGACCAAAATCAATCTAGTAGACATTGTAGGCACAAGCTCAAGAGGACTTTCCGGGTTGTAATGGGGCTTAGGTAAGAGGTAGGGGATATTTTTGGGAAATGTGGTGGAAAAAACCAAGAAAGGGGGAGCATGAATACTCAAACAAGGCCTTAGATGGCCTAAGCAACTCCCAATCAACACCATAAAACCATGAAAAATAAACCAATCCTCCAAATTCAATGAATACGCACAACAAACCCAAGTTTTAGGCAATGACATGTAACTTTATTTATGAACGTGCGTGAATGAAAGAACTTTGAATTCTTTTGAACTTTTATTTCATTTTTATTTTTTTTGAACTTCATTCACGCAACTCTAATTTTGCCTTTTCTTTTCTTTTTCTAATAATCAAGCCACAACAAATACACTTTTGATTCCTCAACAATCAAACCAAACCATGAAACCAACTTCACTCTCAACCCATACACAAATCTCCCCCAAGCTAGGCTTGGGAATAAAATCGAAACAAAGGCCATGGGCTTATAATAAGGGTTTAAGTAACATGAAACAAGGTCATTAGGCTCAGCGGGGCTAAGGAGGATAAAAATGTATCAAAAACTAACTCTGGGCTCAAGAATAAGTCAAAAGAACGCCTCTATCATAGCAAGTGTAACAAGTCACCAAACATCAAATGAGTACGAAGTCAAAGTCAAGATCGATCCGCTAGAGAGGAACTAACACACCAAAAATATAGACTGGATTAAAGTATGAATCCAATAGGCTAGAAAAAGGCCTCACAGTCTAAACCAAATCAGGTATGCAGCACAAAGTAGTAAATCATAGTCAGAAATTGCTCGAAATCAAAGTAGTCGAATATCAAATCAAAGCCTCATAATCACAAATGCCCAGCTATCCAGAAAACAAAGTCAAATCATTCTCAATAAAGCACAACAAGGGGCACAGGGAGGCAATCAAACCACTCATGATCAAACATATTTTTTTTCAAATTTTTCAATTTTTCTTAAAGCTGTAAACTAAACTATCAAAGCTTTAAACTACTCTAAAAAGCAGTAAACTATACTAGAAAGCAATAAACTATACTCACAGTGAGAGATTCTCCCCCAAGCTGAACGAGGCAATGTCCTCATTGCAACGAGGGAGAGGAGAGAACAAGGGCATCAGCCGCCCATATCATCATTAGTGGGGTCACTGAAGAAACCACCACTAGTAGTACCACCACCATCGGTAAAACCACCACCGGAGGGACCACTCATCCCACCACCAAATCCACTAGGACCTGCATCAAAATCACCTCCAAAACCACTAGGACCTAGAACAAAGTCTCCTAAAGAGATTGACTGACGAGAAGGCTCATCCTCCTCATCCTCTGCCATGTCATCGCTCTGACCGGTAGGCTGGCCATAACTCGGGTTCCAATGGTACCACGAGGGGTGCTGGGCAGTCTGCTCAATAATGCCACGCCTACAATAGTCGTCATAGAGAGGAGAAAGGGCGTAGTGCTGGTCGTTAGCCAAGGTGTCCATCCTCCCCCCCATCTGGTCTATACGGGTATAGAGCTGATCGATGCGAGTGCCATAGCCCGCGAGGGTGGCGGTGTTCGCGTTGATCAGCCCTTCCATTCTACCCATCCCCGTCTCCATGCGACCTAGAGTCGACATCATAGAGGTAAAGTCAAATGAGTCCGTGTGAGGGGGAGGGGGAGGGGGAGGGGGAGCAGAAGTGGAGGCGCCCTCGTCTAAAATCGGCGTATGCCGCCTATGGTAAGAACGGCGAGGGGGCTCTGGCTCAGGGGCAACTAGGTCGACTCCCTCTATAGGGAGTAGGTAGTTTGCCTGACGAGGCCGTAGTCGGGCCCTAGAGTCGGGCAGAATGAGGGATTTTTTGGACTTAATCACCCACTGAAATCTATGGTCAGGCAGGCGGTACAGGACTTTGAGGGTGTTAAGATAGGTGAGGTCGATGAGGGTAGGGCCTAGGACGGGGGTACGCTGAGTCTCGTCAAAGCCGGCAATTTGCCGGGCAAACAATGTGATCAACCCCCCGTTAACTAACCTCCTAGAGGTCCAACTACCGTCTTCCCTTGGCTTAGGGAGCGAGTTTGAGATACGCTCGAACTGAATAGCGATATGGTGAGCCAAGTTGTACTGAAATGGCTCCCTAGAGCCTTTAGCAATATAGCTAGCTATAGCAACTAGCTCGGCCCCCCGGACCAAGTGACCCTCAAACCGTCCCAACAGAGTCTGGGCCATGAACCGTATCCAAATGCTAAAAATAGGGTGATGGAAGTTCGCCCAATGACAGTGCTGGATGTCAAAGGGCGTAGGGTCCCCTGTCAGCATAACATAAGTATCGGCCATCCTAAAGTGGTCGGGTGGGTAGTAGTCACCCCGTACCTGTAACCTAAGAACCCCCGCAAATTCCCTAAGGCTAAGGGAGTGTTCTTGGCTTAAAAGTCTAAAGTGAACATGGGTGACCGGATCGGCCCAGGGCTTTGTCAAACTAAAACTACTAAAAAATTCATAGACTAGAGGAGGATAAGTGTTAACATGTACATTATAAAGCGCCTCCATGCCTAGAACTTTCATGAAGTCCTTAAAATCATCAGTTAAACCAAGTTTAGACAAAAGCTCAACATCTAGAAATCGGGTAGGAAGTACCTCACGCTTTTTAAATCGCAAGAATTTCTCGCGATGTTCATCATCCCGGAAAATGATTTCCGGGTATTGAGGATCCCGTGGAACTTGTGGTGGTGGTGGTGGTTGTGGTGTTGCCTCTCGCCTAGATCGCGAGCCTTCACCTCGAATAAGCCTTCGGAATTTGCTTGCCATGGTAGAAAATGAGCCTTGTAGCCTCTTGTAACACAAAGATGGGGTTTTAAGTTGAGTGTGGGAAGAGATGGGAGAGGGAAGATGATTTTGGTGAATGAGATTTTGTGAGATGGAGGGTGAAAGGAGGGAAGGAGGGGATTTTTTGAAGTTTGGTTGAGAAAGGATGGAGATTTGAGGTAGAAGAGTTTGGTTTTAATGGAGGTTAGGGGTTTGGGGGTTGAAGATGAGTGAAGAGAGAGAGAACTGATTGGAAGGATGATGAGTGAATGGTGAGAAAAGTGGGGAAATCCGTGTAAAAAGAGGGATAAGTGGTCGCAGGCCCGATCGGGTACATGGCCGCCCGATCGGGCGGAATTCAAAAAAAAATTTCTTCAAAATTATCACTTCGCCCGATCTACCGCCCGATCGGGTGCCTTATTTTTTCATCGGGTGCTCAAGTCTCGCGCCCGATCGGGCGACTGTCGCCCGATATCGTCGGGCGGTATACCTGTTGACTGATTTTTTCCTTTGTCTTTTACACGTTCACCCGACCTGCCACCCGATCGGGTAAGGTATTTTTGATCGGGTGCTAGGGTTGCTCACCCGATCGGGCAAACATTGCCCGATGTCATCGGGCGTCCTTTCTTTTATTTCTCTATGTTATTTTCCGCTCACCCGATCGGGCATATGCCACCCGATCTGATCGGGCGAGCTACTGTTCAGTAAGTAGCTCGCCTTTTTGCAAATTTGGGGCAAGTATGGCTCAAGTTTCTCTTGAATTAGCATATCTGCACATCAAAGCACACAAGATCTAGGAACACATTAGTACCCTCACGCTCTCTCACATGCTACAAACTATGAAACAAGAGAAAAGAAGATCTAACTAAGAGATACGGGTTGCCTCCCGCAAAGCGCTGGTTTATGAAGGTCCCGCACGACCATATTACCTCTCTAGGTAGATGAATCAAGTGGGGAGGAATCAGAGCGGATTTCCTCCACACAACCAACAAAGGCACCTTCATGGTACAGCTTCAGACGATGTCCATTTGCCTTAAACTTCTCTCCTTTGTGGTTGGCAACCTCGATGGCACCATGTGCCTTCACTTCTGTCACCTCGAATGGTCCAGACCATCGAGATTTGAGCTTTCCAGGAAACAGTCTCAACCTGGAATTGAACAATAGGACCTTGTCGCCAACCTTGAATTCTCTTTTTCCTATCATCTTATCATGCAACTTCTTCGTTTGCTCTTTATAGAGCCTGTGATTTTCATAAGCATCCAAACGGAGCTCATCCAACTCATTGAGTTGAAGAAGTCGTACTTCACCTGCAGCTGTCAAATCAAGGTTAATCTCTTTGACCGCCCACGCAGAAAGATACTCAATCTCAACTGGTAAGTGACAAGCCTTGCCATAAACCAGTCGATAGGGTGTGGTACCCAAAGGAGTCTTAAAAGTAGTGCGGAGCGCCCAAAGAGTATCATCAAGTTTCAATGACCAATCCTTTCTAGCTTTAGTGACCACTTTTTCAAGGATTCTCTTAATTTGTCTATTAGATACTTCTACTTGGCCACTGGTTTGAGGGTGATAGGCAAGTCCGACTTTGTGGGTGACTCGATGTTTTGTCAATAGGGTCTTGAAGGTGCTCTTATGAAAGTGAGAGCCACCATCACTAATTACAACACGGGGGACACCAAAACGGGAAAGATTATCTTTTTAAACATCTTCATCACAACCTTGGAATCATTGGTTGGTGATGCTATAGCTTCTACCCATTTAGTCACATAGTCGACGGCCACTAGAATATACCTATTCCCACAAGAGGTAGGAAAGGGTCCCATAAAATCAATCCCCCAAACATCAAAAGGTTCGACCTCTAAAATCCCACTCTGTGGCATCTCTTGCCTTTTCGAAATATTACCCGTCCTTTGACAAGCATCACAAGACAAACAAAAGGCACGGGCATCTTTGAAAATCGAAGGCCAATAGAAACCACTATGTAAGACTCTAAAACCAGTAGCTTGGGAACCGAGATGACCACTAGAAGGCATACTATGACAATGTAGCAAAACACCATCTATTTCCCAATCAGGAATGCAACGACGAAACATCCCGTCGGAGCACTTCTTATATAGGAAAGGATCCTCCCAAAAATACATTCTAGCATCATGATAAAACTTTTTGCGCTGCTGATATGTAAGATTGGGAGGATGAGAACCACTAACACAGAAGTTAGCAAAATCAGCATACCAAGGAGTTTTAGAGGGCACAGAAAAGAAATGATCATCAGGAAAAGAGTCATCTATAGGAGGGTCAGAAGGGGATCCAAACCTCAACCTAGAAAGGTGGTCGGCGACCACATTCTTAGCGCCCTTCTTATCTTTGATTTCCAAGTCGAATTCTTGCAGCAAAAGAATCCACCTGATGAGCCTAGGTTTGGCCTCCTTCTTAGCCATCAAGTACTTCAAAGCAGCATGATCAGTGTGTACTATAACCTTCGAACCTATAAGATAGGTTCGAAACTTATCCAATGCATAGACTATGGCTAGCAACTCCTTCTCTATCGTAGCATAATTAACCTGGGCTGGATCCAAGGTTTTGCTAGCATAGTGAATCACATGGAGTAGCTTATCCTTCCGCTGACCAAGTACTGCCCCTATCGCATAATCACTAGCATCATACATGATCTCGAAAGGGAGATCCCAATCTGGAGGTTGTATAATAGGAGCAGTGATCAAAGCTGTCTTTATCCTGTCAAAAGACTCCAAACACTCATCAGTAAAATCGAATGTGGCACCCTTTAGCAACAATTGAGTGAGGAGTTTCGCAATTTTTGAAAAGTCTTTGATAAATCTGCGATAAAACCCCGCATGACCAAGAAAACTCCTCACTCCTTTGACATTCATTGGAGGGGGAAGTTTCTCAATCACCTCAATCTTTGCTCTATCCACTTGGATGCCACGCTCAGAAATCAAGTGACCTAAAACGACACCTTCATTCACCATGAAGTGACATTTTTCCCAATTAAGCACGAGGTTTGCCTCAACACATCTTTTAAGCACTTTGGACAAATTATGCAGGCAAACATCAAAGTCAGAACCATAAACACTGAAATCATCCATAAACACTTCCATGATATTTTCAATAAAATCAGAGAATATGGCCATCATGCAGCGTTGGAAAGTAGCGGGAGCGTTACACAATCCAAATGGCATCCTGCGATATGCGAAGGTGCCATAAGGACATGTAAACGTAGTCTTTTCCTGATCATCTGGATGGATGGAAATTTGGAAAAAACCAGAATATCCATCTAGATAACAGAAATAGTTATGTTTGGCTAGCCTTTCCAACATCTGATCAATAAAAGGGAGGGAAATGGTCCTTCAGGGTGGCATTATTAAGTCTACGATAATCAATGCACATACGCCACCCTGTCACAGTCCTAGTGGGAATTAAATCACCTTTCTCATTTTCAACAACAGTGGTCCCCCCTTCTTGGGAACCACTTGCACAGGACTGACCCATTTCGAATCAGCAATGGGATAAATGATCCCTGCATCTAACAGTTTCATGATCTCTTTCTTCACCACCTCTTGCATGTTAGGATTCAAACGTCTCTGAGGTTGAATGCAAGGGCGGTGATCCTCTTCAAGATTAATACGATGCATACAAAAATCAGGACTAATGCCCTTTAGATCATCAATACTATACCCAATAGCCTTCTTATGGATACGAAGCACAGCAAGCAAGCTTTGCAATTGGCTATCTGTGAGTTTAGTACTGACAATCACAGGACATTCTTCCTTATCATCTAAAAACGCATACTTCAAATGAGAGGGAAGTGGTTTGAGTTCTACCTTAGTTACCTGAGGAGTAGAACTGGAGCATACACTTTCAAGTATCACAGTTGGCTGTTTCTGTTCAGCTCCATGACCCTCTAAATCAGCAAGACAGGCATCAACATCAGTATCAATGCCTAAGGAGTCACTCTCAGTCAATACTACCTCCAATGGGTCAGCATCACGTATCTGCTGAAATGCAGACATCACAGCTTTGTCTACCACATCTATCCTGCAACAAGATTCTTCAAGCATAAGAGACTTTATAGCATTGGTAAGTTTAAAAGTGACAGTATCATCACCAACACTTAAAGTCAAAGATCCTGACTTGACATCAATAACAGCACCTGCAGTACACAAAAATGGTCTGCCCAAAATAATAGGAATTTGGGCATCCTCCTCCATATCTAATACAACAAAATCCACAGGAATGTAAAACTTTTCCACCCTAACAGGGACGTCTTCTAAAACACCTAGAGGGTATTTTATAGAACGGTCAGCCATCTGCAAAGTAATTTGAGTGCACTTAAGTGCCCCCATATTCAGTTTATTACAGACAGACAAAGGCATGACAGACACAGATGCACCTAAATCACATAATGCTTTATCAATAAAAAGTGCACCTACATGACAAGGGATGGAAAAGCTACCCGGATCTTTCAATTTAGGTGGAGATTTATTTTGCAAAATGGCACTACACTCTTCAGTGAGTGCGACTCTATCTACCCCACCAAAATCTCTCTTTTTGGTGATCATCTCCTTCAAAAACTTAGCATAGACAGGTACTTGAGAAATAAGTTCAGTGAAAGGAACTGTTACCTCAAGGTTCTTGACCATAGCCAAGAACTTACCAAGTTGTTGATCCACCTTGGACTTTTGCATTCGATGAGGAAAAGGCAACCTTGGTGTAAAAGGTGTATCAACAACCTTCTCCTTCTCCTTCTTCTTTTCTGCCTGTTCAGTTGTTTCAGACACTTCGACATCAGACGTCGAATGCTTCTCCAATTCCTTCTCTACTACCTCCTTCTCCTTGCTAGGGACAGTATCATCATCAATGGGCATATATAGGAGGAGGAGCATAAGCAGTGCCACTACGAAGAGTAACGGCCTTTGCTTGCTCCCTATGTATAGGTTGCCCCGGCAACTGTCCCTGCTGCCTCTGAGCATTAGTTTCTGCCAACTGAGCAATCTGAGTCTCGAGAAGTTTGATGTGCTTCTCCTGCGCCTTTTGTGTTTCCTCATGGGCCCTTTTTGCTTCCTCATTTGTCTTTTGCATAGACAATATGAGTTTCATCAGTTCAGAATTGCTAGGCTCTTGTGAGGGCGCATTTTGTGGTGCTGGCTGATAGTTCTGATGAGTAGGTCTTTGGAAACCAGGGGGATTATGAGAATTTCCTTGATTTTGGTAGTAGTTGGGTTTTGGGTTGTGATGTGGAGGTTGATAGGAATTTTGTGGGGGGTGATAGGAATTTTGTGGCTGTGGGTTTTGAACATTGTTGCTTCTGTAGGAAAGAAGTGGGTTGTCTTTCCAACCAGGATTATATGTGTTGGAGTAGGGGTTATTGGGTTGTCTTTGCTGAAAAGCATTAGCCTGCTCCATCTGATTCTGACTGAACTGACAATCATGGCCGAAGTGGCCCTGAATACCACACACCTCGCAGTAAGATGAGGTGATGGGTGCAACTGCTGACATAGCGTTGATGCTCATAGGCGGAGGTGTTGAACCAGAGGACTTCATTAGCTGCTGAGTGAGTTGCGCCATCTGAAATGTAAGCATTGAAATAGCATCAACTTCAAGTACCTTCTTAGTCACACTCCTAGATGATGAATGGTCATTGGCTGCAAGATTTGCTAGGAAGTTATAACCCTCATCAACTGCCTTGTCTAAAAAGACTCCTCCTGCAGACGAATCAACAGTACTCTTCGTCTGAGGCTGCAGACCATTATAAAAAGTCTGCGTCAGAAACCACTTGTCCATATTATGATGTGGACATTCCCTCTGTAGGTCTCTGAATCTAGTCCACGCTTCCCTTAATGTCTCATCTGGCTCTTGGGAAAATGTAGCCAACTTGTTCCTGATTTCTGCTGTTTTTGTGGGAGGGTAATACTCATGTAGAAATGCAGCAGAAATCGCCGACCATTCTGTCTCAGTGATATCGCTGAACCACCTCTGGGCCTTGTCTCTGAGTGAGAACTCAAATAACATAACCTTCAGCTGCTCAGGTGTGACTCCTTGATGTTTAACAGTCCTGCAGAGTTGTTGGAATCTCTGCAGATGGTTGGCCGGATCTTCAGAAGGATGCCCACTAAACTGATTCTGCTGCACCATATTAATTAGTGCAGGTTTGATTTCAAAATTGTTTGCAGCAATAGTGGGCATCGGTGGACCTGTGGGTATGCCTTCAGGATTAGGCACCCCATAAGATTTCAGTGACTTCACCATTGGTAATGTAGAAATCTCTGAAACTGGCTTCTCTTGGTCAAATTCTGCTCTAAGATCCCGAAGTATTGCTTCTGTGTCAGGATCTCCAGGAATAATGTGAGTTTTCTTTCGATACCTGGACATATAAGAGAAAACGACAAGATAACCGTAAGAACGGCCTCGATTGGAACGGGAGGTTCCAATGAGGCAAAGAGAAGTACGCTAATTAATCGAATAAAAACTAGAAAACTAGCCGTCTCCCCGGCAACGGCGCCAAAATTTGATAGGTTTTAGTCGTATCACCTAATCAAAAATAAACCTACGGTCCTCTAACTAAGGTAGTCAGTGGTAGAAGGGTCGAATCCGCAGGGAGACAGAGTTTCTATATTAATATCCAATTAACCAACTACTTCAGATGAAAATATGGAGAATTAACTGAGCTAATGAGTAAGCTAAATAATACGAATTAAGTCGAGGATTTAACTATGGAATAAAAGCCTAGGGTATTAGGTCGGTCCACCATGCTTATACCAATCAAGTAGGGTCAACTACTATTAAAACCTAAGTCAAGAGTCGGGGGATTAGAGCCTATGTTGAGCTATGGTTAAGACTCAACGCTCATAGTTCAACATACGCCGCATGCTCACTAACGTAATCAGAACTACTGATGTGTCCTAGGTCTCTAGTCGTAAGACGGATCTGTGCAAACAACTATTAACCACAAGCAATCAATGAAATTGGCCACTAACATTAATCACTAATTAAGAACAAACCACACCACAATCACTCTAATCAAGCCCTAGAAATAAATAGGAGTCTAAATAGCAATCATGGTATAAACATGGCTTCCCTATCTAACACCCTAGAAAGAGAACTACTCAGACATGATCGAATTGACAACAACAAAACTAATTGAAAACCCTAAGAATTGCATCATGAACTAATTGAGAAATAAGCAATTGAACTAAAGTAATTGAGATAAAGGAATAAAGCAATAAGCAAGACGATTACCAAATTGACGGAAATCGGAAACTTTAATTGAATTGAAATTGTACTTGAATATCTTCTACAATCCAAAGCAATGATAAACTAGGCTAAGAGCTCTCTAAGTGTTTAAGAATATGAAAGATACAAAATAAATATAACCTAAAAGTATTTATAAGTCTTAAGAAAACAATAAGATAGAGGGGGAAAAATAACGAAAATCGCATCCCCGTGTCCTCCACCCGATCGGGCAAAAGGCCGCCCGATCGGGCCTGGGAACAAGTTTTCAGCAGCAACAAAATAGGCTTCACCCGATTGGATCGGGCAGATTCCACCCGATCGGGGCCGCAACCCCAGCACCTGATCGGGCAAGTCCACCCGATGCCATCGGGTGGATGTCTTCTTCAGCTCTCAGAAATACAGCAAAAATGGCTAAGTATTGCCCCGCCCGATCACATCGGGCAAGGCCGCCCAATCGGGCGGGAAACCTTAACTCAGATTCTTCACTCGTACCCGATCGGGCAGTTGTTGCCCGACCCGATCGGGCGAGTCTTCTTCTTGCCTTGCTTTGCTTGGCTTCAGACGCCAAGTCTTTGCACACTTACTTCTTCATAATGGGGTCCAAATACCATCTTGAGACCTCAAAGATGCCTCATAACTTCCCGCTATAGCGTGGTGCTCAAAACATCAAGTAAATAGGGAGTTTTTCCCTAAAACCTGCAAAATGATATAGAACACACAAACCACAACTATATCGAAATAGTTAGCGTAAATAACTCCTAAGAGCATCAATATAGCACAATTTAGCTTGTAAAGAAAGGGAAAAACTCTATAAGATATCGATATATCACCAACTCTAGAGACAACCAAAGATGAAAAAGAATCGGCTCTAGGGTTGGCATCTTCCATGGGTTGGTCGGGGTTATTCGATGAGGTGAAAGACACCATTTTATTTTAACAAAAGAATAAAAGAATAAAAATAAAATGGGAGAAAAGGGAAATACCTGACTAAGATCTAGAAGGAGATGAGAAAGACTTTTTCTTCGCCTTTTCTACAAGTCACAACGCTCTCAACAAAGTCAAAGTAAACTTCCCAAACTCACTTCTCCTTCACCAAACAAAAGGAATATTCTTTTCCCCTTTTTTACAGAGCCTCTCTCTCTACAATTTCTCTCTCTAAGAAGCAAAAAATGGAAAGTGATAAAATGCGACTTTGAAGGGGTATTTATAGGTGGGTAAAACTCTTCCTCTCCCAAAACAGTTGTTCCCCACGTGTCAAAACCTTATGGTGACACGTCACTCTCCATTTTTCTAATTGGAGTAAAAGTCAGTTAAACTCCTAAACAGTATGATAAATCTAGGAAGTTACTCACAGTAAACGGGCATTAATCAGGCAAGACCCAGATCGAACCCCTTATAGGGGCAAATGTTGTGGCATGGCAAAAGAGAATACGTGGACCACTAAAAAAAGTGCCACGTGTCCCAATGGCATTATGACATATGGACCAATAGACAAATGACACGTGTCAGAAGCCAAAAGGCGGCACGTGGAGCCAACATAAAGGGATTTGATGATCTCACTATGTCTGAATAAGAGGCCCATTTATTCCCTAAAGGAGGGAATAATCAGCCCAAACTCCAATGAAAGGCAGTAAATGATCGGTTGAGAGACAAAGGCAATGAAAACATGACAAGTGTCACCTTTCCATTTCTCAACCAATCACATCCTTCTATTTTAGGGTGCACCTTCCCATTTCACAAACACTATAAATAGTTCCTAAAAATCAGGTTAAAGGTAGAATCTCACCTACTCCCTAAATTTACTCTGTCAAAATACATTCAGAATTCCGATTTGCTCAAGTACTGACTTAAGCATCGGAGGGGAAATCAATTTCCAAACCTCTGGGGTTGGTTTCCTTATTTTCAAGTACTGACGGTTGTGTGATTAGTTAGTTAAAACGCGTTTAAAACTCCGTCTCCGTCTTTTTGAAAAAAAGCCAAAAAAAACGTTTTTTTCAGCCCCCGCCGTTTTAAACACAAAAAAACTCCACCTCCCGTATAAAACGCGTTTAAAACGCGCCGAATGCGTTTTTTTGAAAAAAACTCCTTTAAAGAAAAAAAGAAACCACGTGTCTCAAATTCTCATGTCCCTGCGACTATACACGAACTTTTAGAGTTTTAGCGTAATTATTGTTTTGAGTCTTTTATATCATATGTTCTTCGAAAATATTGAGACCTACTTATGATGAATAGGTATATAAGTTGATATCTTTTAAATTAGAGCATAAAATGAATAAAACGCAAGAAAATAGTGTCCGGATTTTTAGCCGAACTTTTTAGGTGGAGCCGTTTTAAACACGTATACATCCGTATTCCGTATTATAAAAAGTCAACGTTTTTTTTGTCGAATATTTGACCGTATTTTTCAAATTTTTGCCGTTTTAAACTCGCTGAATTGAACTCCGTTTAATTCCCACCCCGTTTTTAACTAACTAAGGTTGTGTGTGTGGGAGGTTAGGCACTTAGATATTCTTTGTCCGTGGCTTTTATTTTATGGTCCTATCAACAGTTCAACCCCACGAGCTTACAGGGGAAGGGGGAGTAGGGGTTAGAAGTTGCTCATAATCTTTGTCCGTGGCTTATACTCCCTCCGTTTCAAAATGTTATACTCATTTAGAATATGGGGGCAAATCAAGGTAAATAGAATCATCGGAGAATCTTATGTTTATTTTAATAATTTTCATGTACTTTTTTTGTCCTTATTAGGAAAAGTAAGAGAGATTCAAATGTGGGGACCATTAAAGTACAAATGAGTAAAAGGTAGGTAAATATTTAGATATTGAAGGGTAAAATGGGGAGAAAAAATGTATATAAATAGAAAAGATTCTATATGGGTATATCTTTTTGAAACGGCCTAAAACGGAAAATGGGTATAACATTATGTAACGGAGGGAGTATATATTTAATAAGGTCCTATCAACAACTCCAACACCCTTTGTTGCATCATAAAAGTATATATCAAGAAGAATCAATTTCATTATCAAAGTATGAGTATACATATTAAGTTAAAAAAATAGTTATTGTATCTTTTAGATTATATAAATACTTTTAACTAAAAACGATTTACCATTTTCAATATATCAGTGCTAACTGTATTAAGAAAATTGACGATAATATTGATATTTATTAGGGATGTCAGTGGGGCGGGTTTTGTGGAGACCCGCCCCAGTTAGGCGGGGATGGGGGAAGGTTTCGCGGGGAATGGGGCGGGGATGGGGATGAAAACCATCCCCGCCATGGGTAATGGGGCGGGGGTGGATGTTAGTCCATACCCGCCCCACACCCGCCCGCCCCGCCCCATCCCCGCCCGCCCCGCCCCATCCCCGCCCACCCCGTCTGAACCCTGCCATAGGTATTCTCCAAATGCCTAAAATCCTAAAATGTTATTAGTTGTTTGCTGCTTTCATTTGATACTTTTATTTTTAAAGGCTAAAATCTAAAATTACTTTTAAACTTTTGTTTTCCCTCTCTCTTAACCCTAATAGATTGGGGCGGGGATTAGCGCGGGGATGGGGCGGGGATTCGCGCGGGGATGGGGCGGGGATAGATTTTATCTTGTCCCCGTTTGGGCAGGGATGGGGATAAGATTTTCCCCCGCCATGGGTGATGGGGAGGGGATGGGGATGATTTTTTAGGCGGGGATGGGGATAGGAATGCCAACATCTGCCCCGCCCCGCCCCATTGACATTCCTAATATTTATATAAAAAGATTTTCTAAAAACTCATGAGAAAATATTCCCATACATTCTCTATCACACAATGAATTCATTGCACGAGATTGACAGATGATAACATTGGATTTGGAATACAAGAAAGGTTTTTGTGTTAAGCATTTAGTGAAGATGTTCGTAAACTGAAAAATTCAGAGACAATTCATCCGCAATCGTCTAATTCTAACGCATAGACACTCTATTTTTGCAAGTACTTCTATATTTTGTTATTAAATACTACTACATATGTTCCTTAATAATAGACACACTTCATATTTTCACGCTTGTCAATCATTATTTTAAACATTAATATCTATAGTTATCAATAAGTATAAATTCTAAAAAGTTGGTATTAAAAAAATTGCAAGTTGCAACGAATTTAACAAGCTAAGATCTCACATGAATATGTTGTTCCTAAAAGATAAATCATCAATTCTAAGTAAATTTTAAACTAACAGTATACAAGTCACTTATTAAAGAACGTAGGAAGTCTATTGTTAATACCAAGATAACAATACGGTGGGAAAACATAAAATTTTTATATTGCTTTGGAGATCATATATGCAACGTTCAGTTCATATCAATACAGTTTTAGTGATAATTCTATAATGGCTACAATAGTATTGTAGTTATTGAAATCTTTTAATATATAAAAAAAAACGTTTATTTATTTTTATTCAAATCTCGATCATTTATTTATGGCGTGCTCAACTGCTCACTTCACCTAATTTTTGTGAACTAGACTTATTTTTACTTAAGTGAAACTTATTCGTACTGAAATAAACCTTATTTATACTGAACTAAAATTATTCTTATTGAGGTAAACTTATTTGTACTAAACTCAACTTAATAAACTTACTCAATTTTTTTTGTGATTACTGGTTTTTATTGAAGTGGATTTTCTTTACTAAACTAAATTTTTTTATACTGAAACGTACTTATATTTACTGAAACTTGTTATTTTAAGGTAAGCTGAACATAACCTTAGTTGGCATAAATACTAAATAAGTACATATTCTTAGCAAATCATATAAGCGGTTGTCATTGGTAATGTTGGTATGATTCTATTCTTTAATAAAAAGAAATAACAAAAAGACACGTTTTTGCCATTTTTAAAAGGATTTAAAAATTAACGAAGTAATCTCTAAACCAAATTATTCAAATAAAGTGAAAGATTTCCAAAACAAGGAAATACTCTATTAATTATTAATTGTCACAAGAATTGGATTTGGATTAGAATAACTTCCCCCATTAAAAAAACTTTCTGAAAATCTGAAAATTGAAGAAATCCTCACACGAAATATAAACATAATAGATAATTGTTTGTGCCTTCACACGTGGCAATTTTGGGTAACATTGACATAAGACCCAATTTTAATGACTTGCATTGGAAATAAGGCTTGTAAAAGCCAACTAATGATTTTACCAAGAGTTCCTTATCGACCATGGGATAGGATTTTTCCTTGGTAATATATCCTCTACCTTGCTCTTGTTATTGAGTTGTTAGTATGTGATCATAGTTGTTAGAATCCCGATTCGAATCGTAGAATCTTCTACGATTCGATTATAGTTATCTGATTCTACCTACGATTCTATACGATTCTAATAATTACTTATTACTTATGAGGACTCTAGAATTTTTGACCAAACTAAATCATGACAATAAAGATAATACTCAATATATATTGTCATTTATTACCTACTTATAGTGTAAACATCTATTTTCTTTAATTAATTTCTTTATAAACTTATGATATGATCATGTTCTAATGGCAGTTGATTACAATATCTTGAATCTACGTGTTTGTAGAATCGTACGATTCTACGATTCGATCTTACGATTCGATCCTAAGAGCCCTTTTCGATTCAAAGTAGAATCCAGATTCTAATAACATTGTATGTGATGCTTTGATGGTTGGACATCTTATATATGTTAGGGCTTCTGTTTTTCTACCCACACAAACGCGCTATGCTCGCTCGGGTAGGCCGGTCGGCTCGAGCCTGGTTCTAGGTTTAAAGAATTAGAGTTGAGCTGATCTATTTTTAAACCTGGGTTGGGGTGGTGTAAGTGTAATGTTTTTATCACTAGAGCATTTATGGCAACCCTTTGATTGTTTCCACCCATTTATTTGCCTTTTGTTTTAGGTTTGATTTTTTGTTATAAAATAAGATTCATTCTTTAGTGGAACATCCAAATATCTGATCTCCTCTCTTCTTCTTGTCTTCTTCTTCATGAGTTAGTGCAATGCTCCATAGCCTGTTGTGTGTGTTTGTGGTAACATTTAGGCTTCTTGTGTTAAATTTGGGGAATGTTTCGACTAGTTGTGATTATTAGCATATTCGGACCGTAATTGCTTTCAAGTCAGTGGTTTCCTACCAAGGCACATTCTTCAAATTTGTTTGTATTCTTGTCATTGCAATTGTCCTGTTCTAACAACATGAAAGCGATTAAACTCTTGGCAATGGCTTACGTTTCAAACAAGCTGTTGTCTGACATTTCCAAACTTGAGTCCCTTGACGGAAGTAACTACAAACGATGACCTCGGAAGTTACTAATGTTTTTTGAACAATTGGATATTGTTATGTCTTGTGCAAGGATATCCACCTTCGGCTATTGCTTCTATAATAGGAAATTATTTCTACTCCTTGTGCTGCTGACCGCAAGAAAAATGAGGAATATATCAAAAAATTGAGAAACATAAGAAAACAGCCCATTTCCACCTCCTTAATCTGATGATTAATAATTTGTTTGACTTATTTATGATATAAAAGTCATCTAAAGTTATTTGGGAAGCTTCAAGGAAAAAATATGTGGTAGACGATGTTGGAAAACAAAAGTATGTTGTTGAAAAGTGACTGACTTTTCATATAGTTGATGATAAACCTGTTATAGACCAGGTTCATACAGTTCACAATGTTGGCGAAGTTTTTCATGCTAATATTTTTTATTAAAATCCCCCCCCCCCGTTTTAGAGAGAATTTCTTAATAATCTAAAGCATAACAAAGAGATTAAAATTGTCACTTCAGGAACTTGTTAGTCCTATACGGATTGAAGACGCAAACCTCCTCAAGGATAATATAGATCTCGTGGCCACCAACACCACCAAAGACTACCTTGTTGAAGCTTCTAATTCTGATAAGTTAAAGGGAAAGGGAAAGAAGGGAAATAGCAAGGGTCAGAATAAGAAACAAGGGAAGTTCAATAACCTTATGGTACGATTTAGAAGAGGGAAGTCCTTTCCTATGTTTGTGGCAAGCCTGAACACAAGTTCTACCAATGAGCTCAACGCCAAGTTTCTAACTAAAATCAAGGAGGCCAGGCTAACCTTGCGTAAATTGATGACGAGCTTGTTGTTGTTGTGATCGTTGAAGCAAATCTGATTGAGAACACTACGGACTAGATTTTGAACATTGGGGATTCGAGGAATTTCAATGCAAACAAGTAGCTTCTCCAGGAGTCACATGATACTACTTAAGGCGAGTGTGTCTATATTGGCATCGCTGCTACCACTGGAGGCCCTGAAGTACATTGGTGAGGAAAAGTCACTCTAAAACTTAACTCTGGAATAATAGTCTCCCTTTCCAATGTATTAATTATATGTTCCTACTATGAGTCACAACCTAGTTTCCATTGCGTTGTTGAACAAAGCTAGTTGTAAAATTGTTTTTGAGGCTAACAAGGTGGTAGTTAGTCGTGGTGCAGTGTGTGTGAGGAAGGGGTATCTGAGTGGGGGTAATTTATTTATTTTAAATGTTGCTTCTTCTGTTCGTGCTATTAATAAGAATGTTTCTGTTTCTGCCCCTATTGCTGAGTGTTATGGCATGGTAGACTAGGACATGTGAATGTTGCTTCTATTAAGAGATTAAGGAACACCAAACTTCTAGACTTAGTTCATACGCACTTAGATGATTTTTAGAACACTAGAAGTAGAGGAGGAAAATTCTGGTACATCTCTTTTGTGATGATTTTTCAAGCACTAAGACTTAACTTCTCAAAACAAAAAGTGAGGCGGGGAAAGCTTTTATAAAATATAAGGATGATAAGGCTAGGTCCGATAGGGGTAGCGAGTATGATATTAAATCCTTGCATGACCACTGTGAGAAATTCGATATTATTCAAGAACTTAGTTCCCCTTCTGTACCTTAAAAAATGGTATAGTGGAACAGAAAAATAGGTCTTTGAAAAATATGATGAATGTTATGGTTTTGAGTTCAGGGTCGCTTGATGAAATGTGGGGGAAGCAGTCCTTTCAACTTGCCATGTTCTTAATCGTTTGCGTGCCTCATAAGAAGTTAAGAAGACTCCTAAAGAATAATGGAAGGTGTATTCTTCTAACTTGAGCTTCTTTAAAGTGTGAGGGTGTCTAGCTAAAGTCTAAATCCTGACTATAAGAAGTCAAATATTGGAACCAAGATAATTGATGTTAGGGAAATTCCCGATGGTAACCATGAAGTTTTGCACTTTTCCAATGGTAGCCATAAGTTTTTCGATTATAAAAAATAACTTTAAGATCTTACTAAGTTCCTAAACTTGACCTTTTTATAGTAAATTTCATTAAGTTTTCGTTAAATAATGTTATAAAAGTTGACAATTTTTTTTAAATGTCCTCTCACCATCTTTTTCCCTTCCCTTTATAAACACCACCCTCCCAACCGCTTCTCTTCCCTTTCCACCTTCCCCTACTTCCCCTTTTCTCTTCCCTTTCCACCTTCCCCTACTTCCCCTTTTCTCTTCCCTTCCCCGGCTTCCCATTTTCTCTTCCCCTTCCCCGCATCCCGTGCTTCCCCCTCATCACAGCTCCCCCATTCCTGTGTGTAGAAGGAATTCTACACATATCTTTTGTTAACTCACCAGTAATTCCCTTGATCATCTTGTTCGCGTCTTGTTGTGAACAAGTATTCCTAAATTAATGATGTCAATTTCTCAAAGAGATAAAGCATCCAAGTTCAACAATTAGTTCAGATTCACAAAATCATTAAAAGCCATAACCAAATTTTGAAAACCTAAAACCCTATCTTAGAACGCCAGCAATTTCTTGCTGGTTTTGCAGTGCGACCACCGACCGCGATTTCCCACGTCAGTTGTTGTTCCTCTGTTAGCATAGGGTGGCTGATGAAGTGTTCCCCCTTTTCCTCTGCTGCTGGGTTTCACATGGCAGATGAAGCCCCGAAACCATTGCTCTTTCTCTTTATATTCACTGCTAAGTGCGTGGTTGGTGCCAGAGTGGTGGTGTTGGTCGGTGAAATTTGGGTTGACTAAGCTTAGTTTAATAGGGGGTTAGCTTTAATTTATAGTGAATTTGTGGTTGAGATCGAGGTGGTGCATGAATTGGTGCCTCAATTCGTGGTCAACTTAAGTGGCTTTGCAGATTGTAGTACATGCAAGAAATTTTAGGGGAGGGGGAAGCACAGATGCATGAGGTTTTAAGGGAGGGGGAAGAGAAAGGGGAAGCTGAAAAGGGGAAGAGAAGCAATGGGGAGGGTTCGTGGTGGTTATGGAGGGGGGAGGTGGGGTGGGTGATGGTTGTGACTGTTAGAAATGACAATTACAATGGCGGAAGAATAATCGATTTCAAGGCTATGTCGCGGTAGAAGACCACTGACTTGAAAGCAATTACAGCCCTACTATTGTGGTAATCGCCACTGGCCGAAAACCTCCCCAAGGTCAACACAGCAGCTTCTCTAATTCACCACTAACAGAGAAAAGCTTTGGAGACAAAGCATGTACCCAGGAGAAGACAGAAGAGAAGAGAAGAAGAGAAGGAGTATTTTTGTGTGTCGAAATACAATAGAAGAGGCTTAATTTTATAGCAAGACAACCAGGCCAAATAAGGAATGCAATAAACAGATGGAGAGAATCAAGGGCGACATCAATAGCAATTAAGATTGTAACGTTTAAAACGTCTCAGTCCATCAAATTATCGTTACAAACACTTGGGCCCGGGTCCATAAAGATAAGCTCCAACTCAGCTCTTCGCAGAACCCAGGCCGAGGCCTGTTCTGGGTTGGCGGTGCTTGCGCGCGCGTGTGTGTAATAGCAAGCACAAGCCCAAGCATGACCTCCATGCACAAAAGCCAACCAAGTAACCAACTCAAACAATAAAGAGAGAAAGGACATTAATAAATAAGGGAAAACTTCCTTTCATAGGTGATATGGGACCTTTGGGAAAAACCCAAAGAAGGCTTTTCATGCCTTAACTCTAACAGTGAAGAAAGGGAGGAGGATGGTGGAAGGAGAGATCTTTTTTAAAAATAAAAGTTAAAGGAAAAATTGGATTAAACAAGACAAACTATATGTTTGTTGCACAAACAGCACCAACAAAAAGGTACAGAAAATAACACGAACTTTTTCTAATTGATGTAGGAAACGACATGAGTGGTTTTTTCGTTTGAGATTCCTATTTCCGGTGAATCTTTAGTATTTTAGTTTTTTAATTTCTATTACCCCATACATTGTAGACATTCCTTTTGATTTCTTCCTTGAACATTTGCCACTTATCCTCCAATTCTAGGGTTTGATAGACAAAATTGATTTGTGGGAAATTTTAGGGTTTCAATTTTGAATTTCGTCTTATTGATAATGATTTTTTGCACAATATCATCTTTTTTTTTTCCGTTTTTAAAAACTCCCACCTTTTCTTTTTTTTTTGTATAAATTACCACCTAAACTTTCTAATTTCATTATAAACTCCCACCAGGTAACGTTCATGCTTAAATTCCGCTAACTTAATGGTTAATGGGCCCCACAGATGTATTTTTATCATTAGTTTCCCTGCAAATTGAGTGGTTATTAAAGGAATTTATTAGAAATTTGCTCCAAATTCACATAAATTTGCAAAAATTTGTAGGTAAGACAAAAGGATGGAGGAAGAAATGAACTGAGTTTGAAGGAAACCAATAACAAATATATGGCGCCATTTAACCATTAAGTTAACGGAGTTTAGAAAAAGCCGTTAATTGGTGAGAGTTTTTAAGGAAATATAAAAGTTTAATTATTAATTTATAAAAAATATAAAAGTGGGAGTTCTAAAGACGTGAAAAGATAACTTAGCTTGATTTTTTTGTTTTGGAACATAGACCATCAAATTCAAAATATCGAGAATAGGGATGGTTCCACCAAAGCTGTGGGCCTTCATGGCCCTACAACTAAGGTAATCTAAATGTCACGAATCACAATTGTTCTATTTGTGGTCAGTGTTCTAGCAACGTACCTGCCTTGTCTTCCATTTATTTCTACAAACCGTTGGGGTTGCTTCTACATACTGCGTGGCTTGAGGATACACACCTGTATCTCAACTCCGTGTTCGAGCCTATTTATAATGTATCTCAAAGGCTCAACATTACCCAGATCCTACATCATGCACGACGACATACGGCTAGAATATGCTTTGTTTAAAGTGCATCTCTGTTTTCTTTGTCATGTAAAGTACATTCATTGTTATCCTCTAGTTCTCGCTATGTAATTTTACACATTTTAGGTGATGCATTCGATGCACTTTTACACTTGTTTATGGTTAGTTTGGAGTCAAGCAAAATGAAACAGGAATATTGATTACTTGGGTGTTAAGTTAGTGGTCAAGACTTCTTATAGATTTTAATATGACCTGCTTACAAATTACTAGTACTATTCTACTTTGAGATAGATTTTTCTTGTTTTAATTACGTTAGTAGGCTTTTCGTATTTGAGTTAGAGTAGAAGTCTATATCATAACTCGAGAGTCTCTCGATATTAGAATTTCTAATTGGTTTAGAGTTATCAGTTAACTTTAAGTTTATGTTTGTAATTTTCAAACAGAGTTAAAAGTCATGTGTAGTCGTGTCAATAGATGCTAATAAAAACAGATTATATATTTAATGTCTAGTAACTTTGAGTTATCGTGATGAGCATAAGCATATCAAAACGAGCAAACAACCACAATTTTTAGTTACTCAAAATCGCGACTTTTGTGTTTTGTGTATATTATTCTCCTTAATTTTCATCCACATAAACAAACAAAATACAAAAATATTCGTGAAGCTTCCTTCTAGATTCACATCACTAGTCCACCTTGTGCACTAAGCTATAAATAGTATTACAATGTGCGGACAAGTATTGTTTGCTGCATTACATTAATGCGAGGCATATTTGTCTACAACATGGCATGAATATTGCATCCTTTATTTTAGAACATGATGAAAAAATTTACATGAAATGTCTTGAACACGTTAACTAAAACTTTATAATGCCATGATCTTACCACTAAGTTATAACTTAGGATTGTGATAAAAATGTCAAACCCAAGCTATACATCCTTTTTTTATCTATTGAACTTACTGAGGGAATCACTTGGGTCAAGTAACTAATTTAACACTAACATTTGGTTTATAATAGTTAGGGAGAAAGATTTTAAAATATTAAAATCAACATTTTGTTGCTGGCAAGCATGAGAAACAAATGAAATCAGTAAAAACATTTGCACTTAATTTTTGAACATCCAGTTCGAGCTCAGTTGTCTTAGTTAATTCTCCCGGTCTTTGCAAAAATAATTAAGGTCCATTAGTTATCTCTAATCTAGTCCAAAAAGGGAAGCCGCCTCTTTTCTCTCATCTCTCTCTTCTTCCTCCAAAACCCTAAAAATCTTTTGTAGATTTAGGGGCTACCTTCAACCTTTTGGTTGATGATAAGCCCATATTTTTCTTTCTTACTACTAGATTTTAAATTTCATGGTGAATAAACATCCATTCTCTCTCATACCCAATTATTGGAGTTTATCTACCCATATATTGGGGTTTGTCTCTCTCCTTGTGAGAGTTTTGGTGACGTTCTTTAGTTTTGCAGACATTGATTTGTTGATGAAGACTTATGCGGACTCGCAACGAAGGTCAGTTCTACATCTACAAACAATTTTATCAGATTCAGTTCAATTTCAAGACTACAACGAATCGGAAGACCCCCTCGTAGAAGGCTGTATGAAACAGCGATGTAAAAGAGGGTATTCATCAGTGTCTAATCTCATCTACAACGATCGTGGTTTTGTCAAATTAGAATTTTATTTGATTCAAATTGTTTTGTATTTGTTAGTTCCAATTTCTATTGTAGATGCCGTATGACTCTTTTATTAATGAATTAATTTTACCTTCAAAAAAAAAATCTAGTCCAAAAACGGGCTTGCTTCTTTTGTTTCTATATAACACTTGTTCCCTCTAATTTATTTTAACTTATGGCAAAAAAAGGTTCAAATAAGTCCTTATCAGTTCTAACATCTTAATTGAAAAATTCAACAAGTCTCAAATAAGTTCAAATGAGCTAAGATAAATTTTATAAATTCAAATAAGTTTATAAGTTGTAAATAGACCCTAACTATAATAATTTGACTTTTCACTATAAATATATACTAGTTTTGACCACGTTGTATACAATATAAAAAAAATTAAAGAAAATATTTAGAGCAAAGTTAATCATACTACATATTTTCAAAATATCAATATTTCATTTTTACTAATCATAACCAAAATGGACGAAATGACATATTGACAAGGGCGAAAGTCAAATCTCTTAAAAATTTTATGGTTATATTTTGAAATATGACCATAATAATTACTATATACTTCTTGGTTCCTTAAAAATAAAAAAAAACAGAATATTACTGATAATAAACATGTAGCAAAAATTAATGACAGTAATATCCTAAAAAAAACCAATTTAAAAAGGTACTCTAATATCTCACATTATTATTACTAAGTATTGAGGGAGCCTAGAATTGCTCTATTTGCCCTATTACTCTTCACTTCTTGCATCCTGCTAAAACAACTTTTTCAAATCCGAATACCCGTTCACACTATCACACAAAACGGTTAAACCACAAAATTAGGCATAAATGTCGTTTATCCAGAGTGATGCAAGCATACAACCATATTCCCAAGTCCCACCGTTTCATTTGACAATATTCGAGAGAGAATCAGAGAGACATAGAAAGGGCTGCGGCTAAGAAAACATCGACGGGTCGATTTCCTTGGACCCGCCACCAAGAAGGGAAACGAAGACACTCACAAGAATGCTTCCACCAGTAAGTTGATGATGGCCGTCAATTGTTTGACAAAAATGTATCTGAGATTATGTGAGTTGGGACACTATAATTTCTAGGTATTCTCAAAACAAATCGATTAAAGATGCCCATGATATTTTTTATTCATTCTCTGGAAAGCTTGGAGTTGGGTTTAATTTCACGCTGATATAGGGAAAATTAGGTCGTTACTAATCCCCCTAAAATCAAACTAATACCTAACTAGACCACTAAACTAAGTAAAGTGGTAAGTAAGGGTCATTCTTCCACAAGTACTAAGTAACATTGATATGTGTTAATTTAACGATAAGCTAGGCCGAAAAGGAATCGAAAGGTGTGAACTACCAACTAAAGTCAATTAAACTAAAACTAAGTACCAAAGATCAAATAGGATTGGGGAAAGGGATCCAACACCAACCAATCATGATTTAGGGAATTTGATGGGTGAAACATGGAGGAAAGAAAATTAAGCAACTAATTGAGGTTATTGACTCTTAACTAGCTCTAAGCCCTCTCTCTCAAGGGTGCATAAAACTACCTAGATCACATAATTAAGCCACTCTCATGGTCTCAAACATGCAACCAAGGGATAATCACAATGTCAATCCACAAAACCCTCACTCAAATCTCACTCTCATGAGTAATTAAGCAAGATAATAGCATAAGTGTCAACCTTAATCTCCTCTCTCGATTTGATTAAGGCATCAATAAAACAAACATTCAAGTGGCCAACTAGAATGCAAGCAAATAGTAATCATGTCATTAATTAATTAATAAGCCTAATTAAACTCCTAATTTCATATTCAAACACCCAAAATCAACAATAGTTGGGTTTTCACCCAAACCCTACCCAACAAACTACTCCATAAACACAAAAATGAGAGCTTTAGTGAAATTAACAACTAATATCATGATACTAAACATCAATCTAACATTAAACTAAACAAAATAGACCATAAATAATTAAACTAAGCATGAATAAATAATCTAAGAAAAACAATTAAGATAAAGCACTAAAAGAAGATAGATAGAGTAAGAAATGCTCATTGATGGATTGTTGAATCTTTGAATACAAGTTGTCACCCTTGAATCTCCCATCTTCAATCTCTCTTTGAGTTTTCTCACTTTTCTCTCTAAACTAAGCTATGGAGGCTAACCCTCCCTAAAACTAGGGTCTTCAAGGTTATAAGTTTGAAAATCAAATTCCTTCCTAAGTTTAGGTAAAAGAGTATTTATACAACCTCCAACTAAGGGCAAAAAGGGAAAAGAAAATAAAATAGGCGTTTTTCTGCAAACCCGCAGTGATCGGGCGATCCATAATGGTGATCGCCCGATCACCATGAGGCAGGAGATCTGTGAAATCCACAGCCGTGATCGGGCGATCACTATTGTGATCGGGCGATCCAAAGGTGGATCGGGCGATCCACCTGCCCGTCAGCACAGGACAGTTGAACTTGTAAAGGTCATAACTCCTTCGTTTCTTGTCGGAATCAAGCGTGTGAACTCTTGTTGGAAAGCTATTGAGATGAAATTCAATCTCCAACTTGAATCACTACCAAATTATGTTTAGTTTGTGAGATATGAGCTTTTGAAGTCAACCATTGTGCAAAACATGAAGGAAACTTGGTAGATTTTGCTTCCTTAATCTCCTTTTGCCTTTCTTTCTTCATTACTCATGCTCTAAACCTTGAATATGCATTCTTGGGCTTTTGTAGGTAAATCAAATGGTTACTTTGATAGTACCTACATACAACACGAATGAAATGACATAAAAAGGTCATAGAAAATGAGCGAAAAGACTACAAATCTACAAAAGAGCTACAATCACTAACAAAACGTGAATTGAGCAAAATGAAACTATAAATTACAAGATAATAAAGAAAAATGATTCAAATCAAAAGAAAATAATAGGTTTAGAGTGATATAAATATCACTCATCAAACTCCCAAACTTGATTCTTTGCTTGTCCTCAAGCAAATCAACATGCATAACAAGGGGATGCAATAAGGTGACTCAACAAAATTAAACAAAAATGAGATCACCAAATAGTGAAAGAAAAAGGAAAAATAAAAACTAACTCCCTTTCGTAGGAATCACAGTTGCATTTAGCTTATGCAACAAGCCCTTTAAACCCCTAGGATGACCCTAGTGGACGAGGATGGTCTCGTGAGGGTTTTCAGAAGGCATACCCACAAAGCCAACACACCAACTCAAACAAGCAACAATCCAAGAATGGCAACATCACCAAGGTGTGAGAGATGGAGTCAAGAGTGGACCACAAGCAAGCATATATGAGAATGTTTTCTTTGAATTCCAACACAACACATGAGTAGAGAAGGAGGTTATGAGATGAGCTAAACTAAGGTGTAAGTTCAACAAATTCTCTAACTCTTCCACTACTTTCAACGCCATTGCTCCAAGGATCATTTAGTTCACAAACTCATGTATAGGATGAGAAAACCGACTCAAGTAACTCTAGTCCTCAATGTGCGGAATATTTTCCCCCAAACATAGCATTTTCATTATTATGGAGTTGAAGATATGGAAATAGTGATGCAACTACCAAGGAGTGCAGGGCTTAGTTTTCGCCCTCTTTGTGCGGTCCGTCCACCCACGAAGCAGACATGTTTCTCAGGCACGGTACCAAGTACTCGGTCGGAGACGCACTAGGAGGAAAAACATTCATACTCAAGCCGCAACGATCCCGTCGTCACTAGGGAGTTCTACTTCACTTTTTCGAACCCCCACTTGAGCAGTGGAATGCGCTAGAACCTTGGTTACTAACCACCCTTTCGCAACTCTTATTGAAAATATGCATTTTTTTCTTTTTGTTTCTTTTCACTTTTGTATTTAGGCTACTAGCCTTTTCATAAAACAAATTTTTCTCTTTTTTATAGGGTGGTGAAAATGCCAAGCTATTTGGGGTAGATTATCAAATGCACTAGGGGACTCAAGTTATGAGAACCAAGTAAGGACTTCCTATATCATGAAGCTTATAACTAAGTGACTTATTTAAGGAGAATTTTGTTGTTTTTGTTTATGAGTTATTTGACTTGATGGCAAAACAACAAAGTTTAAGTCATCCCAAAACTCCCTAATCTACACATGTTCCAATATTAGGTCACACAATTCCATTCTCATTTCCGCTTGCTTTGGTCATCATAAACTCTTTCAAATAGAAACGATCTTGGGTATTTGTTTTTCTTGAGTTTTATTTATTCTAATTTTTTGTATTTTGATTTTTCTAAAAAAGGTTCTCTTGAAAGGAAAAAAAAGAAAGAAAGAAAAAATAAAATATTTTTGGGTTTTGAAATTTATTGAATATATAAATAAAAAAAGTATATACATCTCCCCTAAGCTAGAGAATAGCTATAACTCCCCCCAAACTTGAATGAAGCATTGTCCTCAATGCTTAAAAAATGGAATCAATGGAGGGAGGGGAGAAAAAACATTCAACCAATAAACATATGTTCCACAAAACATAAATCATTAGAAAAAGAGAGAAGGAAGGATGCTACCGTATAATAGGTGGGTGTAAATACCCGCAAATGACCCAATCGTTCCCTTGCTAATCAATCTTCTTCAAAACCATGTTTGTTTTCCATATGATATGGAGAATGAATCTTGCTAAAAATATGTACCTAAATCAATATTAAAGAAAAAAAAACATAAGTAAAAATAAAAGCAATAAAACACGGGTTACTTCCCGAGAAAGGCTTGTTTAAGGTCCTAAGCACGACCTTTCTAATAAATATCCCGAAAGATCGCAAAAGTTTGTCATATGCACTCGCACACATTTCAATTATTATTAAGTATGCAATGACAAAATAAAGAGTGTCCATGAAGTGTAATGCAACTCCATGCCAATGAGGAGAGCAATGCCGAAAAGAAGAAGGGTCAAAAGGGAAGATAAGAAAATAAGAAAGAGGAATCAAAACAAGAAGACAAAGAAGAGTAAAGTGGCAAACTACTCCTCAAGAAACTCATTTTTGTTGGCAATCTCACTTCTTCCTCTAAGAACGACCGAATGGGGCACTTGAAAGTAAAATGAACTAAGAGGCTCATCTAGTGGAGACATTTTAAGAAAATAAGGCAATGAGATGGGAGGGGGAGGAAGTAGGTCGAGCTTTCGTGAAAAGGGGATATGAGGTGAAGGAATAGAAACTAAGGTTTCACAAATGACTTCACCTATATCGCAAGTCTTTGGATCACAAACTTTTTCAACCAATGACTCCCTACAAACATCTTTGCCATTGTCTAAAACCTCAAAAACATCATTAATCACCAAATGAGGTATTTCACTCTCAAATTGACCAAGGTCTTCACTCGACAAGGAAGGGATTGGATAACATGAATTTTCAAGATTGGATACAGCATGATCCTCAGCATTATTCTCACTCTCAACAACACTCACATCATCATCATTCCGAATCAAACCCTCATAAATCAACCGCGCCCTTAACAATGTTAGGTCAATTTCAATTTGCCGTGAAGGGTCATCAATGGATTGACGGTCGGCTTTAGGAAAGGGCTCTAAATTGCCATTTTCTTTCCCATCCCTATCATCTAGTTTTGCTTCTTCATTCATGTGAGAAAGAACAAGGTAGAGTGAGGATTTGGGATGGGGGTAGAGATGGTGAGGTCAAGACTTTTTGAAATAGAGTTCAAGTTGGTTCTATTTGTTTCAACCTCTTCAAAATCGTCATCATCATAAACAAAACCTTGAGAATCCTTAAACTCGTACAACAATGATGATAATTTAGCCTCTATATCACCCTTTCTCCTCCTCTTCCTTAATAGCCTCATTTAACATGCTATTTATTTTCATTTGGCTCTTTATAAATTCTAAAATTTGTGCCTCAAACGGATTCAAATTAGAACTTATCTCACAAGTCATTTCTCCATTAACAAGTTGATCAAGAAGAAGCTCAAAGCTAGATTTTGATGGTTCGGATTGCAAATGAAAACCAATTTGAGGAGAGGGATCACAATCAAGCACATGAGGATTAATCATAGGGTCATGAGGCGCATCATTGAAATTCATGCCAAAATTTGAAGAATATTGAGAAATAGCATGAATATCATTCACGTTAGAGTGTACCTCGTTAAAATGAGCATATAAAAGAGGTGGACTAGAATCATGCATATTAGGCTTGCTTGGGAGAACATTAGACACATCAAGGGACCTCATGCAAGAATTGGTAGAATCATGACAATTTACATAAACTTCCCAGTCATAGGTATCCCTAGCAAACCACGTGTAGAAATTCCAAGCTTCATCCAAAGATATAGTTCGAAATTCACCATTAAAAATATTCTCAATCACTTCTCTAGTATACTCATTTAACCCCCAATAAGTTATCTCACAAGCCTCCCAAAGATTACACCCATGGTAATTGAGAAAGTCCTCAAGTCTATTGAAGAACTTCCAAAATGGTTCATTTTTAAATTGAGGAAAAGAAGTGCTTGCCATTTTCTTTGTTTTTTTAATAAAAAAGGAAAAAACTATGCACAATGACCTAGACTCATCTAATCAACACAAGTCAATGAAAGCCAAAGTCCCCGGCAACGGCGCCATTTTGATATAGGGAAAATTAGGTCGTTACTAATCCCCCTAAAATCAAACTAATACCTAACTAGACCACTAAACTAAGTAAAGTGGTAAGTAAGGGTCATTCTTCCACAAGGACTAAGGAACATTGATATGTGTTAATTTAACGACAAGCTAGGCCGAAAAGGAATCGAAAGGTATGAACTACCAACTAAAGTCAATTAAACTAAAACTAAGTACCAAAGATCAAATAGGATTAGGAAAGGGATCCAACACCAACCAATCATGATTTAGGGAATTTGATGGGTGAAACATGGAGGAAGAAAATCAAGCAACTAATTGAGGTTATTGACTCTTAACTAGCTCTATGCCCTCTCTCAAGGGTGCATAAAACTACCTAGATCACATAATTAAGCCACTCTCATGGTCTCAAACATGCAACCAAGGGATAATCACAATGTCAATCCACAAAACCCTCACTCAAATCTCACTCTCATGAGTAATTAAGCAAGATAATAGCATAAATGTCAACCTTAATCTCCTCTCTCGATTTGATTAAGGCATCAATAAAACAAACATTCAAGTGGCCAACTAGAATGCAAGCAAATAGTAATCATGTCGTTAATTAATTAATAAGCCTAATTAAACTCCTAATTTCATATTCAAACACCCAAAATCAACAATAGTTGGGTTTTCACCCAAACCCTACCCAACAAACTACTCCATAAACACAAAAATGAGAGCTTTAGTGAAATTAACAACTAATATCATGATACTAAACATCAATCTAACATTAAACTAAACAAAATAGACCATAAATAATTAAACTAAGCATGAATAAATAATCTAAGAAAAACAATTAAGATAAAGCAATACAAGAAGATAGATAGAGTAAGAAATGCTCATTGATGGATTGTTGAATCTTTGAATACAAGTTGTCACCCTTGAATCTCCCATCTTCAATCTCTCTTTGAGTTTTCTCTTTTCTCTCCTAAACTAAGCTATGGAGGCTAGCCCTCCCCTAAAACTAGGGTCTTCAAGGTTATAAGTTTGAAAATCAAATTCCTTCCTAAGTTTAGGTAAAAAGAGTATTTATACAACCCCCAACTAAGGGCAAAAAGGGAAAAAGAAAATAAAATAGATGTTTTCCGCAAACCCGCAGTGATCGGGCGATCCATAATGGTGATCGCCCGATCACCATGAGGCAGGAGATCTGTGGAAATCCACAGCCGTGATCGGGCGATCACTATTGTGATCGGGCAATCACTTTTCTGATCGAGCGATCCAAAGGTGGATCGGGCGATCCACACCCCGTCAGCACGGGACAGTTGAACTTGTAAAGGTCATAACTCCTTCGTTTCTTGTCGGAATCAAGCGTGTGAACTCTTGTTGGAAGCTATTGAGATGAAATTCAATCTCCAACTTGAATCACTACCAAATTATGTTTAGTTTGTGAGATATGAGCTTTTGAAGTCAACCATTGTGCAAAACATGAAGGAAACTTGGTAGATTTTGCTTCCTTAATCTCCTTTTGCCTTTCTTTCTCCATTACTCATGCTCTAAACCTTGAATATGCATTCTTGGGCTTTTGTAGGTAAATCAAATGGTTACTTTGACAGTACCTACATACAACACGAATGAAATGACATAAAAAGGTCATAGAAAATTGTGACTTGATCTATGAGTGTGGAAGAGCGACATTGATCGAGGGGTTGCAAATGATGAGCTATTAACGAATAATGTTGAAGTCGAACTTGGTAGATAGGCCACTGATCGCTGAGAAGAAGGTGGCTCGCGGAATTTTGCCGAGAGCCCGCCACTGGTTGCGGTCCGCTCACCACTGGTCGTGGTCCGTTACGTGGCTGGCAGCCCGCGGCTGCGTAGGCTTTGCTCGGACGATCTTTTCCTTATTCGATTAGGGTTTTCTTTACTTGATATATTTATATATAGACTGAGAGCGTCTTTTATCCTTTTAACACACTTGTATGATTTAGAGAGAATTAGAGAGCACAATATAGAATTTCCAGAGTGATTGGTTACCACAAAACAATAGAGATAGATTAAGATTGACAATAGAGATTCAAGAGGGAGTATTTTGAGATTCATCAATAAAGAGGTTTGAGTGAATTCATGCCTATTGTAATCTGTAATCTTCTCAGTTCATAGTAAAAGAGTATCCCTGCCCCCGAGGACGTAGCTATCGCATTGATAATGAACCTCATTAAATTCTTGCGTTGTTTATTGTTGTTTGCTTGATTTGATTGCTGCGCAATTTGTTAGATAACACGCTTCCATTATAACAACTGGTATCAAGAGCTATTGATTAACATCGAGGTTGATCGATTTTGGGATGGCAACAACAAGTGTGAAGATCAGAAGTTTACAGGGAGGAATAGCTTTGGGCTATGGTAGATAAAGATGAGAGCTCTATTGAAACAACAAGGGATCTGGAAACCTTTGACTAAGGGTTTCACAACGACGTCGAAATAGGGAAGTTTGACTGGTCTTACAGAGGCTCAGTTGGAAACTATGGAGAAGATGGCACACTCTAGTATCTTGCTATGCATGGCGGACGATGTGATCACAGAGGTCGTAGATGAGACTTCGGGTGCAGGTTTCTGGGCGAATTGGAGAGTTTATACATGACAAAATCACTCACAAACAAGTTATTATTGAAGCAATGGTTGTTCAGCCTACGCATGAGAGACGGTATGTCCCTAAAGGATCATCTCGATAGGTTAAACTGTATTTTACTAGATTTGCGTAATATAGATGTTAAAATTGAGGATGAGCATGCCGCGTTGATATTGTTGGTTTCATTGACTAGTAGCTATGAGAACTTTGTTGAGTCTTTTGTGGTTGGAAAAGATATTATGACCCTAGAGGATGTAAAGTCGGCACTTTATACTAGGGAATTGCGCCATAAGGCAAGTGTGGATATAGTAGGGGGTCATGATTATTCTTTACGTTGGTTGCAAATGCTGAGAAAAATAAGGACGAGTCGAATAGGCAAAAACCTAGGTCAGGGGGCCTAAAAGTAGTGACCTTTACTATATTTGTAAAGAACTAGGTCATTGGAAGAGTGATTGCCCTAAGAGGAAGGGTGGGTTAGCTTCCTGTGCACAACAAAAAAGAGTGATTGTGATTCTAAGTAGGATTTAGCTCTAATAATAGTCCATGAGGAGAAACACTTAGAAGATAAGTGGGTTATTTATAGTGGATGTTCTTCACATATGTGTCCTGACAAGGAGTTGTTTTCAACCTATAGCTTATACAAAAGTATTGTTACCTTGGGTGATGATACGGTGTGTGAGGTAGTTAGAGTAGGCTCCGTGAGGTTTAGGATGAATGATGAGAAAGTTAGAGACCTTAGAGGAGTAAGGAATGTTCCACAACTTAAGAGAAATCTTATATCTCTTGGGATGTTAGACCGAAAGGGTTTTCGATTCCAAGGAGGGGGTGGAGTTTTGCGTGTTGTGAAGGGTTATTGGGAGTTACTTCGTGGCGTGAAGTCAGGTATGGGTAACTTGTATGATTTGCAGGGTACGACACTGGCTAGGGAGGTTTCTGAGTTGAATTTGCATACTAAATTGAAGAGTGACGGTCTTGAGGGTAAGGTGGAGCTTATGGGGGCTTCTCTACATGTTGAGATGTCAGAGTCAACAGAATGAGTTCAACAAAAGAGTTGGAGAGTACTACTTGGGTTGAGGATGAGAGTATCAACAGTGAGGTGGAGTTTATAGGAACTGCTACAAAATTGGTTGAAACTATGGATCATCAGAAGAACAACCAAGGGTCTTTCAGCAGCGGTCTAGTATGATAAGGTTCGGTATTATTGAAACTGATATGCCAGGATATAGCTATGGGATCTCGAACGACATGTCTTTGCTGGGGGAGTGGCGGGTTGGGAGAGGTGGTTTCGTGGTAAGTCACCAGACGTAGCTAGATTGGAACTCCATGAGGAGTTGCTCGCGTTCCATTGAGGACGAGGTGGGTGCTCCGGCGCGAGCACGAGAAGAACTTCGACGGAAGTTCCCCTGCGCCAAGGGTGGTTTGTTTTGGGTACTTAGACGTAAGTGCAAATGGCTCTAGTTGGAGAACCTGGCAGGGTACTGGCTTGTCTTGATTAAGGTGGAGCTAGTGTGTTCGCGGTTCTAGGGAAGACGATTTGATTTCCGATGGGTGATAAATTGGGCTTTGGGTAGAATGCGCAATATGGGTCTCATAGGCTGTGAGACCGAGTCGTTCATGATGGGTGGTCAGCGATCTTGGCGAGATTGGGTGAGACTCATATGAAGACAAAGGGGGAGGATATTGGTTTTGGCCTTGAAGATTAGTTCGGGGGTGGAGCATTTGTGGTAGATGCAAGTCAAGGTGGAGATATGTGAGGAATTATGACTTGATCTATGAGCGTTGAAGAGTGGCATTGATCGAGGGTTGTAAATGATGAGCTATTGACATATAATGTTGAAGTCGAACTTGGTAGATAGGTCACTGATCGCGGAGAAGAAGACAGCTCGCAGAATTTTGCCGAGAGCCCGCCACAGGTCGCAGTCCCCCCCACAGGTCGCGGTCCGCAACATGGCTGGCGTCCTGGCGGTCCGCGAGCTGCGTGGGCTCGCTCCAGGCGATCTTTTCCTTGTTCGATTAGGGTTTTCTTTACTCGATATATTTGTATATATACTGAGAGCGTCTTTTAGCCTTTTAACACACTTGTATGATTCAGAGAGAATTAGAGAGCACAATATAGAATTTCCAGGTGCTTGTTTACCACAAAAGCAGAAAGATGGATTAAGATTGACAATAGAGAGATTCAAGAGGGAGTCTTGTGAGATTCATCAACAAAGAGGTTTGAGTGAATTCATCCCTATTGTAATCTGTAATCTTCTCAGTTCATAGTAAAAGAGTATCCCTGCCCCGAGGACATAGCTATCGCATTGATAGTGAACCTCATTAAATTCTTTTGTTGTTTATTGTTGTTTGCTTGATTTGATTGCTGCGCGATTTGTTAGATTATACACTTCCGTTATAACAGAACTAATATCGGGTTTTACTTTCTGGTTAATTAATTAATGTCACTTTAGGTTTTATTTTTTTTCAATTTTGGGTTCTTCAATTGTGTGAGTCTTTACAAATCTCTTCTCTTTGTTCAAATTCTCTTTGAGTAGTTCTTTTTGTATTATGGATCTACATTGAATTGGTCTCCTTTCTCTGTCTTTGACTCTCTGTTCTGTCCATGAATAATTCTTCTTTGGGTTTTCATTATAACATATGTTTATTCCAATTAAATTTTAGGAGTATGTACTTTGCATTAGCGGCATTGAGCCATTGTAGGAGTAAGAGTCATTGAAAGAAATAAAAGTAGAGTGTACAAGGAAGAGGATGTTGAATAAGAAGAGACGACAAAGAGGAAGTTATTCACCATGGATGTTGAAATTGTCCCATACCTATGAAATAGAATACGGAACAATATAGTCAATATTTTCTCAATTAAACAGTTAGCGGAGGCTAAGATATTATTTTCAATTTTTTATAAATTAGGAAAAATTGTTAAGTATTACCTTTTTAAACAACTTTTCGTCAATTATCACCTTAAAGATTCTTTTTATTATAAAGTACCACCTTTTTTATGCAAATTTGTATAAACTCCCACTTGTTAACGTTTTTTGTCAAGAAAAAACGTTATATGGAAGTGACACATATAAACCCTACTTTTATTTTCCCTCCATTCCCTTTCCTCTTCCATTTCCCACTCTTCTTCACTGTGCACATCTTGCAAAATGACCCGTACAAAAGACTACTTTCAAAGAGAATTTGAACAAATACTTGCAAAGAGAATTTGAACAAAAAGAACTACTTGCAAATGACCCTTATAAAAGAAGAACTACTTTAAAAAAATATAAGAAATTAGTAGCAATTATGCATAAAGTAAGTTTCAACACAAAATTAGGGTTTTACTTTGCTCAATTAATCAGTTCTAGAAGAAATTAGAGCCAAAATCACCCTGAAACACTTGTAGCAAATTTTCGCAAAAAACCTGTTAGGCAACCGAAACTCCTAATTTTGGGAATAGATTTACCTTTTGGATTGAAAACCAAATAATTCAATTCGATTTCCTCCCAATTGGATGCAGTGCCTATTTTTTATCTCTTTGCAACCGTTCCCACTTTTAGGAATCAATTCGAGTTGAAAATTTTTAGGAGTTAGGGGTTCCATTACAATTGAATTATTTTGTTAGTTTGTTAGTATACGAGGTTGTCCCGTTATGTGTGGGCGGGCGTAACACTTTTCTAAACAAAAAACCTTAACAGGTGGGAGTTTATAAAGATTTGCATATAAAGGGTGGTAATTTATTAAAAAAAGTCATTACAATGGTCATTTACGAAAAGGTCGTAATTAACAATTTTTTCCTATAAATTATTATCATTATGTATAGTTTTGAGGAGTAATTGGAGTAAGCTATCAAAAATTCGAATTGAAGTCAATTATTTAATCTCTCCAACGAATCCATTTTTAAATTAAACATTTTGATAGTAAAATATATGGTATAATAATTAAGTTTATCTTAATAAGATCTATAATATTAAAATAACCCATATTTATATACAAGTATGGACTAATTGTTGGAATTATTACTGGTAAAATAATAAACTTATCTAAAGAATTGTCGTGGCGTGATGTGATCACTGTCCTAAAGTTGAAATTGCCCCGCTACGAACACACGAACTCGTGGCAAACCAACCTCCAGGGTTAATACGACACTGACTTGCCAGTGAAGTACAGAGAGACGGTTGAGAACGCTCTTAAAGTGCCCAGTAATAGAGATTGTAAAGAGAGTAGGAGGAATTTTTCTGTGTGAAAACAGTACCAAAACCAATGTATATATAGGGACTGGGAAGAAGTGGGAAACAGATCATGGCTATTTTTAGGGGAAGTGGAACGGCATGGGAAGGTGGAAATAGCCCGCTAACGGGAAGTGGAAGCAAAAGCTTCTCAATTAACTAACTCAATAGGTAGTAGGAATAATAATATTAATGGCAAACCCATTAGATACCTTTGGCTCTTCCTATCTCGAACTACTGACCTTTCACATTCTTTTGACGCAACTAAGAGTTTTTCTCACAACACTTATGAACAAGCTCCAACAATCCTCACATGATTCAAAAGAAGAAAACAGAAATAAACAGGGCTGGAAAAAAAGAAGATATGGGCAGTAGATACTCACGGATTTTGTAAGCATCAATGTCTTAGAGGCTTGAATTGATACCCAGCGCATAAAAGTATGTCATGCTGACGTATTGGGTAGATTTCTCTTTGAGCGTGCTATAAATTCATAATCAATACTTGCGCACTAAACCTTTTTCAAATGAGAAACGTTCTCGCGATATGTGTTTATACATGCCCCACAATGCCTGGATTTTCATGAATGCTCTAGAGATCCTAAGCCTTAGGGATCTCATAGGGCGTAACCCCACATTCACATAAGGTAAGTTCATCCCAAGTTTGTACCGCTTCCGACCACCTTATCAAGGCTATGAGTTTTATTAAGAGCATTTTGCTCATCCTC